>OX336396.1:46201438-46603133 GCA_946902985.2 Meconema thalassinum | reverse complement strand
GTTACCAGCTAACCATTACATGCTATAGTGGTGAGCACATGTGCCTCTTGCACTGGAGATCGTAACTCGATTTCTAGCTCTAAGGCCTAGAATGAATCAAACTAAGAAAGAAGGGTATGGTGACGCAGTGGTTAAACTGTTAGCCTTTCACTAAGGTAGACTAGGGTTTGATTTTAGGTTAATATACATGTCATAAACAAACAAACAAACAAACAAACAAACAAAAAAAGCAGAGATAATGTTTAAAACTGATTACACTTGTCTCTTTTCAAATTATTACTTAGATTGCAAATACAAAGGTGGACTGGGTTTGATATTCAGTTAATGCTGCCTATCGCATACTAGCCTGTAAGAAAGCCAAACAAGCAAAAGGCGTAGGTAGAGCAGTGGTAAAATCGATATGTGTAGAGAACTACCTAACGGTTTTATGAACTGGCAATGGTATGTCGCATAAACAGTGCAGGATACAATCCAGCAACCATAATTTGTATCTTGTGGAGCAGAGAAAACATATATATAGAGAAAGATATAGAAAGCTAGTGTATGTATGGGTAGCATTGATAATTTGACCAGAGAAAATACGATGAGGTAGGGTGGGGAGAGGGAGAATTAACACTTATATATGAATGAATGGTAAATAGTATTTTAGTTTTTTTTCCCCAATAGTTTTGTTTTTTAAATGCAGTGGTAGATAGTCGTTATTTTGTAAAACATTCTTACTTGCAGTAGTAATAAGACTCTATGGTTTCGCTAACACATAGATAGACTGTATTATTGCCATGGTCAAGCACTCACATTAAGATCATTTACAAAATCATAAAATGAAAAATAAAAAATCTTGTTTTGGAAATATCGTTTTTCAACATACACAAAATAAATATATAAAAAATTTGTAAACAGCAAAATGGAAAATCCATGGTCAAGCACTCACATTAAGATCATTTACAAAATCATAAAATGAAAAATAAAAATCTTGTTTTGGAAATATCGATTTTTTTTCAACATACACAAAATAAATATATAAAAAATTTGTAAACAGCAAAATGGAAAATCCATGTTTCCATATAGACAAAATTTAAAAACCTTACACGGACATTTAAGAAAATATATATAAATGGGAAATTGACAAATGTGTAAATATGAAAATGGAAAAATCCATGTTTCCATATCATGAAATTGAAAAACATCAAACTGTCATTTTAAAAAATGCAAATGGAAAATTGACAAATTGCAATGTGTGAAATGTGAAATTGAACAAATGGCTATCATTATTTTTTTTAAAAAAAGAACATGGTGCTCTATGGTTGAGGTGTGAATCAAACCCTTTCTACTTATTTGGACCACCCGAGACTGAGTAGACTAGTTTAAGTTGTCATACCACTTTTAAAAGTTTGTGTTAAATCTAGGAATTGAACCCAAGAGCTTGTAGGGGAGATCAAAGGTTATAATATGTTAAACAGATAGCCTTGAATGAAGGGTGTGGTAGCTATATAGAGATGAGACGTTTCGCTCGGGGCAGGGAGGCATGGAGATCTGCATCAAACCAGTCAAAGGACTAAAGACTCAAACAACAACATGTACGTTCACCAAAATAATGTTGTGTAACGGTAAATGTTAGTCAACGAACAGTAATGCATTACTAAAACCCATGACACGATACCTAAGAGCTTTTCTAAAATGATTTTAAAATGCCTTTAACCCTATATTGAACACCCAGTTCACAAAACTCATAACTGCAATGTTATGGTAAAACAAAACAAAATCTATATTTCAAAACAAACAAGTGGTTTAGTCAATGTATACTGGAAAAAGTTTTGTAAACACTCAAGTCCTCAAGACCAATTAAATTAGTAACTGTCAGGTTGGCCGAGTGGTTAAGGTGTTTGACTTAAGATCAAATTTCTGTATAAGGAAGCAAGGGTTCGAATCCCTTACCTGACATAACTATTGCCTTAACATGGCTTGGCCACACTGCATTATTATGATACTCAGTACACAAACCATAGATATAGTGTATTGTTTAAGGCCACTCTCTTTCTGAACATAGTCAGAGACTGTTGATGGTTAACAATTGTATTAATAGTGGGACATGGGGATAGCAATTAAGAAAAAACAGCCAATACCCATACAATATTTTTATTCATTTTAGTTTTTTTTTACAATAGTTACACACTGAATACAACTTTTTATCTCTTTACCATTGTTTGATATAGATTTTAAACACAACGCTTGTTGTAGATCCTTTTACAACTTTCTCTAGGTACTCTTGTTCTTAAAAACTGGGGAAGCCGCAATGGTTTTATAGACATTAAACCCTCATTCTCTTCTTTTTCATTATTATTATCATTATTATAAATATTATCTTTATAATTATTATAGTCATTGTCACCATCATTATCATCATCATCATCATCATCCTCAACATCACTAGAACTATCCAATTCCATTTTTTCCTTTTCAAAAGGGATCTCTTGAAGAGTCTGTGTTGCTTTTGATAGTGTTACGGGTTTATTGAACGTTGACAACTGTCCTAACATGACTTTTTGAGGAGATAAATGTTTTTTCATAAGGAAGTCACTATGTTGAGTAACACTATGTTTTTGTCGGACTTGCTTTTTCTTGTTCTTTTGATCATGTTTTGTTAACACTAACGGTGTTTCATTTGGTATACCACATTGATGAGTACCCACACTTAAGACCTCACCATGTTTACTTTTTAGATGACCTAGACATTTTGTTGTTCTTTGTTTTGAGCACTGCCAAAATATGATGCCATTCGCATTTTCTCGCTTATAGTTATAAGAGTACCCATGATACAGGGCACGTGGTTTACCTTTATTGGTTATAGTATATTCCATAGTAGTCACTGACTTGTATAGTCGATCCGCCTACTACAAAGGTCTGAACACTTGTGGTGAAAGAATGATGTTGTGTTGACGTTTTATGCAGGATAATGTTGGTGGCATATGTGGGTGGCTTATGTTGATGACATGTGTTGTTGGCTGATTTTGGTGGCTTATGTTGATGGTTTATGGTGGTGGCTTATGTTGATGGCTTATGTTGGTGGCTTATGTTGATGATATATGTTGGTGACTTATGTTGATAGCTTATGTTGGTGGCTAATGTTGATGACATATGTTGTTGGCTTATGGTGGTGGCTTATGTTGATGGTATATGTTGCAGGCCTATGTTGATGGTTTATGTTAATGGCTTAGGTTAATATCTTAGGTTGATGGCATAAGTTGATGGCTTATGTTGGTGGCTTATGGTGGTGGCTTATGCTGGTGGCTTATGCTAGTGGCTTATGGTGGTGGTTTATGGTGGTGGCTTATGTTGATGACATATGTTGGTGGCTTAAGTTGGTGGCTTATGTTGGTGGCTTATGGTGGTGGCTTATGGTGGTGGGTTATGGTGGTGGATTATGGTGGCTTATAGTGGTGGCTTATGGTGGTGGTTTATGGTGGTGGCTTATGTTGATGACATATGTTGGTGGCTTATGGTGGTGATTTATAGTGGTGGCCTATGTTGGTGGCTTATTTTTGGTGGTTTACGTTAATACCTTATTTGTAATGGCTTATTTGACAAGTTATTGTTGTCAATGTATTTAGAGGATTTTTCTCTTGGTTTTGGAAAGTATCTCAACTCTTTTTTATGGTAGCATAATGCTTACCGCCATGTTTGTAAGCAACAACAACACACTAAAATTCCAAGAATCCAAAGTACTCTAAGGTTAATGATTGTCTCTCAACTCCATTCAACGTCTAGTCAAAAAACATTATATATTTTTCACATTTTACAAAAAAGGTAAATTGGGAAAGTAAGCTATATGTTTAAACTGAAAATCATATCAAATCATATGCTAACTCCAACACCTACGTCTACCCCAATCTCAGTCAAAAAAATATAATATTCTTCAAATTTTTCCAAAACAGTATTTGGAAAGTAGGCCATATTTTGAAAACTAATCATCCTATAAAGTCATATATATATATACTGAAACCAATGGCTTTTATATCCTTAATCTTAAGAACAAAATATGGAATTTTTGACATTTTTTCCAAAAATGTTCATTTTAAAACGGGGCTATATTTTGGAAACTAGGAATTTTACAAGAAAGTTTGTTTAACGTAAATGGCAGGTATTTACCCCCACTACCCGCAAACCAAGTCCCAGGTCTCTGGGGAAAAATCCAAAAAAAGTTCAATTTGGAAAGTAGGCAATATTTTGAAAACTAATCATCCTAAAAAGTCATATATAGACTCAAACCAATGGCTTTTATGTCCTTAATTGGTAGAACAAAACTTAACATTTTTTCAGTTTTTCCAAAAAAGTCCAATTTTCAAAAATTGTCTATATTTTGGGAACTAAGAATTTTACAAAAAAGTTTGTTTAACGAAAATGAAAGGTCTTTACCCCCCTCTACCCAAAACATAAATTTCAGGTCCCTAGGACAAAAACTGTGCAGTATATATATATATATTTTTTGGGGGGAGGGGGTCTATATTCACTTTACCTCCCCACTTCACAAGATGGCGGCCATAGCTTAACTTAACCTAGCCTAACCTAACCTGACCTACGAGGTGTGATCAAAAAGTTCCAAAAATGTGGCTGCAACTTAACCAAACCTAGCCTAGCCTAACCTAACCTCCCTGTTGACTAGCCCCCTTTGGACGGGTCCTTTTTGAAGGGAGTCATTTTTTTTACGTGTCCCGGAGGACGGGTCCTTGTTGACGGGTCCCTGTGGCGGGTCCTTTGGACTGATCCCTATGGACTGGCCTTGCATTTTATCCAAATTATGTCAAAGGGGACCCGCCACTGGGACCCGTCAACAAGGACCCGTCCTCCGGGACACGTAAAAAAAATGACTCCCTTCAAAAAGGACCCGTCCAAAGGGGGCTAGTCAACAGGGAGGTTAGGTTAGGCTAGGCTAGGTTTGGTTAAGTTGCAGCCACATTTTTGGAACTTTTTGATCACACCTCGTAGGTCAGGTTAGGTTAGGCTAGGTTAAGTTAAGCTATGGCCGCCATCTTGTGAAGTGGGGAGGTAAAGTGAATATAGACCCCCTCCCCCCAAAAAATATATATATATATACTGCACAGTTTTTGTCCTAGGGACCTGAAATTTATGTTTTGGGTAGAGGGGGGTAAAGACCTTTCATTTTCGTTAAACAAACTTTTTTGTAAAATTCTTAGTTCCCAAAATATAGACAATTTTTGAAAATTGGACTTTTTTGGAAAAACTGAAAAAATGTTAAGTTTTGTTCTACCAATTAAGGACATAAAAGCCATTGGTTTGAGTCTATATATGACTTTTTAGGATGATTAGTTTTCAAAATATTGCCTACTTTCCAAATTGAACTTTTTTTTGATTTTTCCCCAGAGACCTGGGACTTGGTTTGCGGGTAGTGGGGGTAAATACCTGCCATTTACGTTAAACAAACTTTCTTGTAAAATTCCTAGTTTCCAAAATATAGCCCCGTTTTAAAATGAACATTTTTGGAAAAAATGTCAAAAATTCCATATTTTGTTCTTAAGATTAAGGATATAAAAGCCATTGGTTTCAGTATATATATATATGACTTTATAGGATGATTAGTTTTCAAAATATGGCCTACTTTCCAAATACTGTTTTGGAAAAATTTGAAGAATATTATATTTTTTTGACTGAGATTGGGGTAGACGTAGGTGTTGGAGTTAGCATATGATTTGATATGATTTTCAGTTTAAACATATAGCTTACTTTCCCAATTTACCTTTTTTGTAAAATGTGAAAAATATATAATGTTTTTTGACTAGACGTTGAATGGAGTTGAGAGACAATCATTAACCTTAGAGTACTTTGGATTCTTGGAATTTTAGTGTGTTGTTGTTGCTTACAAACATGGCGGTAAGCATTATGCTACCATAAAAAAGAGTTGAGATACTTTCCAAAACCAAGAGAAAAATCCTCTAAATACATTGACAACAATAACTTGTCAAATAAGCCATTACAAATAAGGTATTAACGTAAACCACCAAAAATAAGCCACCAACATAGGCCACCACTATAAATCACCACCATAAGCCACCAACATATGTCATCAACATAAGCCACCACCATAAACCACCACCATAAGCCACCACTATAAGCCACCATAATCCACCACCATAACCCACCACCATAAGCCACCACCATAAGCCACCAACATAAGCCACCAACTTAAGCCACCAACATATGTCATCAACATAAGCCACCACCATAAACCACCACCATAAGCCACTAGCATAAGCCACCAGCATAAGCCACCACCATAAGCCACCAACATAAGCCATCAACTTATGCCATCAACCTAAGATATTAACCTAAGCCATTAACATAAACCATCAACATAGGCCAGCAACATATACCATCAACATAAGCCACCACCATAAGCCAACAACATATGTCATCAACATTAGCCACCAACATAAGCTATCAACATAAGTCACCAACATATGTCATCAACATAAGCCACCAACATAAGCCATCAACATAAGCCACCACCATAAACCATCAACATAAGCCACCAAAATCAGCCAACAACACATGTCATCAACATAAGCCACCCACATATGCCACCAACATTATCCTGCATAAAACGTCAACACAACATCATTCTTTCACCACAAGTGTTCAGACCTTTGTAGTAGGCGGATCGACTATACAAGTCAGTGACTACTATGGAATATACTATAACCAATAAAGGTAAACCACGTGCCCTGTATCATGGGTACTCTTATAACTATAAGCGAGAAAATGCGAATGGCATCATATTTTGGCAGTGCTCAAAACAAAGAACAACAAAATGTCTAGGTCATCTAAAAAGTAAACATGGTGAGGTCTTAAGTGTGGGTACTCATCAATGTGGTATACCAAATGAAACACCGTTAGTGTTAACAAAACATGATCAAAAGAACAAGAAAAAGCAAGTCCGACAAAAACATAGTGTTACTCAACATAGTGACTTCCTTATGAAAAAACATTTATCTCCTCAAAAAGTCATGTTAGGACAGTTGTCAACGTTCAATAAACCCGTAACACTATCAAAAGCAACACAGACTCTTCAAGAGATCCCTTTTGAAAAGGAAAAAATGGAATTGGATAGTTCTAGTGATGTTGAGGATGATGATGATGATGATGATAATGATGGTGACAATGACTATAATAATTATAAAGATAATATTTATAATAATGATAATAATAATGAAAAAGAAGAGAATGAGGGTTTAATGTCTATAAAACCATTGCGGCTTCCCCAGTTTTTAAGAACAAGAGTACCTAGAGAAAGTTGTAAAAGGATCTACAACAAGCGTTGTGTTTAAAATCTATATCAAACAATGGTAAAGAGATAAAAAGTTGTATTCAGTGTGTAACTATTGTAAAAAAAAACTAAAATGAATAAAAATATTGTATGGGTATTGGCTGTTTTTTCTTAATTGCTATCCCCATGTCCCACTATTAATACAATTGTTAACCATCAACAGTCTCTGACTATGTTCAGAAAGAGAGTGGCCTTAAACAATACACTATATCTATGGTTTGTGTACTGAGTATCATAATAATGCAGTGTGGCCAAGCCATGTTAAGGCAATAGTTATGTCAGGTAAGGGATTCGAACCCTTGCTTCCTTATACAGAAATTTGATCTTAAGTCAAACACCTTAACCACTCGGCCAACCTGACAGTTACTAATTTAATTGGTCTTGAGGACTTGAGTGTTTACAAAACTTTTTCCAGTATACATTGACTAAACCACTTGTTTGTTTTGAAATATAGATTTTGTTTTGTTTTACCATAACATTGCAGTTATGAGTTTTGTGAACTGGGTGTTCAATATAGGGTTAAAGGCATTTTAAAATCATTTTAGAAAAGCTCTTAGGTATCGTGTCATGGGTTTTAGTAATGCATTACTGTTCGTTGACTAACATTTACCGTTACACAACATTATTTTGGTGAACGTACATGTTGTTGTTTGAGTCTTTAGTCCTTTGACTGGTTTGATGCAGATCTCCATGCCTCCCTGCCCCGAGCGAAACGTCTCATCTCTATATAGCTACCACACCCTTCATTCAAGGCTATCTGTTTAACATATTATAACCTTTGATCTCCCCTACAAGCTCTTGGGTTCAATTCCTAGATTTAACACAAACTTTTAAAAGTGGTATGACAACTTAAACTAGTCTACTCAGTCTCGGGTGGTCCAAATAAGTAGAAAGGGTTTGATTCACACCTCAACCATAGAGCACCATGTTCTTTTTTTAAAAAAAATAATGATAGCCATTTGTTCAATTTCACATTTCACACATTGCAATTTGTCAATTTTCCATTTGCATTTTTTAAAATGACAGTTTGATGTTTTTCAATTTCATGATATGGAAACATGGATTTTTCCATTTTCATATTTACACATTTGTCAATTTCCCATTTATATATATTTTCTTAAATGTCCGTGTAAGGTTTTTAAATTTTGTCTATATGGAAACATGGATTTTCCATTTTGCTGTTTACAAATTTTTTATATATTTATTTTGTGTATGTTGAAAAAAATCGATATTTCCAAAACAAGATTTTTATTTTTCATTTTATGATTTTGTAAATGATCTTAATGTGAGTGCTTGACCATGGATTTTCCATTTTGCTGTTTACAAATTTTTTATATATTTATTTTGTGTATGTTGAAAAACGATATTTCCAAAACAAGATTTTTTATTTTTCATTTTATGATTTTGTAAATGATCTTAATGTGAGTGCTTGACCATGGCAATAATACAGTCTATCTATGTGTTAGCGAAACCATAGAGTCTTATTACTACTGCAAGTAAGAATGTTTTACAAAATAACGACTATCTACCACTGCATTTAAAAAACAAAACTATTGGGGAAAAAAAACTAAAATACTATTTACCATTCATTCATATATAAGTGTTAATTCTCCCTCTCCCCACCCTACCTCATCGTATTTTCTCTGGTCAAATTATCAATGCTACCCATACATACACTAGCTTTCTATATCTTTCTCTATATATATGTTTTCTCTGCTCCACAAGATACAAATTATGGTTGCTGGATTGTATCCTGCACTGTTTATGCGACATACCATTGCCAGTTCATAAAACCGTTAGGTAGTTCTCTACACATATCGATTTTACCACTGCTCTACCTACGCCTTTTGCTTGTTTGGCTTTCTTACAGGCTAGTATGCGATAGGCAGCATTAACTGAATATCAAACCCAGTCCACCTTTGTATTTGCAATCTAAGTAATAATTTGAAAAGAGACAAGTGTAATCAGTTTTAAACATTATCTCTGCTTTTTTTGTTTGTTTGTTTGTTTGTTTGTTTGTTTATGACATGTATATTAACCTAAAATCAAACCCTAGTCTACCTTAGTGAAAGGCTAACAGTTTAACCACTGCGTCACCATACCCTTCTTTCTTAGTTTGATTCATTCTAGGCCTTAGAGCTAGAAATCGAGTTACGATCTCCAGTGCAAGAGGCACATGTGCTCACCACTATAGCATGTAATGGTTAGCTGGTAACATTAGACAAACGAAAATGATTGTATTTCTGTTAGCCAAGCATTTCTGTCATTTGCCTACTGTGTGAGCACTGCCAGCAAGACAGTTTAGTTTAGAACAAGCGTGTGTGTGTGTGTATAGATTATTAGCCTCAAGTATTTAAAGCTTGTTGTGTGTAGCGACCATCTTGCTCAGTAACCACTGAGTAAGTTTTAACAGTTAACTCATAAAAACAGCATAGGATAGTTGTGTGTGTGTGTGTGGTTCATGTACTTGGGAATATGCATTAGCACCATGCGCTAGCTTTACCTTACCCTCTAGAGGTAGAGCGTTATCCCTTCCTTTGGACATTGCCAATGACTGCATTCCCCCACAAGTTTTACACTTAAGCCCTTGGCTTGTTCTTGATTAGGTTTGGTTTGCTTTAGGCTTGGTTTGGTTCGGTTGGGTTTGATTCGACTTGGTTCAGTTTAGTTTAATGTAGTCACCATTTTTTTATTTTTAGCTACACTCTTTAACCAATTAATTAATGATAGTCTACTCTTAATTCTTGAATCGATAAATTGAATTTTGTGTGCACCGTTTGTCAATCCATGCCTACAACCTATACTCCCTATGTACTACAGTCAGATCTGAAAACAAGTTCCAATGGTCAAAGACGTGTCAGTCACCATACATATATCCTACAATAATTATTTCGTTACCTAGCTAGATTTCGTCACTCACAGTAAACATCTTACATTATGGGTTTGCAATATATTAAGAAAAGCAAAAGTCCATGATCTTGTTGTTTTGGGTCTTTTTTGGGGAAATTCATAAGCCATAAAAAGAATGACATCATGTCAAGTTCTGAGTGGATCTTGTATGTCAAAATCCCATTATCGGTTTATAAAATCTCAAGGCCATGCCCTAGCAGTTTTGGATTATTTCAATCAATGAGTCCACCATAGGAAACATCGAAAAAATAAATACCCTTAAAACAAGTCGTCCCATGACCCTCTCCGAACAATGCTTCGCAAAATATAAATTCATCCATTGAACATGATCGGCGACATCATCCTAGCTTCCCCCTCCCACCATGGTTGCCATATCGTTTGACCTTCAAGTGTCCTCAGCATCTCTGTGCTTTTTTTCATTGCCCTGTCAAGTCAATGCATTCCAATAAGATCAAATAACATTCACATTCTGTCAGTCTGCCCCAGCAAGTTTGTTTTCTATACTCACTTCAAGCAACATATAACCAAGTTCTGTTTGTTCTATCTAAAGCCAACTTCATCGAATCAAGGAATTATCATTTGTCATGTCACTCATAATCGTTTACACGTTAAAGACCCCCTTCAGGGGGTTTAGGAATTAGGAATTCCATCATAGGAAAAATCAGAAAACGAACCCTCGACCCGCCGTCTCATCGAAATAGCGAATACTGTATTGGTATATCACCACCGTGGCCAGTAATAGCTTCGTTGAAACACGTGTCCAGTGGTATCGTCTCTTTCTATCTACAACCACTCGTCATGAACATTTTAGACAAATTTAAGAAAAGTTTTAAAAACTGAAATGTTTTCAACATAAGTGTCGTTAGGCTCTTTCGCATTTTTTTAAACATAAATACTATATTCGAAAGGGAGATAGGGGAGGGGCGTCACCCCGAGTCCTACGACCCCTCGTATACGTCTCTGGCGTTATTGGTTTGTGAGATATAACAAAAAGTCTAAAATCACGGTTTTACAACAAAAAATTCTGTTTCCCTCATTCTCAAAAACTTTAACCTATTACCAAAATAAAGAGGGTTTCGAGACAAGCCATTTGACACGTCATAGGACCAAATCCGACCAGGCATTCGTGAAATATCAGAAAAAGTCTAAAATCATAATTTTACCCCAAAACGCCTGTTTCCCTCATTCTCAAAACTTTAACCTATTAATAACATATATAGGGCTTTGAGACAAGCGATTTGACACGTCACACGTCCAAATCCGACCTTGCGTTCGAGAGATATCGGCAAACGTCGTAGGAAAGTAGGCGACTATCTGGTTCTCTCCTCACCACCAAAACCCTTCTTATCAATCATTTTTTTCAAAGAGCTCGCCCTCTTACAAAAATCCCAAGTGCGCATGCGTAAAAAACAAAAACAAAAATGTTCATCCATAGCGGCATCTTGTAAAACGCATGCGCGATATGAGCAACAACATTTAAGTTCATTTTAGCAGCGCACCTTATACATGTCGTATTTGAAAAGAGACTTTCACTAAAAATTACAATTTCACCCCCTAGTAGGGGTAGGTTTTATTTAGGGGTTGAAATGAGTGGTCCATAGCAAAGCCCCCGTCAGCCCGAGTCCAACGACACCTCATTTATTAAAATCCGACCATCGGTTTGCGAGATATTGGCTTGGACTCACGCGGCGGCCATGACACTGGTTGGAAACCGCCTTACCCCCCTACTGATCACTATATCATCAGCATAGGCGTACGATACTACGTCATCCTTATTGGTTATTCGCATTATTTCTTCTGCTGCCAGGATGAAAAGTAATGGGCTCATTGGGTCACCCTGTAATACTCCGTTCGTTTGAAGTATCGGTTCTGAAAGTGATATGTTGTCAGAGATTCTTATTTTGTTCCATTGTAGTATCGTTTTTATGGTTTCAGTCCACACATGGTTCCTGTTTAGGGTTTCTTCCAGCTTCTGTGCCACAAGTTCCCGGTTTATGAGGTCGAATGCTTTTGTGAAGTCTATAAACACTACGTAGAACTTTTCTCTTCTTTCAAGGGCTTCCCTGATGTCATTGAGTAGTAAGTGTATAGCGGTTACAGCTGATCTTCCTTTCCGGAATCCGAATTGATTTTCTGGTAGATACTCGTCTATTTCTTCTCTGACTCTCCCCACGATTGTTTTTGTGAATATCTTGAACGGAATATTCTCCAGAGCGATGCCTCTGTATGTGTTCTTTTTTCCATTATATAGAGGGAAATGTAACGAATCAGCGCATGCAAGTCTGAAGTTGGTAGCTCTGACCGTTCAGTAATGGCGGCGATTATACGTAATGGTGACTGTGTTTATGTTTTTGCTACCTATTTCGATGCTCCAAACAGCGGAGATGCATGGAGTCGCTCGTTATTTGCTAGTAATTATGATATCAGTAAATGTCATGGTACTGTAGTTTAAATTACGTGTAGTTGTGCAACTGTGCAGTGGGATATTGACAAAAACACAACTAGGCTTTTTTTTATTTATTTATTCTCGAGTGATGGACGCGCCGTCGCTCATACATTTATTTAGTCTCTGTACTATAAGAAAACACGTTTATACTTTATACGTTTATATATTTTAGAGTCAATATGTTGTTAAGAGACAGTTATTGTATTAGTCAATATCAGTCATATTGAATATTTTAGAATATTTACAGACTTTTATTGTTTGCCCAGTACCAGAACTGCAATATTATTACGCTCTGATAACCCAAAGTACTGCCGGAAGGACGCGTCCTGCTGGAAGGCCAGTTCAAACATTTGCCATAAGGGTCCAAAGTCCTGCTGGAAGGACGCACCGCTGTGTACAAAAGTACTTCCGGAAGGTCCTTCTAGCAGGACGAGTGACTATACGCTCTATCATTAAACACTGCCAGTTGGATCGCCTCCCTCCTGGCTACTTTAAACTGCCTACTCGTTGAACACCCAGAGGCGTACTAGATAAATATGAATTCACTGCTAGGTCGCAGCACCAACCTACTGTGATTGGCGCGGATTTTTTAAGGGGAAGGTACCCAAAACGATAGATCCTTAAGTTTGCAGGCTGACTTAATATAGAGATTAACGGACGTGAATGCATTACAATAAGTTAGTAGTTTTGTTATTCAATCATCATAAAGTATATAATATTGATTTTGACACTTACTGGCTAATTATCAATATAAAAGAAAACAAACACTACATGGTGGTAGAGGTGGTTTTAGGGATGAGGACAAAGAGTTATAAATATACCCATACATTTAGGAGAAAGTAGGCTATATGTTCTTTGCTGAACATCTTGTTATATATTAGTATGATTACGTGAATCTGTGCTAGTGAAGGTGACACTTCATCAGGAAATTGCTGAACTTACCCACCGGGCCGACTCGTACTTAAAATAAGTTTTACATACAAAAATACGATGTTGCAATGATAACTGTCTGAACATGTTACCATCTGAGGTTCAGACTGGCGACTGACAACACCTGCACGCTTATTGCAAGGTCAAGTTTGTACTATGCGTGCGCTTTCAATACTAGAGCAGGGGGCCGTGGTGCGCCAGAAACTCGGCCAAGCCCGCTGCAGTAGCGAATAACAAAACCGCCGCTCGTCGTTCTTACTTAATATGAAAGACCCTATATGTAGACCATAGAGTTATGTACTATTAGATGACTATTATTGCGTAGGTTCATTATTCAAACGTTGACTTCTATCGCATGATTGGGACAAAAGAAATAAAAAAAATAATACCATCTTGAGTGTATGTAAACAATTTAATAAAATTAGATATCAGTTCATTACAATGTATATAAACAATTGCTGTACCAAATTTCACTGCGTTCGGATGGTTAAATCGCCAGAAAAGTCTATTTAAATATTCAAATTCACTTGGCCGCCATGTTCGTTTTGTAGTTAACAGGTTTATGAAAGTCACTTAAGTGACTTTTATCATCGTGCAAAATTTCAGGGTGATATCGGTGACCGTTTCGGAGATATAGAATGCCAGTGAGATATTTCGCACAGCCACCATGTTGAATTGGTGAAACATAATAAGCTTTGAAGGGGACGATCGGGGTCGGCCAAAATAGTAGGCCTACTATGACCTTACCGAATTTCATTGAAATCGCTCCAGCCACTTAGATTTTATTAGGTGGTGTGTGGGGGAAGAGGGGAGAGGGGTGGGGATGCACACCAAGGCCCGGCGTAGGTGCGTGACGTCATGTCATGTCAGTAGGTAGGTGCGTGACGTCATGTCATGTCAGTAGGTAATCTGTGTCCTTGACTCTCCCCGCCTGCCGCTAGCTACGTGTGCGAGTGAGCTGTGTATAGTATGTCGTGGTACCCTGCAAGCCAGGCAAGTGCTTTTAGGGCCATATGACCCAGGCGCACACTGTCTACGCTGGAACTCTCAGTTCAGGGGTGCGTGGCCAGCCTGTCGCGGCTGGATTTCTCGAAGTCGTTCTTCTCTTCTCTTCATATTATTATTATTATTATTATTATTATTATTATTATTATTATTATATTTTTATCGTTTCGGTCGTCTATGGACCACGTTATTTCAACTGCCTTTTCCCTCGTTCTTTCACATTGGCCCAGTATTCGCGCATTCTTCTTCGGTGAGCTTCCCTTCGTTCTTCGGTCCACTTCTTGCCAGTTTTCAATATAGGTTTTGGCTGAAAACTCCGTATCTCCCCAAGTTTCTTCTTCAAAGAGTCACGTTCCAAGATATCCTCATGTGATATCCCCAGTTCTTGTAGGTCTTTTTCCACCTCTGTAAACCAGATCCCTTTGGTTTTCTTTCCCACAAAGTAGGCACAGATTCGATTGGACAATCTTCCGGAGTTCATTCGTGTTAAATGGCCATAAAAGGAGAGTCTTCTTTTGCGAATGGTGTCCGTTATTTTCTCCACATGTAGATAGAGTTCATCGTTGTGTCGTCTTCTATAATCTCCTCGTTCCTTGACCGGGCCCAAGATCTTTCTCAGAATCTTCCTCTCTTTGGCTTCGAGTTGTTCTGCCAGGCCTTTCTTATTCATCGCCAGGCATTCTGATGCATATAACGCCTCCGGGCGAATAACGGTAACGAAGTGCCTCAGTTTGGCCTTGAAGGACATTGATCGTGATTTGTAAATGTCTTTGGTTAAATGGTAAGCCATTTCCATTTTGTTAATCCGTGCCACGAAGGATTCCTTTTCACGAATGTTGGGCTCAATCCATTCACCCAGGTATTTGAATTTCTCTACCTGTTTTATTTGTCCTCCATTCACCGTAAGTTCTCTGGGTTCCGACTTGATGTTCGTTATAAACTGCGTTTTCTCAAACGAAATCTGAAGACCTGCCTTTGCTGCTTGCACCTGTAATTGATTGATTTGTTGTGTGGCTGTGTCAAGAGAATTAGAGAAAATTGCAACATCATCTGCCAAAGCTAAACAGTCGATTGTCAGGTTTTTGTTCTTACAACCTAGTCTGACCCCATTCTCTATACCATCCTTACACAATTCTTTACGCCATTCTCGAATAACTTTCTCAAGAACACAGTTGAATAAAAGAGGCGAGAGCCCATCTCCCTGTCTCACCCCTGTCCGTATTGCGAAGGATTCAGAAATCTCTCCCCTGAATTTCACTTTGGAAGCCGTATCCAATAGGGATTGGTGAATGATTGCTCTTGTCTTATTATCTAAACCAAATTCTCTTAAACCCTGGATCAGGGTACTTCGATCCAGCGAGTCGTAAGCCTTCTTGAAATCAACAAAAGACACAACAAATTTCTTACTTCTCAGATTCATGTACGATAGAATTGATTTTAGATTCATGATTTGCTCAACACAAGAGCGCCCCTTTCGAAATCCACCTTGGTATTCGCCCAGGTGTTGATCGAGCTGTGCTTCCGCTCCCGTTTGAAGCGCTTTCGCGAGAATCTTGTATGTTATCGAGAGTAGTGATATTCCACGATAGTTGTTTACGTCCGCTTTATCACCTTTCTTGTGCAGGGGATGAATTAGGGCCGATGTCCAATCACTGGGCAGTTTCTCTGTTTCCCAAATCTCCCGGATGATATCCGTTAGCTTGTCGACTGGTTTTTCACCTGCGTATTTCCAGAGTTCGGCAACTATTGAATCCTCACCTGGTGCTTTATTGTTCTTAAGTGAGTGAATGATCTGCTTGATTTCTTCCCTAGTTGGTGGACTTGAGTCTGGATTGACGAGCACATTACTGTGAAAGGAAAATTTCGATGTTGGAGCCTCACAATTGAGAAGGGACTCAAAGTATTTCGCCAGGATCTGGCAGTTGTCTTTGTCATTGTAAGCAACTTTCCCATCGGGATTCCTAAAGTGAAGACTGGGTGGTGTGTATTTAATGAGATTTTGCTTGAAGGTTTTATAGAAATCACGGGTGTTGTTCTTTTTGAAATCTTGGTCTATCTGTGCCAACTGATTTTTTTGGAATGCTCGTTTTATCCCGCGTATGGTTTTATCAGCCTGCTTTCTCACGACCAGGAATCTCTCTCTGTTTTCTTCATACTTCTGTTTGTTCCATCGCAACCAGGCAAGCCGCCTTTGGTGAATGGCATCGTCACATTCATTAGTCCACCAAGGATGCCGCCTCAACTTTGTCAGTGGGATGGCTTCCTGTGCCGTTTCAAGAATTGCTTCTTTGAGTTGTTCCCAATTCTGTGGCTCAAGTGTTTCAAGTTTCTGACTGAATTCGCTTTGTGTTTTCAGTTTTTCCACATCAAACCTGTTGATCTTTCTTCCCTGAAATCTCTTGGTGGATCTTGGAAGAAGTTTTAATTTTATCTTTGAAAGATAGTGATCAGAGTCAAGATTATTATTATTATTATTATTATTATTATTATTAGACTATTATTAGCCTCCGTGGCTTAGGCGGCAGCACGCCGGCCTCTCACCGCTGGGTCCGTGGTTCAAATCCCGGAAGGTTGCAGGTTCGAAACCTGGCGCAGTCAGCTGGCATTTGAGGGTGAGCAAATGCGAGGGAGCCGTGTCAGTAGATTTACTAGCACGTTAAAGATCCCCTTCGGGGAAAAATTCTGGCACCCCGGCGTCTCTAAAAGCCAGTGTAGTTAAAAGGGACGTAAAACCAATAACATTATTATCATTATTATCAAATCCCGGTCACTCCATGTGAGATCTGTGCTGGACAAAACGGAGGCAGACAGGTTTTTCTCCGGGTACTCCGGTTTTCCCTGTCAAAATTTCATTCCAGCAACACTCTCCACTATCATTTCATTTCATCTGTCATTCATTTAATCATTGCCCCAGAGGAGTGCGTCAGGCCTCGGCAGCCGGCACAGTTCATATCCTCGCCGCTAGACGGGGGCTTCATTCATTCCATTCCTGACCCGGTCGGAGACTGGAAGCAGGCTGTGGATTTTCATTCATTAGACTATTATTATTGGCAATAAAATGTTATTTAATACCAATATACTACGTCTCATACTGTTCCCGAGTACATTGTAGATCAATTCTCTCTTATTGAATGGATTAATTTGATAGCAAAATTATGCCATTTACACTTAGGCATACACAAACACGATAAGTTATTAAAAAATGTTGATGTTGTTTCTTTCCCTTATTCGAAACGTACCACAAGCTTTCAATTCTCTTTGAAGCCTATCGTTAGCTCTAAACGACCTGTCTTGTTATGCCGATGGTTACTTCACATCTGATGGTGGGGTCCAGCATAAATCTTGTATCCTTCTTACGGCCAATAACAATTATTATTCTATTGTACTTTTGCTTCTAACACGAGGAAGACACGTAAACATGGATCGCGTAACATTTCTGAAATGTTACAGATGCATCTTAGATCTATGTCGGTGATTCCCTTCTTAATTTTGGTGTTTGAACGGAGCTAGGTTATCAGACACTCCACAGTGGTTGCAGCATACAGTCTCACACAAGAGCAACCTTGACTACTCCCTTTCATGTGTACTTCTGGATAAGTTGTTCTCCATAAAATATGGTGATTAGACACTTTCGCAATCAACCAGCAAGTTTATTTTGTTTTTTCCATAGATCCGCTTCAGGCTCAATTCTCAAGTATTCCTTTGGTTCCTAACTAGTAAATCACCGTCTTCATCGTTACCACCATCTTCATCATCATCATCACCGTAATGAAAACCTCATTCGTTGTACAAACACAAATTACGCACCATGTCACCTTGCCTTCAAGCAATTCTTGCACTGTCTGTATATATGTGGCACGGTGTCCCTACATGATGATTACTATACTTTGGATGTTCATTCACTGAAAATTGCGAAATTAGCTTCGAGGTTTTTCCTATGCCCAGAACATAGAATGCTATGAAAATCAAATGTTCTTAAATACGATGTGTGGATTACATATAAATATGCAATTGGATTAACTCACGACGGCTACTTGTAGCATTGGCCTTTGAGATTATTTTACGGAAGCTATTCTAACAACTCTACGATGTGAGTTTCTCTCCGAGTTCCCATATGAATGTTCGAATTGCAGAATAAGAATGTAGAAAAAAAAAAAGGAAAACTTGTGCTCACTGACCTGGTGCAAGTCCTCAAAATGAACACCCCTTTGATGACTTAGGTATCATCGATACCATTTCAGTACCTCAAACCGAAATTAAATTTCTTGGCAGGCCAGGGAATCAAACCCGGACCACCGGGGCGACAGCCAAGAATGTTAGCCACTACACCACAAGGTGACTCTTTCATTGTCAGCGCAATCTATTGCACGATGCCATGTAATTTCAGCTCGAACTATAATAGTACACCTTTCTTCGTATTTTTGGCATTACATTGCCCCTGGTAAGTTTGAGAGATGGTTCGCATACCATAACCAAAGAGCCGAATAGTTCCAAAAACCAACAAACAACCGAAAGAAATACCGACAAGCTGGTTGAAAGACAGACAACAGATTTTGTAATTTTCAGAGCAAAATTGTTTTACAATGAAGAGCACTCTTGGTCTCCATACTGTTGAAATAATGAAAATTGTCCTAAAACTTCAAAATTTAGAAGGATTTCATATCAACTCGCTTATTTTGCCGTATATCTTATGTGTAGGTAAATTCCATGAGTTATTGTTTCAGGCGATGTTGATAATACGAATAAAAGACATAAATTACCTCAGATTGCGACGGAATATTGTTCAGTTTAAAAACCTGATAAATTTACTAACGCACGTTTCTCGAATTCATATATCCCTGAACAGCACCAATCTAATCAGTTGGTGAAATCAGAATCTTGTTATTGAAATACTGTAGACTATAGCTTTATAGTCCTAATGTAGTTTTTTTGTTCCACCCGTAATTATTTAGGTTGCTATGAGGAAGGGGATATGGTGAGACAGTTTCCTTGTGGGAATGATATTACGGATAGATGCCCTTCATGACGTCAATCTAATGAGAGGATTTAATGACAAATGAAATTAATGAGGCAAGGTATGAAATGGTTGTGTGTGGTATTTCGAGTTCGGTGTAGTCTGACCATGCACGTTAGCGTGTGTAGCTACGTCGGCTGGTATGTGACATTATGTCAACAAATTTAAAAAATATATTTTAACACTCCTGATTCCATACCGGCCCTGTTACTGTCACATGCATGATTACCAATATGCTTGATTCCATTTTTAGGATTATTATATATCGCTGCACCTGCTACATCACCCAAAAAGTAGGGGCAGATGACCTCGTAGTTCCGCCCCTTAAAACAACAATAACTAACCCAACAAGTAGTTCCGTGAAGAATTATTCAGCCTATTTTCATATATCCTACTTATGTTAATTGCCTCTATCAACATACAAAAGTTCAGTTTGATTGCAGTAATAGATTCGCAGATATTGAGAACCGGCTAAATATTGCGCATGGTCGCCATGTTAGATTTTTATATCTGTAGGTCTTAGAGTTATGTACTGTTACGTGAAGTGTATTGTGTACGTGTAGTATTCAAACTTCAATCGCATGATTAGGACACAAGAAGTAAAAACGAGATTTTAAAATTTCGCACAGCTGCCATCTTGTGGTTATGGAAACAAATGAAAAAATTAGATGCCAGTGGATTAACATTTGTAGAAGGATTTACTGTACCAAGTGTCACTGCACTCGGATGGTTAAATTGCGAGAAACGACCATGTGAATATTTATATTTCGCGTCGCCGCCATGTTGGATTTGTGATCACCATGTTATTGAAATTCCTATAGGTGAACTTATGTTCATAGCCCCAATGAAGATTAAAAAATGTATTTTGATTGCTGTAATAGATTCGTTGATATTGAGATCCATCTAAATATTTCGGATGGTCGCCATGTTGGATTGCTATATGTATAGTCCATAGAGTCACGTACCATTAAAGGAAAATTATTGCAAGGGTTCATTACTCAAACTCTCACTTCGATCGCATGATTACGACACAAGAAATAAAAACTTAATTTTAAAATTCGCACATTCGCCATCATGAGGTTATGTAAACAATTGAACTAATATAGATACCAGTGCATTACAATGTGTATAAACATTTCCTGTACCAAGTTTCATAGCGTTTGGATCATTAAATCGCGAGAAAGGTCTATTTAAAATGTTCAAATTCGCTTGGCTGTCATATTCGTTTTTTAGTTAACCGGTTTTTGAAAGTCTTATATATGAAATTCCAGTAGTGCCCTTTATCTCCGTACAAAATTTCAGGGTGATATCGCTAATAGTTTCAGAGATATAGAATGCCGGTGAAATATTTCGCACAGCCGCCTTCTTGAGGTTATGTAAACAATTGAATGAAGTTAGATGTCGGTACATTACAATGTGTATAAACATATACTGTACCAAGTTGCATTGCGTTTGGTTGGTTAAATCGTGAGAAACGTCTATTTAAAAGTCGCAACTTTGCTTGGCCGCCATGTTGGTTCTGTAGTTATCAGGTTTTCAAAAATCACATTGGTGAACTTCTAGTAGTTCCCTTTATCACCGTGAAATATTCCAGGGTGATATCGGTAATAGTTTCGTAGATATCGAATGCTGGTGAAATATTTCGCACAGCCGCCATGTTGGATTGGTGGGATGTAACAAAATTTGAAGGGCACGGTCGGGGTGGTGTGGAATAGTGCTATGAACTTACCGAGTTTCATTGCAATCGCTCCAGCGGTTTAGAAGTTATTAGGGGGGGGGGGCACACACCATATCACACACACACGCGTACACAGAGACAGACACACTGACAAAAGGTGATCTCATAAGCTTATTTTTTCATAAATGAAAATAGGCTAAAAAGTATGCAACTTCTTGTATCCTTGTTGCAGATCTGGTTCATGTACGTCCAAATATCATGTTTTATACGTCTTCGGTGTCTTTCTTTAAGGTGTGACTTTCCCACTATGATATGTTTGTGCTCCCCAGGCACAAAAGACGTTATGAGCACGGCAGACCACAAGCATATGACAAAATGTTGGCTCCAGTGCGCCTAGTGTCCAGGCTCTGCGCTCAGTACTAAACGTACTGCAGCACCCCGTCAAATGGACAGTGCTTGTGCGACTAAGCGCTGCAGTGCTAGTGTGATATCGTGCTGCACTGCTCAGAAATAGGCAGAATAGGGCTGCGCTTCACCTGCTAGCACTGCTTCACCTTGCCCATTGGACGGCCCTGGTGCACACACACGGACAAAAGGTGATCTCATAAGCCTATTTTTTCATAAATGGAAATAGGCTGAATACGAGATTTTAAAATTTCGCACAGGCGCCATCTTGTGGTTATGAAATCAATTCAGTTTGACTGCTGTCATTGATTAGTTGACAATGAGAATCGTCTAAATATTTCTAAATATGTGTAGACCATTGAGCTATGTAGGCTACTATTAGATGACGATTATTGCGTACGGTAGGTTCATTGTTCAAACGTTGGCTACAATCGCATGATTAGGACACAAGAAATTAAAACTTAATTTTTAAATTTCACACAGGCACCATCTTGCGGTTATGTAAACAATTGAGCTGAATAATATATCAGTGCATTACAAGGTGTATAAGATTTGCTATACCATTTGACGGCGCTCGAATGGTTTAATCGCAAAAAAAAAAAAAAAAAACTATTTTAATGTATCAACTTCGCTTGGCCCCCTTGTTCGTTTGTTACTTAACAGGAATTTTGAGAGTCCCATCTAGTAGTTCATTTTATCACCGTACAAAATGTCAGGGTGATATCTGTAATAGTTTCGGAGATATGGAATGCCAGTGAAATATTTCGCACAGTCGCCATGTTGGATTGGTGAGCTGTATTAAAATTTGAAGATCACGGTCGGGGTCGGACAAAATAGTACAATGACCTTACCCAGTTTCATTGAAATCGCTCCAGCCGTTTATATTTTATTAGGTGGGGACACTCACATACTCACACACACGGACTAAATGAGATGTCATAAGCCTTTTTGTTCATAAATGAAAATAATAAAGAAAGCTTTTCTTTCGGTCAGCACGAAATTCGTGTTACCGACTAAATAGCTTTCTTCATTAGAAATAACCATCACTGAAAAATGGCTTCTATCACTACTAAATGAAAATAGGATACCAAGTAAACGAAAAGCAAGAACGGGAGGTTTCATTTAGGAAAGAAATACTCTTATTGGTCACAAAGGAGTGAAAGTTTGGTGTGTAGGTTACACTCTGCCTTATATGGCAACACTGCGAGAAGGTGAGTTCGATTCCCATCTTAGCTATCTTAGAGTGTTTTTCTGGGGTTTCCCACTTCCACTCCAGGAAAATGCGTGGATAGTTCCTAAGTCAAGGCCATTGCCAACTCCAAATATAACAAAGTTTATCAGACTTCTACTACATGGGACTGATGAACAATAGGCTATGTTCCAAACCCCTATATGAAGCAACAAGAAATATTTCGAATCAATGGGATCCATCGTATTGATTTTAGGAAACATGTTTCTAACGTAGGCTACAGTATGACCGCGATCGAAACGAGCAAGGTGCCTTGCCCAGTCTGATGGGGCACGCGCTCAGATTGAAATCATTATGTTGATTATTATTGATATTTCAAGAAGTAATTATCCTATGTGTGAATAATTAATTGGCCTGGAATTACATATGGCCCAGCATCGTCAGTTCACGGTCACCTTCCATGCTTGTCCGGGAAGCTGGCAAATAGACACTTCCATAACGTTACTGACGAGATTCTTTTCTGAAATAAGGGAATCAATTTCTCCGCTTAGAATAATGTTACTGATAGCGCATAGCTGGTAAAAATCGCATGTATACCGTTATTAGACTTATAACGTTGTTGGTGGGTTCGCATTTCAAAATAACTGAATTAATTTTTCTGCCCTGAATAACGTTATTGATAGCGTATGGCTGGTAAAATTCGCTCGTATACCGTTACTAGACTTATAACGTTATTGGTGGGTTCGCATTTCTAAATAACGGAATTATTTTTCTGCCATGAATAACGTTATTGACAGCGCAAAGCCCGTAAATATCGCTCGTATACCGTTACAAAGCTTATAACGTTATTGGTGGGTTCACATTTCTAAATAACGGAATTAATTTTTCTGCCCTGAATAACGTTATTGATAGCGTATAACAGGTTAAAATCTCTCGTATACCGTTACTAGGCTTATAACGTTATTAGTAGGTTTGCATTTTGAAATAACCGAATCGATTACTCTGCCTGAATAACGTTATTGATGGCGCGCAGCGGGTCAAAATCGCTGTCATACCGTTACTATACTTATAACGTTAATAACGGGAGCGCATTTTAAAATAACGGAATCTTTTCCACTGCTGGTTATAACGTTAATAGCACAAACCAGGGAAAATTATAACCCCTTATTTCGTTGCCGCACTAAAAACGTTATTCATATACCATTTGTTTTGGGTACGGAAGCAGTAACGTAACAAAAATTAATTCGTTATTTCTGACAATTCTGTTACGTTATGAAGCCTTGTTATAAGTATGTGTTTTAATAAAAATAATAATAATTTTCAGTTATGGCAGTTTTCTGTTCAGTGCCGTAGAATTGCTATTTATAGGATATGAGTTGTTGAAGTTTTACAGGACACGGACTTGATCATAGGCATTTATAAGTACCACATACTTCAAAATTCATGTTTTTTGACTTGTGGCAGTCAGCCAGCGGGGGTGCGCCGTTTGTCGCAGTTCATAAAAGTCCGATAGGTTGCAGGACAGTATTCAACCACAGCATAGTTAGTGCTGCCATCTCTAGCCGCATGTCGCTATCACCAGATAGCGCATGCTTTACAGGAGGATTTTGTTCCACAATCGATTCCATCAGCTCAGTGATGCCAACCCGTGGGATTTGTCCCAAATTGTGGGATATTTAGACAAATATTTTTAGGAACAGGATAAAGGGATTTTCTTTTTTGTGTGCAAAAAGTGAGGTTAATTTGCGATATTTGGCCGATGTCATATATCACCAGCTGCCATTAATACATAAAATCACAGCAAACGTGCGCAATAGGTACGATTCATACATGCCAATAGAATAAAAATAAACCTGTCACGTAAGTATAGTATTACATTGCAATCGCCAACTGCCGCTGGTGCGATAACAGACAGTTGTGTGTGGTTTCGGAGATCAAAACTTATGTTTTGTGTTTTTGTGAAAACTTCATTTAAAAAAAAATCAAAGACTACACAGGGAAAAATAAATATCTCAATCTTTAAATTAATAAAAACCTGTATTAAGTGAATGTTTAAATGTATGTTAATGATAGTTTATGTTCGACGATGTTGAAATGTAAACATTATGTGTCGGAAAACTGCATCATAATGAGGCTCATTATAACACGATTTTTCATTATGAAACAGTTTCTCCCACCAATCAGAGCTCAAGAAACAGTTGTGTGGCCAATTAAATTAGGAAACCTTCGCGCATGCGCTCAAAATCCAACATATGTCTGTGTTGTCAAGCAAAGTGAATGGTCTCTGCTTCCGGAGTGCCTTGACCACGCATGCGCTCTGTTCAGTCACTAATAACTGAATTAACTGAAACCCACAGATATTTATGAATATTAATGTTAAAACATATAATAAAGTGGTTATTACACCAATCCCAAAAATCTGAAACATCTTTTCAAAATTTAGTTACACAACGAAAAGAAACAACTAAAACTTTAAGAAGAATAAAACGGCAATATCATACTGACACCCTACAAACAATTGAAGAGGAATTCAAAATTTCACAATCGCGGAATTATTACAAAATCTTTAAACAACATCTGAAAAAATATGAAGCACCTACCTTATTGTTAAAAGATGAAAATGGTAAATTGGCCCACAACAACCAGGATAATGCACAAATTATGGCTAAATATTTTAAGACACTCTTAAACTGTGAATTTCTCCAATTGGATGTTGACACTCCAATAACAACACCACCGGAGAACATTAACCCGCTCACATTAGAAGACGTTTACATAGCACTGAATGAGATGAAGAATTTCAAAGCCCCTGGAGAAGACCAGACTTTTGCAGAGATTTGGAAGTATGCTGGAAATTCGGCAAAAATCGCTCTTCACCAACAACTAGTCAACATCTGGATTACAGGAAAATTCCCTTAACATTGGAGATCAGCTGTCATCCATCCACTACATAAAAAAGGGGATAAGACAGACCTTACAATTACCGAGGGATTTCACTCCTGGATGTTACCTATAAAAATTTTTCTCGAATTCTTCTCAATAGAATTAAAGTACAACTTGAAAATGAATTAGGAGAATATCAAGGAGGTTTCAGGCCCTGGAGAAGTTGCCCAGATCAAATTATGAGCCTAAAATTGATAATGGATTATAATAGAAAAAGGAATAGAGATATGGTGATAACATTTATCGACTTTAAAAAAGCATATGATTGTATTCATAGAGAATCTTTATTAAAAATTTTAAGACACATGGGATTACACCCCAAATTGACAAATCTCATAAAACTAACTCATACAGGCACCAAATCAAAAGTTAAATTCAGAGGTGAATTCTCTGACCCATTTGAGGTCACAACCGGTTTACGACAGGGTGATGGCTTATCACCATTACTATTTAATTGTGCATTGGAAATGGTAATGCGAGAATGGTCTAAGAAATGCCATCCAAATATAAAAATAGGGAGAAAAATTCAAACAAACTGTCTTGGTTTTGCAGACGACATGGCATTATTGGCGAAAGATTTAGAGGAAGCCAAAACACAGATATCAGAGCTTCAGACAATTGCAAATAAAATTGGCCTTAAGATATCATTCGAAAAAACAGAAATCATGCCACAACAAGAAGTTCCGTTAAGAACTATACAGCCTTCTTTTCATGCCAATGATTATTCTACAGAATATGAACCTATCTAGAATAATGACGAAATTAAGTTGCTAATATCGAAATTTCCAATTAGTTCGAAATACTGTATACCTGGCATAATGTATCCTAATAGAGCACTACAGTTGGCAGCCCTGATGACTGAATATATTCATAGTTCCAACTCTTAAGGTACAAAATACAAAATTTGGTTGAAGTCCAACGAATCGCATGGACGTTACATGCAGTTAAACATTGGATCTAACAGCGCGCGTAAAGTCATGTTGGCAACAATGTCATGCATGTATTGGTCAGAAATAATCTGAAATAATATGATCTATTGTTGTGCCAATTTTGAATGAAATCCATTAGTTAGTATAGAAGTTACATGCATTTTAAAATTGGACCTATCAGCAGGTTTAGAATCATGTTGGCAGCACTGACGTATATTAGTTACTCCAAATTCGTCTAGAATGCCAGGTACTATACGTGTGCAAATTTTAGAGCTATTGGCTTGCATACTTTCTGATATATTGATATTAGGGTAACAAAAATAGGAACAGCACATATTAACAGTTGGCAGCCCTGGTTGCTCCTTAGAATACGCATAGTCTTATCTGTTATGGTACACATAACACATACGAAATTTGGTTGAAATCCAAATGATAGTATGGAAGTTGCATGTATTTAAAGTTGGACCTGTCAGCAGGCTTAGAATCATGTTGGTAGCACTTACGTATATAAGTTACTCCAAATTAATATAGAATGTCAGGTACTATACGTGTGCATAGTTTAAAGCTGTCGGCTTGCATACTTTCTGATATATTGGTATTCGGATAAAATAAATTAGGAGCATTTATTAACAGTTGGCTGCCCTGGTAGGTCTTAAGAATAAGCTCAGTCATATCTGGTTATGTACACATACAACATACGAAATTTGGTTGAATTCCAATTGATAGTGTAGAAGTTATAAGAATTTAAAAATTGGACCTATCAGGAGGCTTATAATCATTTTGGCAACATTGCCATGTTTGGCCTCCTGGAAATTAAACTGAAATATTATTATCTGTACGTGTGCCAATTTTGAAATAGCTCCCATTCATACTTTCCAAGATATCCAACATGGAGCTCAAATTTCAATTGCGATTTTTTAGCAGTTGGTAGCACTGACATCATTTTCAAATATGGCCGTGAGATATTCAGGTGTAGATCTTTACTCCTACCAAATTTTGTTTCGATTGCTGCAGCCGTTTAGGAGTTGATAGGGGGGGACACACACACAGCCAGACAGAAGGACAGACAGACAGACAGACTGACACACATTTGCCCGATCTCATAAGCCTACTTTTTCCTCATTTTTGCAAAATGTGAAAAGTAGGCTAAAAAACAACACCATTAAAGGAAATACAAATTAATGATACAAAAATTAAAATTGTAACACGATTCAAATATCTAAGAGAGCTAATAACAAACAATTTAAATGAGAAAGCGTCAATTCAAATAAGAACCAACAAGTTATCTAGGGCACAAAAATTAACATGGGAAACTTACAAAAAGAAATGCTTATCAATTAATGCAAAAATTAAACATTACAATACAGTCATAAAACCGGAAGCCACATATGCAGCAGAAACATTATTCCATCTAAATGAACATTCTAAAACCGACAGATTACAGAAGATCGAAAGGCGAATTGGAAGAACTTGTATCAATAAAGGATATAAAAAAGATGAGCAATGGCGAATAATACCTAACAATATGGTCTATAACAACCTAGAACCCATTACTGATACCATGCGAAAGAAAAGACTAGGATTCTTTGGGCACATCATGAGAATGCC
Organism: Meconema thalassinum; assembly: GCA_946902985.2. Classification (NCBI taxonomy): domain Eukaryota; kingdom Metazoa; phylum Arthropoda; class Insecta; order Orthoptera; family Tettigoniidae; genus Meconema; species Meconema thalassinum. Next base: position 46,574,737 of record OX336396.1, on the reverse strand, counting down.
AGATTCACGTCTTCTAAAACAACTAGTGCAGTACAATCTTGCTTCAAAAAACACAACAACTGGATGCAGATGGTTAAAAGAAATCAGAGAGGACTTAAAAGAAATTGGCCTAACAACAGAAGATGCTGCAAATAAGAAAAGTTTAACTACAGCACTTAAAAATATGACGTTTCATTTTCCACTCACAAAGAAGAAAATTCCTACAAGAATATTTTCCGCCGAAGAACGGGCAAGACGATCAATACGCATGAAGAAGTACTGGGAGGACCGCAAGGCTCGTACAGTTCCTACAAGTCGACGAACTAATGGTTGGGTAAAGTGATCCTTTGTGGTCTCAAAAGAAGAAGAAGAAGAAAGTTATAATTATCGTCGAACATAAACAGTCGTATGCAACTCGCCTATAATGGTAATTAAGACACTCGTATGGAAATTATAAAACTCGCATACGCTCGTTTTATAAATATACTCGTGTCTTAATTATTGCCATTATAAGCTCGTTGCATAATGTACTATTATGTTCGACCGTGACTGTTATATGTCAGAAAACTGTATCATAATGATGGTCATTATAACACTATTTTTTTCATTATGAAACAGTTTCTCCCACCAATCAGAGCTCAAGAAACAGTTGTTTGACCAATTAGGTGAGGATAGCAACGCACCTGCGTTGAGTTCCAAGACCTTCTAATTTAAATTTCACTGCCTGGCCTAGAGTCATAGTGGGACAATCGAGGAGGCCATGGTCAAATACAAGGTATTCTGTGCGTCCCAAGCGCTCTGTTCAGCACATAAAACTGGCGAAATCTCGACAGATATTTATGAATATTTATGTTCGAACATAAAATAGTTTGTATAATTATCGTCGAACATAAACAGGCGTATGCAACTCGCCTATAATGGTAATTAAGACACTCGTATGGAAATTATAAAACTCGCATACGCTCGTTTTATAAACATACTCGTGTCTTAATTATTGCCATTATAGGCTTGTTGCATAAAGTACTATTACAAGACAGTTTTATGTTTCGTTAAACTCAATTGTAGCGCATATGGTACTGCAATTAGACACACATTATCGACACTCTGGAGCACATTTTTTATTCATTATACATTTGTTATGAACAAAATATTTTTACGTGGGATATTTTATAGAGAAAAGGGACATTCTGAGTGGGAAATTGGGATTTTCAGGTTTGAGAGGTTGGCAACTCTGCATCAGCTCATTCTCAGGAAAATTAACCTAAATCCCATATGGCTTTAGGATTCTTTTCACGCGGAATATAAGCTTCTAGTAATTGATTGTTGGTTACGACTGTGCTTACCATTGTCTTGCACTCATCTTCCTTTCGTAGCTCAAGGACTATTCCCTTCATTCGTACCTTACTACACCTACCCTGTTTACGCCCTCTTCAATGATTTGGCTTTTGCTGTAGCGTGTGTCTGTATTAATGTTTGTTCAGAATCTTCGTGGTATCCTCATTTTTAGGGGCTAGCACTACAATATGCTGCATTGACAAAATAGTAGCTCTGGTTTGCACAACAATAGCATACAAAGCCTGCTTACCATGTATGGTAGTGGAGCACTCGTTAATATTAGGCTACCGGTACTTAAATCCTCATAGTTTTAGCGTCTAGAGTTCGTTCGATGATATAAATAGAAGAATATACTACACCACACCAATTCTTGTTAGTTCGCTTATCACTCTTCAATGTATTACGCAGGATATACATGTGATTTTCTGCAGACTGATACAGTTCACCAACATCCAGGGGCGGATCTAGGGGAGGGCGAGGAGGGCGACCCCCCAGGGCCCCGCGGTCCGGGGGGGGGGGGGGGCTCGCGCCATGGATTTTATAATTTAATTAATTAATTAATTATACTTTTCAAAATAATATATAATATTCTTTTTTTCTTTTCAATACAGCTAAGACCTCCCTTAACCGTTAGCAAGTCTAGTTATCAGTGAAATAGTAGTAGAATAATAATAATAATAATAGACGACTTCAGCCGGAAAAAAAAGTCGCAAAGTAATATTTTACTATTTCATAGTTTACATAATCTTCTTCAAAGGAACTTAAAGGTTTCTTACATATTATTAAAAAAATACTGTAGTGTATTCAAAATATTGTAACTATTCTTTATTTTATTATCATTACAAAACTACTTTCCATTTGATTTTTTTTAAATTTCCTATTGTTGTGGGCCCCATCTTATCATATCGCCCAGGGCCCTGCAAAGGCCTGGATCCGCCACTGCCAACATCTACTTTCACCGCTATCTTGAAAGCTTAATTAGGCTAAGACAAACAATAAAATCTATAGGGCCTACAATTTTTTTAATTTATTTTTTACCCTCCAGGTTGGTGGAACCCACGGACTCAGCGAGGGAACTCACCACTACCGCCTCTACGGGCAGTGTCCTAGAGCTGGGAACATCGAATCGGAAGGGATACAACTGGTGAGGTGGGACTGGCACCTCGCCCAGGCGGCCTCACGTGCAAAGCGAACAGGGGCCTCATGAGGGAAGGTAATGGAAGGTCAGGATGGATAGGCAAGGAAGAGGGAAGGAGGCGGCCGTGGCCTTGAAGAAGGTACTGTACCCGATCTCAGGATAGTAGGCTGTCAGATATCCGCCCCCTCAATCGGATTGTCAATAATCAATCGCACCGGCACAGCTACATCAATGAAAATGGCACTGACAGATACTATCGAGATTAGAGCACAATAGTTAACAAGAAATTATTGTGGAACACACCAAAATATACGGGGGTTCATACTTACCTTTACTTACCTCTTAAATTTATCTCGGGGACTGGGTTGTCAACTGGATCACTTAAAGTATGCCCACACAATAACCTCCACCATGATATTTAAAATGAACCAGAACGAAGACGAGAAACTTTAAACTGCACAATAATTTATTTCACATAAAGAATGATTTTAACAAAAATAAAACAACAAAATCCACGTGGCAATAAGAAGCCATCGACCACATAACCATGTCCTCCTGTAGGACTTGTATACTCTACATACAATGTTTCAGCTTTCTCAAGCTCATAGTAACGTAAAAATTATAATGCACTTGGAATGGAAACGGGATTTGGGACGAGACACATATATCAATTGTTTTGCGTGTTTATATACTTCACATTTTATTTATAGCCACAAGGCTATTATGGATACGTCCTTGGCCTCTGTCCTACAGTTGTCCGGGCCAGCTGCAATGCACCTGCATCGTCAAAGTGGACTCACCCCGTCCGTTCAACCCTAGCATAAGCGAGTTACATCAAATCTTGGCTCTCTTTCAAAACACGTTAAATGTCCACTTCTCAACTGAAATATTATCACGCAAATCTTTTAAATGCTCCATTCAAACACCAGTGGATTACTCCAACAATCCCAAATCATGTTTAATTGTTCAAACCACTTGCTTAGTTAGCGTTGTTTAGAGTATAATCACAAAACTCTAAATGTTAATAACAAAAGTTCATTAATTATTTATAACAATACTAAATTGTTTATAACAATGTCAAACGACAATTGAAAATTTTATACACGCCTCTATTAATCACTATCATTTCAAATTATTTAACAAAGATATTTACATAATTATTTACAATATTAATATTGTTTATATTATTTATACAAGAAATACATTAAACCACACGTTTATCCGGTTGATAATTACTCAAATCGTGGTGATATAATCGACCAATGAAGGTTAGTTATATTTAAATGTCAAATTCAGGTTTAATAAGGTTTAATAATAATTATTAATATTTGTGACGGTAACCTCCATTCAACATCTTTATTTCAAATTATTTAACACTCTTGTTAATTTTAACAGTATCTTCATATGAATAACTTTCAAAGAACCAGGACAATACATTCAGCGGGAAAATACTTCGCTCAAAACGCACAAAATTGCACAACAATTGGCCCAGAATTCATCATATATCTTCATATATATGGCATAAAATCCTCCAAACTACACACAAAAACCTCCACTTATAAATTCATCAACTTCATTTATTACTGTGGGAACCTCCTTCATTATTCAAGGGCATTATTCATCAGCGACTTTTACATGTCCACTGAACTAACGATTATACATCCATTGTTCCTCTTTAAAAATTCTTATATTCATCAATTGTATTAATGACTGTTATTATTTAACCTTCGTGGGTTTCATTCATGAATCGATATGAAGTAAAAATTTGCCAATCACACATAAATTTAATAGCAAATACGATTAGACACTCCTCCCTGGTCTATCAAAATTGAGATTAATATCTTCAAAGTAACGCAGTATAAAAATACTATCTTCAATCAAAGTTCATCTAAACTGCATGAATAGTCGAATAGAATACAATTAGACTGTGGAATGCAAACATTATTGTTCCAATCTATAATTGAGAAAAACTCCTATCAAATGTTCATTACTACAGTGTATTCAATAAATCGTAATCAAAGTTCATATTTCATAAAATTGTCTATAATGAATTGATAAATGTCTATGTTGCAATCATGTTCATAAGACGACTAGTATTTCAAAGATCGTCGATATCGTAATAGATTTTAACGCTCTAAAATCATTTAATTATTCTTCTTTCTTGAGGATGACAGAAAATTGGTCAAAGTAATTTACTGAAAAGAATTACTTTAATAAAATGACACGCTGTCTGAATTCAAATCTGCCATAGCAAATCGTTGACTTTACAGTCAAATCGTGACTACAAAAATATGCAAATTACTGAAAGAATCTAAATTATCAGTCTCAACTGATCCAAAATTATTTAAGAATGCCAATGACATAACAATGTCTCAACAAAACGTAGAAAAGGCATAAATCATCGAAGTGTACTGAGTACAGAAATGTTAATCAAGAAAATGGGGCAAAAGATAGGACAGAAAATATGGGAAAATGGTTGCTCAGATATCGCAACAAGACTCAAATAATACAAGAAACGTTCACGACTACCTTATCAGTTGATTGAAGTTCTAGAGGAAAGTTTTCAAAGAAAACTGCTGTTGGTTCCATTTCACCAGCGTAAAGATGTGCTCCGTCCTCGAACCTGGAATCAGCGTCCTCGGAGAATCGAACTGCTTCCTCCTCCGAAATTGCACTGCTCCATGTATACGAAAGACATCCCTCTGGCAAAACTCTTCTTTGTGAGCCGGGTCCACCCTGGCCTCTCTTGAAAGTTCCCTGAAGTTCTAGTCGTAATTCTTCATGAAGTTTATTGTAGTTATTTCCGCAGAAATATTCATAATCGTGGAGTATGATAATATTTCCACTGTCATCTGGTATAATTCAGCGATGGATTCACGAAGCATGAGTGTAGTTGGATGTTCACTACATGCTCGCTTTTGTAGAATGACGATTAAAGAAGTTCCATGCTGCCACTTCACTCCATCGATATATGTCCCAATTGCATTAAAGCCTTAGCCTTCCATCTCAACTTCTGTTATAATCATTGAAAGCACTGCAAGATTATAATGTTCCATAGTAGACTGTATCGTTGTATTACCAAACGTATTCTCCAATATCACTGTTGCAATCCACGTGTCAGCCGTAGTGTATAATGTGGAATTTTAAAAGTGTTTCTCATGTGGCGAGAAAATCACTTTTGTTGGCAGCCTTAAAGTGCCAATATCTTTCGAAGTATAACTGTGAAATTGTTCAAATCTTCTACACACCTCAATGTTGTACTGCCCAATTGAATTATAATAAAGGCTGAAGTTAACTCTTGATATCTTATCAGGTAGAAACGTTAATGTGAGCGTTTCAACTTCACCTAGTTTCGAGCAGCGTAAAATGGAACTGCTCCGTGTTCGTTCGATGCGCCGGGCTTTAACCACACGCTGAAGACAACTTGCTTCACTTATTCACTCGAAAATGACTCTATAACATCTGAAATATATATGCGTTATCAGCGGTATGATCCGTATGAGTTCTGAGAGCTCCTCTCTTCTGTGCACGACCTTTTATCAACTTCTTAAGGGGCGTATCCATCCCTTCCATAGCCTGTTGCTGCGTCATTGCTAGAAGTTTCAACTTTGGCTATACTTGACGGATTTTCAAATTTCAAAAACTCAAAATTAATTTCTTCAAAATTCCAAATCAGTGCCATAACTGAAAATAGATTTCCACAATTCTGCATGCCAAAAGTAATCAAATATCGTAGTTTCAGCAATCTCCGTCTTCCTTCCAAACTATCGTTCATTGGTTCGAGTCTCTCCTCCAATAGCGTAACTTCTTCCTTAGCACAATACCTTGTTTCCTGCGACTGCGTCGTAAATCTAAGATCTTTCTCGAACAAACTCATGACGTCACCAAGAATCTCAGCTCCACCAGCCTACTTGCATGAATCCTGCGTCATCCGTGCCTACGTCATGAATATCCACGTCACAACTATGACAGCCATAACTTTACTCATATATGCCAATACAGCCATCGTGGTCTCAATATAATTCAATTTACGGGGGCATTCTCCCTTCACCACGTTTTAAAAACATTTGCAAATTGTTTTTAAACTCTGTGTTATAAATATCTCTATTCACTTGAACACGAAATTGAATTATTATTCTATTCTTATATGATATTTCCTCTATGTTCCTTAATCATAAGTCTCTTCTTCTCTGGGTTGTGTGTGGCTAATGCATTCATAGTTTCTCACTTTCGTTGAGAAATCGGCGTTTTTTGTGTGTTACCAATCTCAAAGTTCCCCTGCTGACTTGTAGAAGGACCAGGATTGATCACTACATCCTGTCTTTTCTTTTGGTTTTCAGCTTCCTTTTCTCGTAATTCCTTCAGATACTGCTGACTTTCTTTCTCTCTCTCTTGATACTTGTCGGGTGTCATAACCTGACCTTGAGAATTCTGATTTTGATTCTGGTACTGGTTATTTCTATTGTAGTTTCGATTATAACCATTGTTGTAGTATCTACCTCTTCCGTTGTTGTAATTCCCTCTATTATTATTCCAGCCTCATCTTTGCTGATATGGACGGTAACCTTGGGATCTGTTGTTGCGGAAATAATTATTCCTGTGAGGACCTACATTTTCAGTTTTTCCTTCCTCAGGCTTATCAGTTTGCTGCACTTGATCCATGTAGACTGTATTAACGTCTTTGAATTCGTGCCTCTGACCTTTTTGTACCAAATTTGGCATTGGACTCGTGTAGTCAAGCCTTCTCAACAATTCGTCCATACTTGTCAAATCTCTGATATTTGACGATATGATCAGTCTTCTTACTTCCACAGGCAGCATACGTGAAATCGCATCTATCAACTGCTCTGTTGACAATGGGGGTTGCAAAAATCTCAAGCGTGATAGTTGGCTCGTGAAGAAATCAGCGTACCGTGTTGGAAGAGTACCTGAATACTTCCTCGAGTATACCTCAGCTCTTAATGAATTCTGAGCTTCTATTGACCAGAATCGTTTAATCAGTGCCTCTGCAAATTCGTCAAAATTGCTGAAAGTGTACCGAAATGCTCTAAACCATTCGAGGGGTCCTCCAGCTAGAAATCTTTCTACGATTCTCATCTCTCTCTCTCTCTAGGAATGTGGGCTTCTATGAAATAGTCTTTAAGATTCCTGATATATTCAATCGGTGTGAGACTATCAGTGTTGCTAAATTTTTGAGGTTTGTCTTCAAAATTCCGGATGACTGTCACATTTCTCGGATATGAATCCATATAATGTTTCCCAATATCACGATACTTCCATTCGGGTTCAATATTCCGATCCTCTTCTTCTTCCCTGAATCTGGATATACGTTCCTCAGGACTAATATCTCTCTCTTCTATAGCGAGGTTACATCTTCTCACGTAATTTCTATCCTCTTCACCAGTCAATCCTTCGGTATCCTTGTCTGTGATTTCCGTGATGACTTTCCTAATCAATTCTTCCTTATAGGTTTCCATCATGCTAGCTTCTCCTAGTTTCAAATTCTGCAGTTTGCTCGTAGTTTCATTAACATCAGAGACAACCTTATGAATCTGTTCCTCTAACGCAGTTTTTAATGCTTGCACGTCCTGACCTATTTGAGTTCTATCCTCTACCTGCTTTTCGGATAGCGAATCCATCCTTACATTCAAGTCTTTCCTAATCTGAACTACTTCATTATTAATGTCTACTTGTGTACTGGCAAGTTTTCTTTCAATTCGCTCCTGAATCTGATCTACATGTTCCCCACTTGACCTGTTCCATTCATCTTTCCAAACCGTTACATTTGCAGTTAACATTTCCGCGATATCTACTTCAATGTCTTCCTTAAGTAAACGATTGTGATCTAATACTTGGGTTCTCATGACCTCTACATCGTATTTTAAACCAGCTAAAGAAGCTGTTGTCCTAACAGACTCGTCAACTAATCGAGTTGTTAATGCACTAATGTTACGAGTACAAAGCGTTTTTGAAGTTTCAATTTCCTCCCTAACTTTGTTAACATCAGTCTGAACTTTAGCAATGTCTATAAAAACAGTATTGACTTCTACTTGTATCTTATTGATATCGCTTTGCATATCATTAACATCTGAATGAATATTATTGATGTCTACTTGAACATTTGATACATCAGTTGGAGCATTTCTAACCTCTCTTTGAACTTCCTCTACTTTGTATTGTACAGTAGCAACATCATTCCTTACAACAATTACTTCAGCTCTAGCACATGAAATATCACCCCGGACATTAGCAACATCAAGATTCAACATAGTAAGATCTTTCTGTACTTTAGACACATCAATTTTAACATCGGAAACATCTTTGTGAATGTCACTCACGGCATTCTCGATTCCCTGGGTACTGATCTGTAAACGCGACACATTATTTTCTAGGTTTGCAGAACTGGTCTGAATAACTTTCAAATTTTCATCCATCCTAGTAGACAAATTACTAGCATTCTCCTTCATCATCTCCTGCATTCGACTAATATTCCTAGCTTCCATCTCCCTCATATTGTTGGACATCTCCTCCAACATTTTCTTAATACTTTCATCTGCCATTTCAATAATATTTCAATAATAAACTGCTTTAGGGACATACATCAAACAGAGCAAAATAACAACATCTGAGCAACATTTTTCACCATATATAAATTTGAGCAATTTTCTGTCTTAAATCTAACTTATAATTACCTTATAATTAACCTTCATAGACACTTCATGTTGAAATAAACTCAAGCACATGTTCAAGTTTCCTTGGTTCATTTTAAAATATCCTAACACAAATAATTTACATTTAAAATCCAAATAGTTTAATTTTATCTTTAATATGACTAAGCATGTCATAAGCCGGTCAAATAAAATAAGATTCCAGATCATAGGCGATTTTTCTAAGTTTCCAGCCTATTTAACCTCTCTCAAGTTGTATAAGATCTGATCTTTTCTGAGAGTAATTTTCCTAATACAACACAACATTTTATTCCTATATAATCACACTCTCAAATTCTACAATTGGCCAAGACATCTAACAAAGAATCAACCTCTTTATTTGAGTCTTCACAATCCCTTTGACATCGATAACTTGGTAATCCAATGTTATTCGAACACTCCACAAAAATTAAGGTGCCAATTCTACTGCAATAACTTGGTAATCCAATGTTATTCAGTCGAACGTACCAATCGAGCCAATCGTGCCCCACACGTTGATTGCGCCAATCCTACTGGCGTTCAACCTGGTAATCCAGTTTTGTTGAACATGCCCCACGTTTTAGGGTCGCCAATCCTACTGTACCCGATCTCAGGATAGTAGGCTGTCAGATATCCGCCCCCTCAATCGGATTGCCAATAATCAATCGCACCGGCACAGCTACATCAATGAAAATGGCACTGACAGATACTATCGAGATTAGAGCACAATAGTTAACAAGAAATTATTGTGGAACACACCAAAATATACGGGGGTTCATACTTACCTTTACTTACCTCTTAAATTTATCTCGGGGACTGGGTTGTCAACTGGATCACTTAAAGTATGCCCACACAATAACCTCCACCATGATATTTAAAATGAACCAGAACGAAGACGAGAAACTTTAAACTGCACAATAATTTATTTCACATAAAGAATGATTTTAACAAAAATAAAACAACAAAATCCACGTGGCAATAAGAAGCCATCGACCACATAACCATGTCCTCTTGTAGGACTTGTATACTCTACATACAATGTTTCAGCTTTCTCAAGCTCATAGTAACGTAAAAATTATAATGCACTTGGAATGGAAACGGGATTTGGGACGAGACACATATATCAATTGTTTTGCGTGTTTATATACTTCACATTTTATTTATAGCCACAAGGCTATTATGGATACGTCCTTGGCCTCTGTCCTACAGTTGTCCGGGCCAGCTGCAATGCACCTGCATCGTCAAAGTGGACTCACCCCGTCCGTTCAACCCTAGCATAAGCGAGTTACATCAAATCTTGGCTCTCTTTCAAAACACGTTAAATGTCCACTTCTCAACTGAAATATTATCACGAAAATCTTTTAAATGCTCCATTCAAACACCAGTAGATTACTCCAACAATCCCAAATCATGTTTAATTGTTCAAACCACATGCTTAGTTAGCGTTGTTTAGAGTATAATCACAAAACTCTAAATGTTAATAACAAAAGTTCATTAATTATTTATAACAATACTAAATTGTTTATAACAATGTCAAACGACAATTGAAAATTTTATACACGCCTCTATTAATCACTATCATTTCAAATTATTTAACAAAGATATTTACATAATTATTTACAATATTAATATTGTTTATATTATTTATACAAGAAATACATTAAACCACACGTTTATCCGGTTGATAATTACTCAAATCGTGGTGATATAATCGACCAATGAAGGTTAGTTATATTTAAATGTCAAATTCAGGTTTAATAAGGTTTAATAATAATTATTAATATTTGTGACGGTAACCTCCATTCAACATCTTTATTTCAAATTATTTAACACTCTTGTTAATTTTAACAGTATCTTCATATGAATAACTTTCAAAGAACCAGGACAATACATTCAGCGGGAAAATACTTCGCTCAAAACGCACAAAATTGCACAACAATTGGCCCAGAATTCATCATATATCTTCATATATATGGCATAAAATCCTCCAAACTACACACAAAAACCTCCACTTATAAATTCATCAACTTCATTTATTACTGTGGGAACCTCCTTCATTATTCAAGGGCATTATTCATCAGCGACTTTTACATGTCCACTGAACTAACGATTATACATCCATTGTTCCTCTTTAAAAATTCTTATATTCATCAATTGTATTAATGACTGTTATTATTTAACCTTCGTGGGTTTCATTCATGAATCGAAATGAAGTAAAAATTTGCCAATCACAAATAGATTTAATAGCAAATACGATTAGACACTCCTCCCTGGTCTATCAAAATTGAGATTAATATCTTCAAAGTAACGCAGTATAAAAATACTATCTTCAATCAAAGATCATCTAAACTGCATGAATAGTCGAATAGAATACAATTAGACTGTAGAATGCAAACATTATTGTTCCAATCTATAATTGAGAAAAACTCCTATCAAATGTTCATTACTACAGTGTATTCAATAAATCGTAATCAAAGTTCATATTTCATAAAATTGTCTATAATGAATTGATAAATGTCTATGTTGCAATCATGTTCATAAGACGACTAGTATTTCAAAGATCGTCGATATCGTAATAGATTTTAACGCTCTAAAATCATTTAATTATTCTTCTTTCTTGAGGATGACAGAAAATTGGCCAAAGTAATTTACTGAAAAGAATTACTTTAATAAAATGACACGCTGTCTGAATTCAAATCTGCCATAGCAAATCGTTAACTTTACAGTCAAATAGTGACTACAAAAATATGCAAATTACTGAAAGAATCTAAATTATCAGTCTCAACTGATCCAAAATTATTTAAGAATGCCAATGACATAACAATGTCTCAACAAAACGTAGAAAAGGCATAAATCATCGAAGTGTACTGAGTACAGAAATGTTAATCAAGAAAATGGGGCAAAAGATAGGACAGAAAATATGGGAAAATGGTTGCTCAGATATCGCTACAAGACTCAAATAATACAAGAAACGTTCACGACTACCTTATCAGTTGATTGAAGTTCTAGAGGAAAGTTTTCAAAGAAAACTGCTGTTGGTTCCATTTCACCAGCGTAAAGATGTGCTCCGTCCTCGAACCTGGAATCAGCGTCCTCGGAGAATCGAACTGCTTCCTCCTCCGAAATTGCACTGCTCCATGTATACGAAAGACATCCCTCTGGCAAAACTCTTCTTTGTGAGCCGGGTCCACCCTGGCCTCTCTTGAAAGTTCCCTGAAGTTCTAGTCGTAATTCTTCATGAAGTTTATTGTAGTTATTTCCGCAGAAATATTCATAATCGTGGAGTATGATAATATTTCCACTGTCATCTGGTATAATTCAGCGATGGATTCACGAAGCATGAGTGTAGTTGGATGTTCACTACATGCTCGCTTTTGTAGAATGACGATTAACGAAGTTCCATGCTGCCACTTCACTCCATCGATATATGTCCCAATTGCATTAAAGCCTTAGCCTTCCATCTCAACTTCTGTTATAATCATTGAAAGCACTGCAAGATTATAATGTTCCATAGTAGACTGTATCGTTGTATTACCAAACGTATTCTCCAATATCACTGTTGCAATCCACGTGTCAGCCGTAGTGTATAATGTGGAATTTTAAAAGTGTTTCTCATGTGGCGAGAAAATCACTTTTGTTGGCAGCCTTAAAGTGCCAATATCTTTCGAAGTATAACTGTGAAATTGTTCAAATCTTCTACACACCTCAATGTTGTACTGCCCAATTGAATTATAATAAAGGCTGAAGTTAACTCTTGATATCTTATCAGGTAGAAACGTTAATGTGAGCGTTTCAACTTCACCTAGTTTCGAGCAGCGTAAACTGGAACTGCTCCGTGTTCGTTCGATGCGCCGGGCTTTAACCACACGCTGAAGACAACTTGCTTCACTTATTCACTCGAAAATGACTCTATAACATCTGAAATATATATGCGGTATCAGCGGTATGATCCGTATGAGTTCTGAGAGCTCCTCTCTTCTGTGCACGACCTTTTATCAACTTCTTAAGGGGTGTATCCATCCCTTCCATAGCCTGTTGCTGCGTCATTGCTAGAAGTTTCAACTTTGGCTATACTTGACGGATTTTCAAATTTCAAAAACTCAAAATTAATTTCTTCAAAATTCCAAATCAGTGCCATAACTGAAAATAGATTTCCACAATTCTGCATGCCAAAAGTAATCAAATATCGTAGTTTCAGCAATCTCCGTCTTCCTTCCAAACTGTCGTTCATTGGTTCGAGTCTCTCCTCCAATAGCGTAACTTCTTCCTTAGCACAATACCTTGTTTCCTGCGACTGCGTCGTAAATCTAAGATCTTTCTCGAACAAACTCATGACGTCACCAAGAATCTCAGCTCCACCAGCCTACTTGCATGAATCCTGCGTCATCCGTGCCTACGTCATGAATATCCACGTCACAACTATGACAGCCATAACTTTACTCATATATGCCAATACAGCCATCGTGGTCTCAATATAATTCAATTTACGGGGGCAGTACCATCCCGGCATTTGCCCGAAGACGAAGTGGGAAACCACGGAAAACCACTTCGAGGATGGCTGAGGTGGGAATCGAACCCCCTCTACTCATTTGGAACACCCGAGGCAGAGTAGACCCCTTTCCAGTCCACAGACCACTTTTTCAAATTTCGTGGCAGAGCCGGGAATCGAACCCAGGACCTCCGGGGCGGCAGCTAACCATGCTGACCGCTACGTTACGGAGGCGACGACCCTACAATTACATAGTAAAATAAATTCCTCGATTTTGTCTGTTTGTTTCAGCAGGCTAATCTCGAAAGCTACTGGATGGATTTTGATGCAGTTTTCACCATTGTATAAAGCATTTTCGATAAGGCTACGGTTAGTAGGCTACATAATGTGGAAACATTCACCTATCACCAAAGGAAGCCAAGCAATAACGATTTACGGTAGTAAGTGAAGTAAGTGGAAATAAAAATCAACGTCAATGTGCCTTTTCAGCTTACGTTACTGGCGTCTTCGGTGGCGTAGTTGGTAGCATGCTGAGCTTCTATGCCCAAGATCGTGGGTTCAAACCCGGCCAAAGTCGTCGGATTTTTTAAGAACGTTAAAAATCCCTCAGTATGCCATCCTTCGGAGCGGAAGTAAAGCCGGCGGTCCCATGTTATAGATTTATGGCATGTTAAAGAACCTTCCACTAATTTCACCTGTGTGAAGCTAAATTACATATAGGTTAAACATTTGACTAACTCTTAGGTTCCTACGTTCGTCGTCAAGAGCAGACTGCGGTGGCATCTGGTAACTAAGTTTTGAACTAGTTAGTCGTGGACGGTAGCATTTGGCGGCAAAAGTAGGACCTACTTGAGCAAATTCAATTTCTGCAGTCCTTACTTGAATTAAAACAGATACACTCACTAATACAGCCATCACAATTAACACCGGTTATCAGACAGATTCTACACACACCCAAAGTACACGGGGCTATATGACCGCATTGTCGCAGCCCCTAAACTGAGGAACCAACCAACCAGCTTGCGCTAGCTAAACCAGATATAGTCAATACTGTATTTTCATCAATAAGCTACTATTCTTATTCAGCATACACCGTTCTACAAATAAAGCCCACTACAGTATATAGATCATCATCATCATCATCATATTTTTCCGTCTCGAGTTTCCCGGGTGCGGTAGACAAGAGCTCTCCACTGCTTACTGTCAGTGTACAACTTTCGTTCCACAACTTCTTCCCATTTCAGCCCTTTTTTCTCCACTTCTGACTTCATTGTCTCAATCCATCGTTTTCTGGGTCTTTTCCTCGGTCTTTTCCTTTTCAGTTCTCTATTGAAGTAGTCCCTTGCTGTTCTAGTGTTATTCATTCGTATCATATGTCCATACCACTGGAGTCTATGCTTCCCTATAACATTTGCAACATTTTCCTGTATCCCAGCTTCTTTCCTATTTGTTTCGTTTCTGATCTTGTCTTTTCTGGTATTTTGATCCATGGTTCTAATGAATTGCATTTATGTTGCTTGGATTTGGTTAAGATCTTTATCTAGTAAAGTACATGCCTCCAGTCCATAAACCAGAATTGGTACAAAGTAAGTATTGAACATGGTTAATTTTTGCTTTCAGGGGTATGTTGCTGTCCCATAGATATCTATCTTACATACACAGCTATAAGCGTTTTAGGTTAGTATTTGTTGAAAATGTGTTACTAATTGCAACATAAAACACTTACAGTGGACCATGTATTAAAACTTTTGATGCCAAGCTATTATAACTGGTTATGTTAACAATCCCAAGCCAAGTTTAGTAAAATTACAAGTAGGGCCTATTATTTATTTACATAGTTTACGCCCACATTGGAGCACTTAAATCAATCCATATACACTACAGTCTTTACAATATTAGTTGTAATGTCTTCTCAACTTCCTCTTCTCCTTCCAGAGCTTCCTTAATCTCTCCGACCTGGCCGCCCTCTCTTCATTTGTCATGGTGTACTGTTTTCGTTTGTTTTTAATTTCAATCTTGTATCCCTACTTCTCAGAATCCTCTTCTCTTTTCTCTCTGCAATTTATTTCATTGTGATATTTAGCTCGTCTAAATAATTCTGGACCTCAACTAACCAGTTGTTCTTGGTTTTACTTTTCCAAAAGAAATTGAATAATTGTTTCAGTTGTCTGGTGTCTGGTAGTCTTACTATGTGGCTGAAAAAGGCAATTCTCCTTTTTCGCATTGAATCCACAATTGATTCATTTTCCCGATAGACTATTTCATTAGGCAGCAGTCTCCATTGTCCATTTACTTGATGTTTTTATTGATGATTGTCCTGATGATCCTTCTGTCTATTTTTTGGATTTTATCTGTTGTTGCTTTGGTATTCATCCTAAACAGGGTTTCACATGCATAAGTTGCTTCAGGTTTAACTACTGAACCATAATGTTTGAATTTGGCGTTCATCGAGAGAGATTTCTTCTTATAAGTTGACCATGTGACTCGTTGTGCTTGTCTCAGTTTTGTTGTTCTGTACTCTATTGCGGCTTTCTCATTTAGGTTCCAAGTTATAGTTTCCCCAAGATACTTGAACTTTTTTACAACCTTAATTTGTTTGTTATCATTTAGTTGAAGGACAGGGGTGTCCACCTCGAAGGTTGCATAATCTCTGTCTTTTCAAATGAAATTTGTAATCCCACTTTTGCTGCAATGTTTTCCAGTTGTTCAATTTGGACTTTAGCCTCTTCCAAATCATTTGCCAGTAGTGCAAGATCGTCTGCAAATGCCAGGCAGTTTAGTTTAATATTTCTACCAATCTTGATGTTTGGTTGGCATTTCTTTCTCCATTCTCTCATGACCTTCTCCAGTACACAATTAAACAAAATAGGTGAGAGACCATCCCCCTGACGAAGGCCGGTTGTGATTGTAAATGGTTTTGACAATTCTCCTCTAAATTTAACTTTTGCTTTAGTATTCTTGAGAGTCATTCCAGTAAGGTTGATCAATTTCCTGTGAACACCAAATTCTTGAAGAGTATTCAGTAATGACTTCCGATGAATACTGTCATAAGCTTTATTGAAGTCAACAAAAGTGATGACTAGGATCTTACTTCGAGCTCTGTGATGCTTCATAATCCTCTTAAGACTGATGATTTGATCTGGACAACTTCTGCCTGGCCGAAATCCTCCTTGGTACTCTCCAAGTTCTTGGTCCAGTTGTTCCTTTATTCTTGAGTGAAGAATTTTTGAAAGGATCTTATATGTGACATCAACAAGGGATATTCCTCTATAATTATTGGGATCAGACCTATCACCTTTCTTGTGTAGGGGGTGGATTATTGCTGTGTTCCATTCCTCAGGCATTTTTTCAGAGTTCCATATGTCAATAATACGTTTATGTAAGTTTCGGAGAGTTTGATCATTTGCATTCTTTCATAATTCTGCAACCAACTGATTTTCTCCTGCTGCTTTATAGTTCTTGAGCAAGTTAACGGCTTTGATCACTTCCTCATATGTTGGTGGAATAACCTTTTCTGGAGGTGTTTTGTTTTTAGGTTTGGGGTCAAACTCCAGATTTTCTCTTGGGTCTTCGCAGTTGAGTAATTTTTCGAAGTAGACTGCCAAGATATTCGCATTGTCTTGGTTTTTATGTGCCATTTTTCCATTTTCATTTCTCAGCATAAGTGTAGGTGGGGTATACTTAGACTGTTACTGTTTAAACGTCTTGTAATAATCCCTTGTTTTATGTTGCTTGAATGATTCATCTATTGTTCTGAGCATTTCATTCTGATGATTCCTTTTAATTCTTCGAGTTTCTTTAGCTGCTTGTCTTGTAGCATTAGTAAGTTCTGTTCTGGATTCGTTGGTTTTTCTTTGTTGATCATTTAACCATGCTCTGTGCCTCATTTGAATTGCCTTATCGCACTCCTCGTTCCACCAAGCATGTTTCTTCCTCCTTTTAATGGGAGCAAGTTCTTCAGCTACTGATTTCAATTTAGTAATTATCACCTCTAAGTCATCACTTAGTTGTGTTTTAGATCTCTCCAAGTATACTTTATTGTTCATTAAATAAGTGGGGTCATAATGTTTCTTCCTATTGGATTGGGCAGGCTTACGCTTTCTCTTAGGTGTTAGCTTTATTTTTATTTTGGATATGTAATGATCTGAATCAATGTCCACTCCACGGAGAACTTTGACATTATAAATTTCCTTATGATAATTTTTATCCATGGCAACATGATTGATTTGGAATTCCCCCAATTTTATGTTAGGACATTTCCAGGTCATTAATTTGTGTGGTCGCCTCTTAAATCCATGGTCTGTACAAAGTTCAATTAACCTTTGACCATTCCTGTTTGTTAATTTATGAGCTGGCCATTTTCCTACTACTGGGCGGTATCGCCTTTCTCGTCCTATTTTTGCATTAAAATCTCCAAGCAAGATTTTAACATGTGCATCAGGGATGTTTGATATCATATGGTCGAGTTCCTCCCAAATTTTGTCCACTTCTTCTCTATCCTTTCTGTTTTTATCATTTGTTGGTGCGTGTACATTTATCAAGGTGTAGGTTTTGATTTCAACTTTAATTGTTAAGGTTGCTGTCCTCGCCGTGCTCGAGGAGAAGTCCTCTATTGAGTCTGGTTGGTTGGTTCTTAAGTTTAGGGGCTGCGACAAAGCGGTCATCTAGCCCCGTGTACTTTGGGTGTGTGTAGAATCTGTCTGATAACCGGTGTTAATTGTGATGACTGTATTAGTATGTGTTATCTGTTTTAGGTAGATTTCATTAGAAAGCTAACTATTGCAATGGGTCCCATGTTTCGACTTCCGTAAAATTTCGACATATCTTCGCGTTTCACATCCCCCAGACCCCAAAACCACCGTCAGTTCAAAAGTTTATACATAATTTATGTATGTATGTATATATATATATATATGTATATATATATATATATGTATATCAGGTTTCTTGTGGACACGATAACTGCCGTAATTTTGCACAAATCTCTTTGAATTTTTTACTGAATATGTATACCTATAAAATCTCAGTCGAGTTGTTACTGGGCTAAATCGGTCGAAGGGGGTGAAAATGGGGGGCTTTTTTCAAAAAAGTGAAATATTGCTATAACTCTCTTAATATGTGAAATAACGAATCCGTTCAACGTTCATACTATGTGTCGGATAAAGCCCAAAAATTTATGTTTGAAGAGTTTTTTATAGCACCAACCATTGACCAAAGGGGTGGGAAAAAGTGGGGTTTTCGGGAAGCATTAATCATATCTCTCTTAATAGGCACAATATCAAAACCGTACAAAATGGACAATATTCCCCTAATAATTACCTAAAAGTTTGGCTAAAAGAATTTTTGATATGACCCACCATTACGACAAGGGATGAGAAAAATGATTTCGGAATTATAAGAAAATGCCAAGAGCTATCAGAGGTTGCCATGGCAACACTACTAAATTGATGAGGGATGAGCCGTTGCCATGACAACGCACTTGCACGAGATCAGATACAGTATTTCCATCTGACTAAGCCGGCCCGTGGTGTTGGGGTAGCGCGCCTGCCTCTCACCCGGAGGCCCCGGATTCGATCCCCGGCTCCGTCAGGGATTTTAAAACTGACGTGAGGATTGCATCGGGGTGCTCTCAGCCTCATGAGGACAATTGAGTAGCTGTCTGACAGTGAGACAGCACCCCGATCACGAATACCAAGATTAACGGCCGAGGGGACCCGACGCGCTGATCACGCGTCACCCCAATATCTGCAGGCCAAATGGCTGGGCAGCGGTCGCTTAGTCGGCCTTAGCCCGTCATGGGCTGGATGGTGCCAGCGATTGACATTGACATCTGACTAAGTGGGAAGCGGCTACGGTGACGTAACTGGTAACATGCAGAATGTCTATGCCCAAGGTCGCGGTTTCAAAGCCGGCCGAAGTCGTCGGATTTTCTAAGAGCGCTAAAATCCCTCAGTGTGCTTTCCTTTGGAGGGGAAGTTCCAACGTTCGTTACGAGTTGCTGGTTGGGGTGGCATCTAGTAGCCAAGTTCACAGCTAGGTGCCATTGACGGTAGTACCCGGTAGCAACATTAGGAACTACTGCTTGAAATTGACCGTCTGCAGTCCTTGCCTGAATTACATACTAATACAGCCATTAAAATTCACACCGTTTATCAGACAGATTCTACACTCACCCAAAGTACACGGGGTTAGATGACCGCGTTATCGCAGCCCCTCAACGGAGGAACCAACCAGAGGTAGATTTCATTAGAAAGCTAACTATTGCAATGGGTACCATGTTTCGACTTCCGGAAAATGTCGACTTATCTTCGCGTTTCACATCCCCCAGACCCCAAAACCACCGTCAGTTCAAAAGGTTATATATATATAATTTATGTATGTATATGTATATATATATATCAGTTTCTTGTGGACACGATAACTGCCGTAATTTTGCACCAATCACTTTGAATTTTTTAGCGAATATGTATACCTATAAAATCTCGGTCGAGTTCGTTACTGGGCTACATCGGTCGAAGGGGTGAAAATGGGGGGCTTTTTTCGAAAAAGTGAAATATTGCTATAACTCTCTTAATATGTGAAATATCGAATCCGTTCAACGTTCATACTATGTGTCGGATAAAGCCCAAAAATTTATGTTTGAAGAGTTTTTTTATAGCACCAACCATTGACCAAAGGGGTGGGAAAAATTGGGTTTTTCGGGAAACATTAATCATATCTCTCTTAATAGGCACAATATCAAAACCGTACAAAATAGACAATATTCCCCTAATAATTACCTAAAATTTTGGCTGAAAGAATTTTTATATGACCCACCATTATGCCAAGGGATGAAAAAATGATTTCGGAATTATAAGAAAATGCCAAGAGCTATCAGTGTTTGCCATGGCAACACTACTAAATTGATGAGGGATGAGCCATCAGACGTTGCCAAGATAACGCACTTGCACGAGATCATATTCAGAATTCCATCTGACTAAGTGTGAAGCGGCATCGGTGACGTAACTGGTAGCAAGCATGCTGAATGTCTATGCCCAAGGTCGCGAGTTCAAAGCCGGCCGAAGTCGTAGGATTTTCTAAGAGCGCTAAAGATCCCTCAGTATGCTTTCCTTTGGAGGGGAAGTTCCAACGTTCGTTGCGAGTTGCTGGTTGCGGTGGCATCTAGTAGCCAAGTTCACAGGTAGGTGTCGTTGACGGTAGTACCTGGTAGCAACATTACGAACTACTGCTTGAAATTGACCGTCTGCAGTCCTTACCTGAATTACAGACTAATACAGCCTTCCCTAAGTACACGGGGTTACATGACCGCGTTGTCGCAGCCCCCATAAACTGAGGAACCAACCAAAATCTCTGCGGGAGATATAATTTTGCGTGAAGAAGCAACTGACCGTTACATAGTTACACATCAGTGTCGAAACCTTGCATAAGGACAGTGTGACCACAAGTATAAAAATGGACCCCAAATGACAAGAAGGTTACCGTTCCCATAAGACAATAAAATGTTTAAAATAAGCATAAAATGACGAAAAACAAAGTTAATTAAGCTCCAATTATAAAATACCTTCTCGCAATAAATGAGGTCTGATCCTTCTACGAAAACCTGCATATTCTGCCTATTTTCGCCTATCCCCAAGTTTGTCCGGTGAAATCTACCTCCGCCTTCCGGCGTGCCGAGAGGACTTTTTCAATTTAGGTACTGCAACTTAGAATTTTTCAAATAGTTCCTACTTTTGCCGCCAAGCGCCACCTTCAACGACTACTATGCCAAGTTCAGAACTTAGCTACCAGACGGCACCGAAGCCGCCTCTATTGAGTCTATTATACTATTATGAACCAGAAATCCCACTCCGAATTGCGGGACATTCTTCATTACCATATTCCCTGGGGGTCCTTTATATTGTACCCATGTGAGTAATCTCCATGGAAAATATGCTTCCGCCTCCAGCTAGCATCAGGACTCGGGCGTGTACCGTTCCCCCATTGAGCAGTTGCATATTTTGGATTTGAAACTAAAAGGTATCAACTCTACAATGATAAGGCACAACTCTATTCTAAGACTTTAATTCAGTAATAAAATCATGGCTTCAAACAAATAAAACAATCCCCACAAACATAAAACAAAATCAAACAAAAATATTACTTCCACAATCCACTAATATTAACATAATACCATCAATATAAACTCATATCATAACTCAAACCTTTACCCTTATATCAACTTTACAATTCACTCTAGTGCGCTGATGCACATACAACTTCAGAAACAAACTGTACTTTAATTCTTCTGTCATCTAATGTGACTTCTTTACTTTCACAAAATTACTTATTCCTTAAACCTCGTCTTAATTTGCCAATTATGTGTGCCGTGTGTGTTTCATCTCTCTCTTCCCACCAAATGCTTTAAATGCATTAGCCTATTCAGGTGTTGCACAGCAGTCTACGTGCAACTCCATAATTATGTAAGCTACCCCTACGCTTCCTCTATTTATATAGCTCCACTGCATGCCGTTGTGATTTCATCTTAAAAAATTTAGTTATCGTTGTGTCGGACGGTACTTATTAAACGACCCTTGCGCGCGTAGCCTGTGGCGTTAGTAACCAACTTCTGAAAAAGGTGTCAGTGACAGTAACAAATTCAACTTCCAACCATTCGTTAGATTGCTAAAAACATGAACCATCAGGGTGAACTATAATTACCAATGTGTTCTTAAACCACATGACTTCATTACTCAATATAACAATGTTTCTTTCAATGCAAGCAAGGTCTTAAATCTTTCCTCTCAAAACGCTAGCCTTCATGGTACGTTTAGCGACCCAACCCCTTGGAGCTGTCTGTATACAATGGAACGGAGTAGGGGTTGTTCACAGCTGTAAACCGACCCTTGTCTCCCTGATTCCTGGACTTCATCTCCCCAAGCAGTATTACGGTTTGTAAAAACAATACCGTGGTCACAGTGACACACGTATCCCAATGGATTTAAACTGAATATTATGCAAATAGGTATTGGATGAGCTTTAACATTTATTCCTACCCTGAGGATATAATAATAACTGGCACCAAATCGGTCCATTTCAACATGAAGGCACGAGATTCATAAAAACATTGGTCTAGTAGGATAACCGGTATCTTAAATAAATGCTGCGGTCAGCCCACATGCTGCCGTCATGAGATTCGCTTCACAAGAGCCGAATCACTCAATAAAAAGTTCTCGGGGAATCAGATAGAATGCAGAGGTGTCCAACGTTCCCCTCTCACCTATCACAGGATTCGAACCCGGAACATTCCATATCCATCATCAGAGTTAGGGTCCAACACTAATTACACTCTGGCACAAAGCATATATCCCAGTATACCCACGGCATACGAGATTTCATACGTCGAATAGAATACCTGGTTCCATGACCTAATGTTATAATCTTCGTCCGTTAATTATTAAGAGAAATCTATCAATTACTCTATAAGCTTTTACACAAGCTGCAAATTCAATTCACTAGAAAGCTTTTCCATTTCCTTGCATAATTATATTCCCATTAATAAATATATTCTGATATTAAACTCTTTTCTCAATCCCTTAATGTAATCTTACTGTATAATCTTACTGCTTAGATCGATAAGTCTTCCAATTAGCGTAAATATTTCTTGCTTACCACATTTTTCCTGATGTGTTCATTCATACCTTTTATTATTCATTATTATTAGTATTCTTACTGACATAAATTACCAAAATCCGACACAACTTAACCATCTTAAAATCGAACAACCGTGTTCGTCACGTTACATTTACATAACTGATTTGCCATTTTATTAATAGTGGTAACGATTAATCCACTCACTGATGTAACAACATCTCAACACTACTAAAATCAACACAATAATAATTAAACCTGGAGGGTCTACCTCCTAATACTGATTTTTACTGGCATCTTTATAACTCTGAAATCACATTACATGCAGCGGCCTATACTTCTACATAATCATAATTTGTGGGATACTCACATATATAGGCTCATCATGGTGGCTCCAACCACCTATATCCTTCCGGGTCGCCTGCCATATGCAGATTTAGTGCGACATTTGCATCTTGAATACACACATTTTATAATACATTTCTCTCACCAACCGCACGGCACTTTTCATTTCTATACAGAAGCTATTGCTTCCAAAACACATGACACTTTATGACACTTATTATACCATTAATTTAAAAAGATATTTCACATATGATTTATACATAACACACGTCACTTTTTACACTTTTCATTGGTTGAAATTCCCCGGCAAAAATATCAGAATTGCAGGCGTCGACGGCATCTTCCGTGCTCCTACCAACTCCTGCTTGAAAGTCTGGTTCATCTGCCTCCGGAATTCACCAACAGTCTATCAATAATCCTACGGTAAACTTCCTGCTTTGCATAAATATGCTTACTTCCGTCCTGAGCGTTACTATTTGGTATTCTTAAGACATTACCAAATGCTTCGTATAGTTTCTCCCAGCGCATTCCAACGTAATAAGACATGTCTAACCAGTCAATACATTATACATTGCGCTTAACATTGTACATAATTTTTATACCGCTTATTACCTTCAATAGTTCTGCAACTTATATCACACGGTACTTCCTATGTGAACACCAACCAATGTTCGTACTGCTGACATCACCTGCAGCACGACTTTCCTTAATAAAGCCTTCTAAAGGTTTTACTGCGCGGCTTCCCAAGTTGAAGTCCGGGCCTCCTTCCTTGACTTCGGTAATACGCATTTCACACAATAACGTTCGTTGATTACCGTACTTCTTATTATTTCATGACCATGCATGATTATCTTCTCACTTGGTGCATTACGATGTGCGGTGAATATAATGGTTAACACTAAATGTTCAAGTCTTTGTTTGAGCGTCCTTTCCTGAGCCGGACCGACATACGTTCCGCGCTCGAGTCTGTTCAAAAACTGCCTACCTCTGCCAAGGGTCGACTTCCTTATATTGGTTTCACACAAAAAGTAGAGCTAAATTTCCCGCGCTATCTCAGCTCCTCTCCCGGCGTGATTCTGGTCTCGAAACAATGCTCATCGGGTTCCTTTTTCTTCACTGATCCCAGAACTATCTGCGTGCTGAAGGATCGATCGGCCAATTAATTAATATTAATTGCTTTTCCCATGGCTTGGGGACGCGGTTTCAGTGGGAATCCCTGGCGACATCGTCAAACCCAGCCGCGAACATCCATCGTCCTGTGTCCCTACGTACTCCATTAAATATGCGTCAATTTCGCAGATTAAAGGCTCTAAAATTAGCCTCCTGGCTAAAGATTCACCTGTGTGCAACTCTCATGTCATTGCATTACTCATCACGAGTAATCAATGATTTTCCTTGGGATCTTCTCATCCCACTCCCATTTTCCTTCTCAAACGGGGAAGAACCTGGTCATTATTCAACCCCCCAACCTCTTCCAGACGACTTAACTAGGTCAGCGAGATTGACACGGCTCCAAGAGTCTCCTCCTACTATTCTGGGCCTATTAGTAAAACGTCAAACTCTCTACTTCTGCGTTCTAAGTCCAGCATAGCCTACTCCAAGTAGTCCAATAATGCTGTATTCCGCTCATTTTCTCTACATTATTTTAATAAATAATGTCATTATTAACTAAAATCACACCAGTGATTAAATATATACTTTCCTCTAGGGGTTTTTACAATGAAACTCCCTCAACAGATCTCGGGTTCGTTCCCTGGTGGAACCTTTATTCTGAGATCACAGTCTCTGAGATCCACGTTCGATATCAGTCAGCATAACCCCCTCGGGTTCAATATAGACGATATCCTCCTGATTCAATTGGATCCTGATCTGTATTTCGAAGTTCTTGAAGCGCTGTTATTAAGATTTTATGTTGATCCATTATATCTGTTAAGTGTTTCAACTTACCAAGTTTCAGTAGTGAGTTAATATTTAATGTCGCAAAGTATGAAAACTTTCCTTTCTTGTTGAATTTAAGTTTCTTCTGTTGGGCTTTCAGGCGCTCCGACTCGCCTTTATCTTCTACGTGGCACCCCACCGTATTCCGAATGGAGCCTTGCTTGGATCTTCGCTGTTGCATGTCCAAGCCGGTAGATTTATTCGTTAGAAGACACTTCATGTTTGATTGATTGTCTGATCTTGACGATCGAAACAGTTCTGACCGAGGCCAGGGTTTACAATTCCAGATGTGATCTGGAAAGATTGATTGGTGAGATATGGATTGGTGATTAATGAGATTGTGAAGTTTGTGTTTGGTCCGCGAGAGCTATTTTATTTCACTCAAGTCCGCCGGTATGCCGGTGAGGACCCCCCTAACCGCCACCTAGGACGTGCCACGTCGGAGTATCACCTCTCCGCCTGCTACGACAGTCTAGTAGGTTCGTGGAGTAGGGCCTATTATATATATACATTTTAAAAGCTTTAGTTGAAACAGATTTCTTTTTGGTCACATTATGAGGACACCGGAAACCAAATTATCTAAAAAATTGTTGAGAAACTTTGGAATATGAAACAACAAGTAGGACGGATTAAGGAAATTAGAGAAGATATGAAAGAATTAGAAATAACCTTGGATGACTTGCAAAACAAAAAATATAAGAAAATTGAAAGACATAAAAATAAGATTTCGACTAAAAATAGACAAACGTCATACAGTAAAAAGGGTATTTACAGATGAGGAACGCCTGAGAAGATCAGAGCGAATGAAAAGCTACTGGGCAACTCGGAAAGAAAACTTACTGAAGAAATGGTCAACAAATGATTGACTGAAGTGGTCCAATGAGGCCGTGAAAGCAGCAGAATGAGAAGATACGTTTTAGTTGCAAATAATTGTTCGTTTCATTAAAAGCACTCTTTTATTTCTGTTTTAATTTCAGTTTTAATGTTTGCACAATCTAAATAGCAACTTTTTTGAACCTATTGATTTACTCTTCGTTCGTTCTTAGTTAGTTACAGGCAAGACGACTTCAAAAGATAACACGTTTGGGACGTCGGCTGACTGCAGCAAGTGAAATAGGGTTTAGATGGGGGCTCAATTGTTTGCGAGTGCGGAGTGAGGCGGCAAACGAGAGGAAGTGGCTCCATCCACACATAGGTCATTCTTTGCTATCTACTCGGTAGAATGTATCTGCCCGTTGCGCACTCACTTGTCAGTACGACGAGTAGACACTTCGCTCGGAAGTTGTATCAGAATGTTTTTGGGAAGGCAGATACCGTTGTACTTCAGCCAGACAACGAGGCGCCACGTAATAGGTGGCTGCATTCCTCTGCCTAGCATTCAAGTGAGCCTCCATTAATGCATCATCATCATCATCAAAAACCATACCGACAGTAGTGGCTACGCTGGCTAAAGCGCAATGTTCGGCCATGGGACCAAGCTCTGTGCTAACTCGGTAGACGCGTGGGTTCGAGCTCCACCGTCGGCCGTCCTTGAAATGGTTTTCCGTGGTTTCCCATTTTCAACACCAGTCAAATGCTGGGAGGGTACCTTTGATAGGCCACGGCCGATTCCTTCCACATCCTTGCCCAGTTTCATTCATCTCCATCCGTTCCATCTCTCATCCCGACGCGCAGGTCACCAACGGGCGTCGACTAGAAAGACCTGCACATGGCCTCTGAGGAGGTCACATGACAAAAAAAAGCATAAACCATCTCCAGTTGCCTGAGTGTGGTGTACGAGCCCCTTCCATCTTGTCCTGTCAAACCACTTTTCCTCCATCAGCTTGCTCCAGTCTAGACCTTTCTTCATCACATCCTTTTTGACTAAATCTCTCCATTTTCCCCTTGGTCTTCCCACAGGCCTTCTTCCTTCCACCTCACTTGCGAACACCCTTCTTGCAGTTTTGTTCCCAGGCATCCTTTTCATTGTGTCCAAACCACTTGAGTTTCTGAATCTTCTAGAGAACGGTTTCTTCCATTCCTATGTCCTCTCTTATCATCTCGTTTCTAGCTTGCCACGGTGGGTGAGTGGATATCGTATCGGTCTACTAACCCCAAGATTGCAGGTTCGCCCCTGGCCGTGGTAAGTGGTTTTTTTTAAGGCTACAAAAATACGATACGCATGTCATACGATGTTGGCATGTCAATGAACCCATTTGAATTCAGTAGGCCGAGTTCATAATGGCAAAATTAATCTCGGGAGTTTCCGCCAACACAAAGTTCCTCATTTCTCTACTAGAAAGCGCTATAGTGTTCAAGGAGCTTAGATATCTAACATCTAATCTCCTTGACTTTCATAGTCGAGGAACAACGAAATGCGACATGCAAGCTACCCTCTGGTTGTCAAATAACAAAGCTTGCACCGGCACCCGAGGCCATACGATATTATTATTATTATATTATCTCGTTTCTAAGTCAGTCCTTCCTGGTCTTCTGTACCATAGTGCGTAGAAATTTCATTCAAGCTGCTTCGAGTTTAGAGCTGTCCCTGTTAGTTAATGTTACGGTTTCAAGGCTGTACGTAAGGATTGGTATGTACGCCAATAGGACTTGTGTAGTGTCATCTTTGTTTTCAAATGTATTTGTTCATCTCACTGTAGCTGGTAGAATTGCGTCGCCCTGCTGATTCGGTTGTTCACTTCATGTTTCGCCATGTTGTCGTTTGATACAATGCTGCCCAGATACTGGGACACTGGCTAACTTTGATCCATTGAGTATAACTGTTGGTTCATCTCGTTCCTTCTGCACCGCCATCACCATTGTCTTTGTTTTGCTAATGTTCAGGCCATACCTCTTAAATTTTCCACTCCATCTTTGTAGTCTCACTTCCAAATCCTCTGCTGATTCACTCCAAATCACTACATCATCTGCAAATACATATGCCTGTAGGTCACCACTTCCTCTTCCTTGACGTCCGGACTTCCTCCAGCTCCCTATCACAGTCGTGGTGCGCCATTTGACGCGCACGGCTACGCCGCGGGTTCCTTCTTTACCAGTGAAAAATGCACATAGATCGGAGTACACTCTGTTCTCAACCGTGTGTAAAATAAGCATTACAAGAGCGCTTCTGGGTGATGAAAAACATAGCTTTCGGATACTAATGAGTTATACCGGGGACTTTACTTAGAAAATTATTTATATTTAGATTTATTAAACACATTGTGTACACAGGAGCCTCCGTGGCTTAGGCGGCAGCACGCCGGCCTCTCACCGCTGGGGCCGTGGTTCAAATCCCGGTCACTCCATGTGAGATCTGTGCTGGACAAAACGGAGGCAGACAGGTTTTTCTCCGGGTACTCCGGTTTTCCCTGTCAAAATTTCATTCCAGCAACACTCTCCACTATCATTTCATCTGTCATTCATTTAATCATTTCCCCAGAGGAGTGCGTCAGGCCTCGGCAGCCGGCACAGTTCAAATCCTCGCCGCTAGATGGGGGCTTCATTCATTCCATTCCTGACCCGGTCGGAGACTGGAAGCAGGCTATGGATTTTCATTTCATTGTGTACACAGTATGGATATAGAAATACAAGTTCACTGAGAGTTCTTATCGTTTGCATAGTAGTTCATGGACTTTGTCCTCTCGTTGTAGGCTATTAGGCCTAGGTAATACTGCGAGCATTGGAGACCACATACAGTAGCTTACAGGTACACCGAGTTGAGGCGTGGTGGTATCCTTTTTGGTTACAGATTCTATGATGGAAGCAGCGTGCTGTAGTCCTCGTGAAGATGTGCCGGAGCTCGAAGTGAGGTTCTTTCCATTTGTCCGTGTTCATTGCTCGAGTTTCGTAAAATTCTGGGTCTATTGCTTTTGCCTTTAACTCTCGTTCTTCGATGTGGGCCTCGTATGCTGCGGTGTTTTGGAGGTTGTTCTCTATTTTTAGCTCCCTAATGAAGAAGCCTGCGTCTACAGTTTGTATACTAGACTCGTCTGTGCCGTTCTAGGTAGCCGCAGTGCTCTTTTTTATGTAGGTGGCTTTCACCGCTTCCAGTCTCCTTGGGTCGGTTCTCGTGAGGTGAGCCCATATTTTGGTAACCGCGTAGCTTGCTATCGGTACTCTCTTGATTTGGAATAGTTTGATGGCAGTTCTTACTGATATCTTAGCTTGCGACGGTGGGTGAGTGGTTATAGTGTCGAACTACCAACCGCAAGATTGCAGGTTCGCTCCTGGCCATGGTAAGTGATTTTTGAAAGGCGACAAAAATCACGACACTCATGTCATACGTTGTTGGCATGTTAACGAACCCATTTGAATTCAGTAGGCCGTGTTCAATGGCAAAATTAATCTCGGGATTTTCCGCCAACACAAAGTTCCTCCATTCTCTACTTGAAAGCGCTGTAGTGTCAAGGAGTTTAGATATCTAACCTCCTTGACTTTCATAGCGTTCAAAGGAACGACGAAATTCAACATGCAAGCTACCCTCAGGGTGTCAATCAACAAAGCTTGCACCAGGCACCCGAGGCCATACGATATTATTATTATTACTGCTATCTTTTCCAGTTTCTTTATCTCGAATATTAATATAATCGCTGCCTTGCCTCTGTTCTCTATGTGTTCGGTGAACGCCTTTCCTGTTACTTGGATGGTTAAACCCAGGTATTTGTATGAGTTTACCATATCGAGTTTGTCGCTGCCGCATGTGAAGACATCTTCTTTTGTTATATTTCCACCTCGCCTGAATTTCATGGATTTTGTTTTGCTTGTGTTTATCTCCATTTCGTTCCTCATTGACCATTCGTGTAGCCTGTTGAGTCCTTGCTGTAGAGCAGTGGTTCTTAACCGGTGGTCCGCGAGTACTTCGGGAGTGGTCCGCGGGAGAAAAGGGTCCACCAGCACGTATGTAGAGGTGGCCAATAAATGGGGATTTCGAAAACGATGTGCGTTGAACGAGAATCGTCCGAATGTATTCGCGGCGATGATCATCAGGTTTGGAATTGAAATATCTTTAAAATAAGTGTTATTGAGGAAGGGTTACAACTGATTAGGTGTATTAAGGGGAGGGGGGGGGGGTCTGTAGATGATTCAGTTTCAGGCTGAGTGGTCCGCAGACTTCTACGGGTTCAGAACCACTGCTGTAGAGCGTTTCTATGTTTTGCTAGGAGAATCATATCTCTATTTATTTATTTATATATTTATTTATTCATGAATAATTTCTAATATATGTTGTTTCAGTTGTACCTGCCTACCGGAGCTGCTCCCCAGCGTATCGTCCTATAAAGCACACAACTACGTCCAACTTCAAATGCTATTTAAGCCTGCCTATTGGTGATAAGAAACCCTGCATGTTTGCACGTTCTGTATGGCCTGACCTTATTCAACGCTTAAATCGTGGTAACATGTTGGCTCGTATTGCAAGTTTCTGGGTAAGTTACTTACAGCAGAGCTTTTCAACACTTAAGGTACGTGAAATTTAAAATAATCATATATGTCAGGCAGGGATAGCCCTAGCATTTGCCTTGGGTAAATCTTGGGTGCTGGACTTTTAACCCTACAAGTGGCGATGCTATTTTCTTTGGTTGGTTGGTTGGTTCCGCAGTTTAGGGGCTGTGACGACGCGGTCATGTAGCCCCGTGTACTTTGGGTGTGTGTAGAATCTGTCTGATAACCGGTGTTAATTGTGATGGCTGTATTCGAGTGTGTTATCTGTAATTCAGGTTAAGACTGTGGACGATTAATTTCAAGTAGTTCCTACTTTTGCTACCAAATGCTACCGTAAACTACACCTAGCTGTGAAGTTGGCTACTATATCCCACCGCAACCGGCACCAGTCGGCGAACGTCGAACTTAAATAGAGCGTTAATCAAATCTAACTTACAAATTTAGCTTCACACAGTTGTAGTTAGTGGAAGGTTCTTTTACATGCCATAAATCTATGACTTGGGCCCGCCGGCTTTAGTTCCCCTCCGAAGGTAGGCATACTGAGGAATTTTTAACGCTCACAAAAAAATCCGACGACTTTGGCCTGGTTTGACCCCACGATCTTGGGCATAGAATCTCAGCATGCTACCATTTACGCCACCGAAGCCACCCTATTATCTTAGTGCCATGTGTCTATGCTAAAAAATCACAGCCTCAGAAAATATTTGATAAAACTGTTAAATATTGTCAGAAACTAACAATATATGCACCATTTTGATCAGAAAGAGTTGTCTAAAATGTAGCATAAATAATAAAAATATAAGAACCAAAGAACTATTAGAGAAAGGTTGGTGGTTTAGGGGCTGCGACAACGCGGTCATGTAGCCCCGTGTACTTTGGGTGTGTGTAGAATCTGTCTGATAACCGGTGTTAATTGTGATGACTGTAATAGTGTATGTTATCTGTTTTTTAATTTAAGTACTGCAACTTAGAATTTTTCAAATAGTTCCTACGTTTGCCACCAAGCGCCACTGTCAACGACTACTAGGACAAGTTCAGAACTTAGCTACTAGACGCCACCGCAGTCGGCTCTTGGCAACGAACGTAGAAACCTAAGAGCGTTGTTTACATTCTTAACCTATCCAATTTAGCTTCACACAGGTGCAATTAGTGGAAGGTTCTTCAACATGGCGTAAATCTATGACATGGGACCGCCGGCTTTACTTCCCCTCCGAAGGAAGGCATACTGAGGGATTTTTAACGCTCTTAAAAATCCGATGGCTTCGGCTGGGTTTGAACCCGCTATCTTGTGCATAGAAGCTCAGCATGCTACCGACTACGCCACCGAAGCCGCTCTATTAGAGAAAGCAAACCTTTTTGGTTTCCATTTTATTTAGAAAATTCAAAATTAAATTTCACAGAAAAACTCAAATATACAAAATATTTCTTATAACATTTTGAAAATATGCTGAAAGTTTGGTGAAAATCGGTTCATAATTAGCATTTATAAAACACTTTTTATGCCACAATAAAGGACAAAATAGAAAATGTTCACTTTTTTATGTTGCTGTTTGTTGTTCTGCTTCTACTTCTACTTCCTCTTCCTGGCTCTCTCCAATCTGCATCAATTAACAGAATCCCTTGCTACTTCATGTTGAGTCAGCTTTTGAAACCTATCTGGTAATTGTACAGGCCTATGCACTGTACATGTGCCTGATAAAGTCTGGTCTGCAATGGTGTATCGCCATCCAACTAATTTTCCAAGCTTCCATTAGCCACGCCTGGAATTTCATTGTCCTCAGAATCACTATCAATGTTAATTTCACCATCATCAAAATCATTATAGTCACTACCCATTATCAAGAGCTTGTAAAATATCTGATTCATTTACAGTAGCAATGTCTTCACTAATCTGGCTGCCATGTTTGTTGTTTACCGCAGTCCTATCTTCTTCTTCTTCTTCTTCTTCCTCTTCCTAGCGTTGTCCCACTGGTGCAGGGTCCACTTTTTTGTCATTGACCTCCATTTTGTCCGGTTTCGTGCGTCAGCTGGATTTAGGCGGGTAATTTTTAAGTCACCATTTATAGTGTCTTGCCAACGCTGCTTGGTCGTCCTCTGGGGCGTAGGCCTTCAACCTCAAAATGAAGGACAGAGTTAGTAATAGTATCAGGCGCTGCACGCAGGGCATGGCCATACCATCGGAACACTTTCTCTCTCATTTTGTCCACAATTGGGGCGACACCCATTTGCTCCCGAATTATGTCGTTTCTGACTTGGTCAATACGGGAGATCCCCATTGTCCAACGAAGCATTCTCATTTCCATGGCGTGCAGGCGACGTTCTGAAATGTCGGATGGTCGACATTCAACTCCATACAGCGCAACTGACCGTACCACTGTCCGATATATCTTCGATTTGAGACGAAATTGTGTTTTCTTGTCGCAAAGCACACCCGTGACCTCTTTCCACCGCAACCAGGTTGCGTTTACCCTGGCTCTTACTTCATCATTGAAGTTGCCATCACTCTGAAGACGAGATCCAAGGTACCTGAAGCATTCTGTCTTGACTAGATTTTGTCCAGCGACTTGAATGGTACCTTCGCTTGGGTTTAACTCCAGATACTCCATCTTTTTCACATTCAGACATAGACCATACTGGGAGAGGCGGTTATTCCAGTCTTCAACTTGACATTGGAGTTTTTTCTCGGGTGTCATCTGCAACCATTATATCATCTGCATACAGAAGGGTCCAAGGAACATTCCGTTTCAGGTCACGAGTGATGGTGTCCATCACAAGAACAACAAGGGACGGTGATAGTGCTGAGCCTTGGTGGACGCCGACATTTACAGGAAAGTTTTCCGAGATGCCAACAGCACAACGAACTCTACTGCAGGTGTTCATGTATAACATCTTGACCACAGTCCTATGACAGCTACTATACTCTGTATTACCCTGTATTACCAATAATGATCGCTGACAGCTGTCAAAGCTAGCCCGTGGGGAAATGCTGCGTTGCCACTGAGACAGATCATGACTCATAACATTCCAAGAGGCTTGCAGGAAGACACAAATAATGAGAAAGTTACCCTCTGCCTGGTGTTCTAATGACCGTGACGAGTCAAGCCACAGTAGAACACTGAGACAAACCATGTGCTCACTGCTGTGTCGGCATACATTGCAACACTGCTCGATGTTGCTATTGAGACCGTTCCTCTTCTTGTCTCCACTCCTCACCTGCCCCTTCAAGCGGATGAGAGCTTATTTATTTATTTATCGTATGGCGTATACATGAATTACAAATTAATATTTACACTATTTACATAGTTCATCGCTTGTGGCGTTCCCAGGAAGAATTCGCTTCTATCTCCGTTGAAACGACTCAGTGGGCATTCTTGGGTGATGTGTTTCACAGTTTGCCTCTACGCACCGAAGTCGCAACACGATGATGACTTTTTCTTCCATTTGTGTAGCAGATCTCCACACACACCATGGTTAGTTCGGATAATGAGAGCTTTCACCGTTCATCTTTGGAAATCAGAGAATATACCCAAGATTCGTAGACATGAAAGTCCAACAAATATTTTCAAAAGTGACAACAGTGGTGATATTTGTAAATTAGAGACATTCACATTGACGTATACAAATATTTCACAAACAGTGGCTTACCGGTAACTGTCGAGAAAACACGCATCTACTAAGGATCTCAATAAGCGATCCTGGCATCACAGAAAGCCACAGTGAGCCACTTTGAGCGATCCTTGGCACTTCTTGTGTTAAGCCGTGTGGGGAACACAATCTGACCGACGCCCACGTTGCTCGTGCCGATCCACTACATGACAGTAATATTCCAATTAAAGGGGGAAAAAAGACACGGTTTTAAAAGTTTAATATTGGCGTGTTGAAAGTTGCAAAATATGTATTTAGTGCATGAAAAGAAATCTGGTAACCTATATTTCTTACATTATTCTTCATGCTGTCGTTTCGGCCATCTACGGACCACGGTATTTCAACTGTCCTTTTGCATGTCTTTGCACCTGGGCTTTAACGCTCGTCCAGTATTCCCGCATTCGTTTCTTATGCTGTTCTTTCCTCGCTTCAGTCCATGTTTCGCTAGTTTTAGTTTTGGTTTTTCATGGAAACCATGATGATCTTGGAGTTTTAACTTTAGTGGAACACATTTCTGGATATCCTCCTGGGTTATCCCCACTTCACGCAGGTTTTTTTCGACCTCGGTAAACCACGCCGCCTAAGTTTTCTTGTTAAGAAAAACAGTGAACATCCTATTGCTCAACCTTGTATAATTCATACGAGCAACGTGACTATAGAAAACTATCCTTCTCTTACGAATTTTGTCCGTGATCTTTTCTACGTGTGAGTAGAGTTCATGATTTAAATTGGATAGGTTAAGAATGTAAACAACGCTCTTAGGTTTCTACGTTCGTTGCCAAGAGCCGACTGCAGTGGCGTCTAGTAGCTAAGTTCTGAACTTGGCCTAGTAGTCGTTGACGGTGGCGCTTGGCGGCAAAAGTAGGAACTATTTGAAAAATTCCAAGGTGCAGTACTTAAATTAAAAAACAGATGACACACACTAATACAGTCATCACAATAAACACCGGTTATCAGACAGATTCTACACACACCCAAAGTACACGGGGCTACATGACCGCGTTGTCGCAGCCCCTAAACTTAAGAACCAACCAACCAGTTCATGATTGTGTCGTCTTCCGAATTCACCATTTTCTTTGATTGGACCTAGGATTTTTCTCAAAATCTGCTTTTCTCTTATTTCTAGCTTCTCGACCATACCCTTACTACTCATAGCAAGACCTTCAGCACCATATAAAGCCTACGGTGCAGTTATGTAGTATCTTGTCTTTAATGGATATTGATTTCTACTTGTAGACAATTAGTTAGTTGATATACCATTTGCATTTTTCTGATCCGTGAAGCAAAGGCTTCTTTCTCCAAGATATTTAAATTTCCCTGTTCGTTTGATTTTCCCTTCTCCTACCTCTAGCACGTTTGTTATATAAGGTGCATTCAAAAAGGTCACAGCCCGTCGCTAGAGGGCACGCGTGCATGTCACGTGACGATACAAAGCGAGCATTAGCATGCATCAATCGTCCAACGCTGCCAGTCGCATTGCAAACAGTGACATGGAGGCGTCAACCGAAGAGCAAAAGGTGTTGTTCGGTTTCTGACAGCGGAAGGGGTACGGAACACTGCATGTCCCTTGCAAGGGTGAAGGCGTGGCACAAGCGCTTCAGGAAAGGACGGGTGTCGTTAGCCGATGATGCCCGGTCTGGGGCACCCCCCTGCATTACCGATGACAACGTCCAGCTGGTTGATGCACTCATTACCCAGGACCACCGAGTCACAGTGAACGCCATAGCAGCCGTGGTCGCTCCACGATAATGCACGACCTCATACGGCCAACACAGTCGCGGCACTCCTGCAGAAATTCAAATGGGAGGTTCTCGGCCACCCTCCATACAGTCCAGACCTCTCTCCCTGTGATTACGCCATGTTTGGTCCCCTGAAAAGGACTCTGCGGGGCTAACGATTCATCTCGGACGCCGACGTCCAGCTGTACGTGTGGAACAGGTTCATATCGCAGCTCAGGGAATTTTATGAGACAGCCATTCACCGCCTCGTGTCACAGTGGGACAAGTGCCTCAACAGCCAGGGCCAATACTTCTAACATACAGGTACTGGTTTCTGTAATTATGCCTCCGGCTCGTTACTTTTTGAACGCACCTTATAAATGCCGTTTTCTCGAAGGATATCTGGAGTCTCGCATTTGCTGATTGTGTCATCAGTTCACGTACATTCTTTTTTTAAACTATTTTATTGTGGTATCGCGCTTAGCCTTTACTCACAGCCTGATATTAGTGGTATTGTTGACGGTCATACATAAGAATGGGATAAACATCCAAAGTTCTAGTCCTTCAGGCAAGCAACTCAATGTTGAAGACATCCTCTAGTGTCATGGACTAGATCTTCCATGGACACTTCCTCTAGGGGATATGAACTTGGGAATTTACGTACATTGTACCTTTAGGAGATATAGACTTAGTAATTTACGTACCATCAATCTCTAGGCAGGGGCAGCTGCACCTTTTGTGCTGAAGTGCTGCAGCACATTGTTTTATTTCAAAATGAATTACTTTAATAATATTATCGAAGATCAAATACAGCGCATTGAAAAGACGTTAGTCAAAGAATAGGACATTCCAACTCCCCTCACAACGAGATGTCAGGTCGTACGGTCCACTCCGCGTCCGGCACTGGCTTGTAGATCGCAGCTAAGCGAAAATTTCTACGTTTATTGCCAGCAAACATGAAACCTGCCTTTTGCGCATGCGTGACCAACTTTCTCGTTGTGCTTTTGAGACAACAGCCAACACCACAGGCCAAGACATCACAGCGATTCTTCTTTCGACCACAGAGTGGCAGCACTGGTCACACGAAATGAGAACGTGGCAGGTGGCACCTTCTAGAAACTAGTTTCTTCAGAATGTGAAACTCAGTGGAGAGCCTCTTCAGTGTTTTTGTGCGATTGTTTCTCTAAATTATGTTTTTAAATAGTTTTACTTTTTTGGAGGGGGGCATGGGTTACAGCACACAACTGATTTTCTTCATCAGCCGCCACTGCCTCTAGGGATATGAGCTAGGAATTTTAGATAAATAAAATATAATAAAGTATGAGAAAACATAACTGATGCCATCCTTTCGAGTTAACACGTCACATATTATTCTAAATAATGATCAAACAAGAAGTTCCGTGACGAACTAAAGAGCCTACTTTTCTTAAAATTTAAGGTTCATGCCAATGAATAATCTATATGGATCTATCTAGATTAATGACGAAAGTAAGTTGGTAATATCGAAATTTCTAATTAGTTCGAAATACTGTAGATACCTGGCATTATGTAGCCTAATAGAACACTACAGTTGGCAGCCCTGGTGACAGAAAATAATCTTAGTTCCATCTCTTAGGGTACAGAATACAACGTTTGGTTGAAGCCTAATGGATAGCATGGAGTTACATGTAGTTAAACATTGGATCTAACAGCGCGCGTAAAATCATGTTGGCAACAATGTCATGCATGTATTGGTCAGAAATAATCCGAAATAATATGATCTATTGTTGTGCCAATTTTGAACCAAATCCATTAGTTGGTATAGAAGTTACATGCATTTTAAAATTGGACCTATCAGCAGGCTTAGAATCAAGTTGGCAGCACTGACGTAATAGTTACTCCAAATTAATCTAGAATGCCAGGTACTATACGTGTGCAAAGTTTAGAGCTATTGGCTTGCATACATTCTGATATATTGATATTAGGGAAACAAAAATAGAGATAGTATTTATTAACAGTTAGCAGCCATGGTTGCTCTTAAGAAAAAGCATAGTCATATATGTTATCGTACACATAGCGCATACGAAATGTGTTTGAAATCCAAATGATAGGGTAGAAGTTACATGTATTGAAAGTTGGACCTCTCAGTAGGCTTAGAATCATGTTGGTATCACTGACGTATATAAGTTACTCCAAATTAATATAGAATGACAGGTAATATACGTGTGGGCAGCTTCGGTGGCGTAGTCGGTAGCATGCTGAGCTTCTATGCCCAAGATCGCGGGTTCAAATCCGGCCGAAGCTGTCGGATTTTTTAAGAGCGTTAAAAATCCCTCAGTAAGCCTTCCTTCGGAGGGGAAGTAAAGCCAGTGGTCCCTTGTCATAGATTTATGGCAGCCTTCCACTAATTACACCTGTGTGAAGCTAAATTGGATAGGTTAAGAATGTAAACAACGCTCATAGGTCCCTACGTTCGTTGCCAAGAGCCGACTGCGGTGACGTCTGGTTGCTAAGTTCTGAACTAGTAGTCGTCGACGGTAGCGTTTGGCGGCAAAAGTAGGAACTACTTGAAAATTGATCGTCTGCAGTGCTTACTTGAATTAAAACAGATACACACACTAATACAGTCATCACAATAACACCGGTTATCAGACAGATTCTACACACACCCAAAGTACACGGGGCTACATGACCGCGTTGTCGCAGCCCCTAAACTTAAGAACCAACCGACCAATATACGTGTGCATAGTTTAAAGTTGTCGGCTTGCATACTTTCTGATATATTGGTATTTGGATAAAAGAAATTGAGAGCATTTATTAACAGTTGACAGCCCTGGTGGCTCTTAAGAATACGCTCAGTTATA
The DNA here is from genome assembly GCA_946902985.2 of Meconema thalassinum. Lineage (NCBI taxonomy): Eukaryota > Metazoa > Arthropoda > Insecta > Orthoptera > Tettigoniidae > Meconema > Meconema thalassinum. Next base: position 46,535,576 of record OX336396.1, on the reverse strand, counting down.
TCCGTTTATGTACACATAGCACATACGAAATTTGGTTGAATTCCAATTGATAGTGTAGAAGTTATATGCATTTAAAAATTGGACCTATCATCAGGCTTAGAATCATTTTGGCAACACTGCCATATGTGGCCTCCTCGAAATTAAACGGCAATATTATTATCTATACGTGTGCCAATTTTGAAATAGCTCCCATTCATACCTTCCAAGATATCCAACATGGAGCTCAAATTTCAATTGTGAATTTTCAGCAGTTGGTAGCACTGCCATCATTTTCAAGTACGGCATTGAGATATTCAGGAATAGATCTTTACTCCTACCAAATTTTGTTTCGATTGCTGCAGCCATTTAGGAGTTGATAGAAGGACAGACAGACACACATTTGCCCGGATCGATCTCATAAGTCTACTTTTTCCTCAGTTTTGCAAATTGTGAAAAGTAGGCTAAAAATAAAGGTTGTAGAGAAATTCAAATATCTTGGTGAGATTATAACTTGGAATGTCAATGAAAGAGCTTCAATAGGCAGTAGAACATTAAAATTGCGGTAATAATAATATCGTATGGCCTCGAGCGCCGGGTGCAAGCTTTGAAATTTGACACCCAGCGGGTAGCTTGCATGTCGAATTTCGTTGTTCCTTGAATCACTATGAAAGTCAAGGAGGTTAGATAATAGATATCTAAGCTCCTTGATCATTATAGCGCTTTCTAGTAGAGAAATGAGGAACTTTGTGTTGGCGGAAACTCCCGAGATTATTTTGCCATTATGAACTCGGCCTACTGAATTCAAATGGGTTCTTTGACATTCCAACATCGTATGACATGCGTGTCGTATTTTTGCCGTCTTTCAAAAATCACTTACCACGGCCAGGGGCGAACCTGCAATCTTGGGGTTAGTAGACCGACACGCTGTGCGGTGAGCACAACAGAATGATTACTCTTTCAGCATATTAATTAATTAACCTAATGGCGAAAACTCTTGAAATACAGTATTATAATATAATATAACCTGGGGAGGTCTATAAATATGTAGACCTGGACAAAGGGAGTGTGATGTAATGATACTAACCAACAAAATCAGTAATACAAGGATTCAGCAGAAGAGAATCCTCATAATCTCTCCACTCCAACTCCAACACTGACCTGCACGTGGTGTCCCCTGCTAAGCTGAGCAACCCAGTGGAAGGTTGGGTAATCAATCCCAGCGGGAAACTGGGTCAGTGAACAGACTAGTGTTGGGGGGGGACTGAGAATTCATTTCTCAGTTCATTCACCTTTCTGAATAACAATCAGGATTGTAATTTGAGGATTTATCCTCCCCTCAAGGTGAAACCTTAGATAGTCGACCATGAAAAGTCATTTGAAGAATAATTCCGCCGTCTGTAATGATAGATTACAGAAAAGACAGCATTCGGATACGGTGGGCTGTCATGCGGAAGATAATGACGAATCGGAGCGTCTGAAAACTCATCAAGTAGCAAACAAACAAATACTACGGAAAATCAAACCTAAACAAGTCTCATTCTTTTCTACTCATAATGTTAACTCTCTGGTTCAAACTGGAAAATTGAAGATCATCACGGATATCATGAGAAGTCATAAAATTCTAATTATGGCCCTTCACGAAATTAGAAACAGTGATCAAGACCATCTGGAATCACAAGGATACAGACTATATAAAGGAATTCCAGGAAAACGAGTCAGGAAAAATTGTCCACAATTTGGTAACGGATTCTTAATAGATCTCAGAATCATTGACTCGATAACAGAAATCGGCAAATAAAACATATACAATTAATTATTAATGCACATGCTCCTACTAATAAAAAAAACACCATTAAGGACAGAGAAGAAGTACAAACATTCTGGGATCTTTTGGATCAAACATTAATAAACATCCCTTCGTCAAACATCAAAATTCTCCTTGGTGATTTCAATGCGCAACTTGGACAAGACAGAAGATATAGAGATATAATTGGAAAATGGACAGCACATAAACGAACCAATAAAAATGGTCAATTATTAGTCGAAATTTGTAGAAACCACAAATTAATCTCTAAATCAACATGTTTTAAAAGACAGCCCCATAAATTGAAAACTTGGAAACATCCTGACTTTAGAAGGGGTGAATGGCAGTTGGATCATGACTGCATGGATAAATTTCACCATCGCGAAATTCACAATGTCAAGGTTCTAAGGGGAGTTGACTCAGGATCAGACCACTATGTGGTAAAGATATAAAATTAACTCCAATGGTCAAGAAAATACCTAATAATAACAATAGGAGGAAATTTGATCCATCTACCTTAATAAAAAATATAGAGTACTGTGAAAGAACAGGGGAAGAATCTGTCAACACTAAAACATTGGCCGAATTAATCACTAAATTAAAATCAATAGCAGAGGAGTTAGCACCAATAAATCCAAGGAAAAAATATGAATGGTGGAATGTAGATTGTGATCAAGCAATAGAGAAAAGACACCAAGCATGGATAAAACATCAAGCTCTAAACTCAGAAGAATCAAATTTAGAACTAACAAGACAAAGAAAATTAACCCATAAAATCATCAGACAAACGAAACATAATCGACTTAAAAATACACTGGAAAAGATAGAAGACGGTTTCAAGAAAAAGCAATCTCGAGATTATTTCAAAACATTTGGTAAATATCTAAAAGAAATTGAAGCTCCAACATTAATGTTGAAAAATCAAACAGGAAAGTTAGCACAATCTAGCCAAGAAAATACAGAGATCCGTGCAGAAGCATTCGAGAAACTGTTAAATTGTGATGATCCACGGGAAACCCTGGAAGTAAACACTGATACACCTATTTTAACTTCACCTGATTTAATAGATCCTCCAAACATCAATGAAGTAGAACTCGCAATTAAAGAACAAAAAAATTACAAAGACTTTGTCTTTGCTGAAATCTGGAAAAAATGCTGGTAAACCTGCGATTATAAATCTTCATCAACATCTAGTTAAAATGTGGATTACTGAAGAAATTCCTGCACACTGGACCATAGGAATAATCCATCCATTATTTAAGAAAGGAGGCAAAACGAACCCAGATAACTACAGAGAAATTCCCCTTCTGGACTGCACATATACAACTTTCTCTCGCGTAATTTAAAACAGGATTAAAACATTCTGGAACCACAACTTGGAGAATATCAAGAAGGATTTCGCCCTTACAGAAGTTGTCCAGACCAAATCCTTAGCCTGAAATTAATAATGGAATATTACAAAAACAGAAATAAGCAACTCTTTGTCTCTTTTATAGATTTCAAGAAAGCCTATGATAGTATTCATAGACTGACACTGCTAAAAATCCTCAGATCATACGGTCTCCATCCTAAATTGATAAAAATCATTCAATTAACATTGACAAACAAATTCTAAGGTTAAATTTAGGTGAGAAATATCAACAGGTTTATCAGTAAAAACCGGTCTCAGACAAGGTGATGGATTATCCCCTCTGCTTTTCAATGTGGCTCTTGATTATATCATGAAGGTTTGGCAAAAGGAAAAACCCCTAAGATCAAAATTGGAACAAAACCATCAATAAAAATAAACTGCTTAGGATTTGCAGAAGACTTGGCTCTTTTAGCACTAGACAAGGAAGAGGTTTGTACTCAGATCACTAGTCTGCAAGAAATTGCTCAAGGGATAGGATTACAGATACCCTTTGAAAAAACTGAGATCATGCCTATGAAAGCCTTAGATATAAATGAAGTTTACATAAATGATCATAAAATTAACCTAGTTCCTCAATTTAAGTCATCATCATCATCATTTCCCCTTATCCAGCTCCTGCCGGGTCGGGGTATTTATGGCACTTCTCCACTTTCCTCTTTATTTCCACCATTCTTCTTCCACGATCTTGTCCCAGTCCAGATTTCTTTTTCTTACGCTGTTCTTAACTGAATCAATCCACCTTGTTCTAGGTCTTCCTCTTGCTCTCTTACCCTTGCACTTTGCCTCCAGCATCTGTCTTGGTATTCTATTTTCCTCCATCCTCTTTACATGTCCAAACCACCTTAGTTTATTCTTCTCAATTCTCTCATTTAGTTTTCCCATCCCAACTTCCTTCCTAACATCTTCATTCCTCACTCTGTCTTTCCTATCATACTGTACTTCTTAGGAATTTCATTTCACTGGCTTGGATTCTACTATCTTGCCTGCTTGTCAGGGTCCAAGTCTCAGCTGCATAAGTTAATATGGGTACATAGTACACTTTATACAGTACATTACCTCCTTGCTTTTCCTTGGTACTTCCTTATCCCAAACAAGTTTTCTTACACTTTGATAGAATGCATTGCTCTGCTGCCTCAATTTAAGTATCTTGGAGAAATTATAACACATAACTTAAACGAAAAAGTAACTTGGATAAATAGAACAAATAAGATGAAAAAGGCACAATCTCTAACCTGGTCAACATATAATAAAAATGCTCCTCATAACGGAAAGAAGAATCATTAGAACGTGCATAAATAAAAAGTATCAGGTTGAGGGAGTCTGGAGGATTCTCCCAAATAAAACTGTCTATCGTGAGATTGATCCAATCACCAGCACAATGAAGAAGAAAAGAATTTCATTTTTTTTTCACATCTTACGGCTTCCAGAAAACAGAATTGTACGCCAACTAGTGATAAGAAATCTAGGAAAGAAAACTGGATGAAAATGGATCCAAGAAATCCAAGAAGATCTTAAAGCAGTTGGACTCAAGATAACAGATGCCGAGGAGAAAAATAAAATTAACACCATTCTTAAAACTCACAAATTTTCTGCAGAAATGACACATAGAAAGCCGATGGAGATTTCAGATGAGTTGAGGAAATCCCGATCTGAAAGAATGAAAAAGTACTGGAAAGAGCGCAAGAACCAAGCAGTACTACCTTCAAAGAAGAAGTGATTGTGGAACGACTCAAGTGGTCCAATGTGACCAATCAAGATTAATAATAATAATAATAATAATACTCTATCCAACAAAACTTTTATTAAAAACTTTATATTTAATAACTAAAGTTAATAAATCTCTGAATATACGAAATGGGATTCCTCTTCATGTGGTAATTTGTACAGCGAATACAGAGGTCGAGATTAAGATGGTTTGGCCATGTGCAAAGGATGGAAATGGACAGGGCTGCAAAGAGCAGGAAAAGTGGAAGGATAGCAGTGGAAGAGGCTAGTTTGCAACACCCGTATGACTGAAGTTGGGCACGGATGATGATGATGATTATGTGGTAATTACAGTAAAACGTGGATATAAGGAGACGGGCAGATGACCACGTAGTTCCGCCCTTTGAAACCTCAATAACTAACTAACTAACTAACTAACTAACTGGATATAAGGAACTTTGATATAAGGAAAACCTCTTTAATTGGAATATTTTGGTGGACCTTCCTTTTCCTAACCAAAACTCCATATAATGGATTCTTTTTACCTCTTTTTCAGTAATTCATTTCCCCCCTCAGTACCACTACGAATGGAATTCGTCTTGGCCGCGACCTCTGTATAAGCAATTGGAATTCACTGCTGTCCTGTAATTGAGATACAGTACTGTAAATAAATTATATTGATGTGTGCTTTGCGTTGATTCACCCGTTAAGTTACAGAATGTAACGTCTATAATTATAAATTATTAACTGATCAGCTCCTCAAAACCAAGAAAGTACCAGGTTGAAGGAGTCTGGAGAATACTCTCCAATGAAACAGTCTATCGAGAGATTGACCCAGTTACCAGCACGATGAAGAAGAAATGAATCTCTTATTTCTTTCAATTCCTTCGATTACCAGAAAACAGGATTTTACGACAACTAGTGATGAGAAATCAGGGAATGAATACTGGAGGACATTGGATCAAAGAAATTCAAGAGGATCTCAAAACAGTTGGGCTCGAAATTACAGATGCAGAGAACAAGAATACAAATACAACCCTTCTTAGGAATCACAAATTTTCAGCAGAAATGATGCACTGACGGCCTGCAGAGATTTCAGACGAATTAAGAACACTGCGATCAGAACGAATGGAGAAGTACTGGGCAGATAAGAAGAATCAAACAATACAACCTTCAAAGAAGAAGTGTACATGGAGGACTCAAGTGGTCCAATGTGGCCAATAAAGTTAATAATAATAGCACAGTACAGTAAGTAATTCAATAAAAACCATAATCTTTCATGGAAATAAATAAGAATATTTTTTTATCAATTATTAAAATAACTACAGTACATGTACATATGATTATGAAGTGTATTTTTAATCGCATCCAATTTTAGAAAATCTCTTTCATTGGGATTTTAATTCACGTGCGTAAATGGAATGTATTCACTGCGAACTTCTATATAAGACAAACTGAGTAAATGAAATCCCTCTTTATATGGTATTCAAATAAACTTCCCTTGGGATTCCTTTGGTGTATATGCAGGTTTGACTCTAATTAAAATTGTTTCTTTAAATAATATTTGACTGGAATGAGTACCGTATTCTAAAACGCAGGTATCTATTAAAATCTTTGCGATCATTTGTTGCCGATACGAATTTTGTTGTCTTCTAAACTATGCTATCTATTAAAACTGTTGTTGGAAGGTAATCGAGATGATGGACCTCTCTGACAAATACTAACAAGAAGTTCCGTGACGAACTAAAGAGCCTACTTTTCTTGAAATTTAAGATGCATGCCAATGATTAATCTATACGGATCTATCTAGAATAATGACGAAATTAAGTTGGTAATATCGAAATTTCTAATAAGTTCGAAATACTGTATACCTGGAATAATGTAGCCTAATAGAGAACTACAGTTGGCAGCCCTGGTGACTGAATATATTCTTAGTTCTATCTCTTAAGGTACAGAAATCAAAATTTGGTTGAAGTCCAATGGATAGCATGGACGTTACATGCAGTTAAACATTGGATCTAACAGCGCGCGTAAAATCATGTTGGCAACATTGACATACATGTATTGGTCAGAAATAATCTGAAATAATATGATCTATTGTTGTGTCAATTTTGAATGAAATCCATTAGTTAGTATAGAAGTTACATGCATTTTAAAATTGGACCTATCAGCAGCTTAGAATCATGTTGGTAGCACTGACGTATATAAGTTACTCCAAATTAATATAGAATGTCAGGTACTATACGTGTGCATTGTTTAAAGCTGTCGGCTTGCATACTTTCTGATATATGGGTATTTGGATTAATGAAAATTGAGAGCATTTATTAACAGTTGGCAGCCCTAGTGGCTCTTAAGAATACGCTCAAGTCATATCTGTTTATGTACACATACCACATACGAAATTTGGTTGAAATCCAATTGATAGTGTAGAAGTTATATGCATTTAAAATTTGGACTTATCAGCAGGCTTATAATCATTTTGGCAACACTGCCATGTATGGCCTCCTGGAAATTAAACTGCAATATTATTATCTATACGTGTGCCAATTTTGAAATAGCTTCCATTCAAACCTTCCAAGATATCCAACATGGAGCTCAAATTTCAAATGCGATTTTTCAGCAGTTGGTAGCACTGACATTCTTTTCAAATATGGCCGTGAGATATTCTGGTATAGATCCTTACTCCTACCAAATTTTGTTTCGATTGCTGCAGCCGTTTAGGAGTTGATAGGGGGGGGGGGACACACACAGACAGACAGACAGACAGACAGACAGAAGGACAGACAGACAGACAGACACACATTTGCCCGATCTCATAAGTCTACTTTTTCCTCATTTTTGCAAAATGTGAAAAGTAGGCTAAAAATAATATTGCTCTACATGAAAAGGGAAAATTGAATTGACAGTCGTCTATATTTATGAATTAACTGTTATAAGCTTATTCCTATTTTTCACTTTGACAAGAATACAATCTCGCATGTGGCAGTGTCATTGTACAGGCAATGTATTAGGGTAATGCTGAATTCACTGTCAGCAAATACTACTACTACTACTACTACTACTACTACTACTACTACTACTACTACTACTACTAATAATAATAATAATAATAATAATAATAATAATAATATCGTTTGGGGGGAGCGTGATGGCGCAGTGGTTTAGCTGCTCGTCTTTCACCCAGACGGCCGGGGTTCGAATCCCGGTGACAGCGGGGTGGAATTTTCACCTTAAAAATCACGTGGCGTCAGGAAGGGCATCCGGCCTTAAATCCCCGGCCAAAACCAAAATGAGCCTGGTTGGCTCCGGCGACCCCAATTAATTGGGAAAAGCCGCAGAAAAAAGAATAATAATAATATCGTTTGGCCTCGGTGCCGGGTGCAAGCTTTGTTATTTGACATCCAGAGGGCGGCTTGCATGTCAATTTTTTTGTTCCTTGAAGCACTATGAAAGTCAAGGAGGTTAGATATCTAAGATCCTTGACACTATAGCGCTTTCTAGTAGAGAAATGAGGAACTTTGTTTTGGTGGAAAATCCCGAGATTAATTTTGCCACTATGAACACGGCCTACTGAATTCAAATGGGTTCTTTAACATGCCAACATCGTATGACATGCGTGTCGTGATTTTTGCCGCCTTTCAAAATTCAGTTACCACGGCCAGGAGCGAACCTGCAAGCTTGGAGTTAGTAATCCGACACTATAACCACTCACCCACCGTGGCAAGCTCAGCAAGTACTGTTTTCAGCCTACACAAATTCCCCCACGGCTTGGTTCTACAGTTCTAAAACGGTTAGAATAAAAATAAGATGCAAAAGGACGAGGATCAGGATCGTATGGTTGACAACGCTGGGATGAAAACAACCAAGGAAGAAACTTAAGCTGCAAGATAGGCTCAGTCGGATATTAGCTGACGACTTGATGCAGTAGATTGCGTCGTTCGTTTTAAGGGAGAGAGTTAGAGCAACGATCTAAATTTCAAGACTAATTCTGTGACTCCAGGAAATAGATATAGCCTTTTAATTTGAAATATTTAGGGGAAGATGACCTCGCTGTTTCGCTCCTTTAAACAACAACCGTTATCGATTTGAAATATAAATACCTTTGTTAATTTCCATACATCACTTTTTATTTATGTATTTATGCATTTATTCATTTATTTATTTATTCATTTATTTATTTATTTATTTATTTATTGTAAGCATACATTTAATTTGACATTTACTTCTAAATGTTATCACTCCAAATTTGTAGAATGTCTTTTGAGGACCACCTAGATGTTAGGCCCCTTAAAACAACAATTATCATCATCATGTCTTTTGAGGGGCAGATGACCTCGATGTTTCACCCCTTAAAATAGCAATTACCATTGTATAAAGCATATTTCTTTTAAATTGCTGTATTCTAATAGTAATTTAATCCTCTGCAGAAAAAAGAGCTGAGGGTGATTCATTATTTAATTGAACAAGAGGAACCAGAAGCTCTATTCCAGTTACAAGAATCTCTGGGAAAGTTAAAAGATTTTTGTTCTTCTTACGTTGCTGAAGTGGAAAAGAAAACAGAAGAAGGAGAAGAAGAAAAAAGAGGAGAAGAAGAAGAAGCAGAGGAAGAAGAAAATGAAGAACATAAAGCAAAAGGTGCCATAAGCCCCTCAGTACTGGATAGGAAACGTGCCGCGTGCAGTTGTATTGAAATAGTAAGTTAAAGTAACGCATAGCCTATTTGAAATTTAAGAGCCTGTTTTCAATTATTAGTAGACCAATTTAAGTAGGATCATTTGGGGTAGTTACGAAAACACGGTATTTCCAAACAAGTGCCATTTAGAAACTAACGGGAAGAAGAATTCAAATATGTACACTCCAGCTGACTGAATTGTTCATAATGTAACAATGATTAATCATTATTGTAGCATTTCCGCCTTTTTTGCTAGTCTCTAAGTGTTGAGCTTATCAAACTCTTTTCATTTCAAAGTGACAAACAGTACTACAGCTTATATGAAAATTCTTTGTTTCGATCAGATAAAATCCACGTAAGTTTGCATTTTTAATCAATAATTTTTCAGTAAGCAAGTTATTACTGTAACAGGATTTCTATAAAGTTTTGTTCCAAATATCGTTCAAAGATGTACAGAACCATACTCGTAAATACCGCTCACTTCTTGTGGTTCGGAGTAATTCAGAACAATTTATTTTCTTTGTTTTCTTGCATATTGAGACAATATGATTGCTTTTTCTTGTGATACTATACATAATATACTTAACATACAAGGATAATAAGACTTTTTCCTTGATCTTTTTTGTATAGTGGGAACACAAGATGCCTCGTACTTTCATAAAGAAACTCCTCCTGCGTACACCACTGAAGATCTGGGGAATGCTGTGCACCAATAATAAAACCTATAGAGAAGCATCAGAAAATAAATGGTATTGTGCTCGTTTGACGAGGGTTTCGGGGAGCCACAGACCTTAAATGACCCTTCCGAGACCCTCACCCAACGAGAAGACGTATAGGATGGGGAGGAATGCATTCTTGGACTGGCAAAACATGAGGAATCTTAAAACGGGGGTGTCGGGTATGTGAGAGATCATAAACTACCCGTCCAGAGGAATACAAACACAAAAATATAAAATAAAGAGGCCAGGCTCACATTTAAATCACACTGAGTTTATTCAGAAAGAGCAAACCCCTAGCCTACTTCTGAGAGGTATAAAACGGCTAGTCCGTGCTAGTTTGCCCTATCCTGAATTTACTCATCTCCAACAAAATATCATAAGTTAAACCTCTCGAAGACCTATAAAGAAAGACTCTCAATCGAAATAGCAAAGCTAAGAGTATGACATGTAAAGTATCCCTATCCAATTACTTTGGAGATTGCAAAAATTATTCATATTACAGGCACAAATTTACGGCAAAGAAAGATATTTACTTGTTTACAGTGCAAAGAGTTCGTTACATTTACTGCACAATAAGTATAATGATTAAGCTCTGATGGTGTCATCTCTAACATTTAACATTACTGTAATTTAAGCTAAATCCTATCTGAATTTTAAGTCTGCAACGAGATAAACGAGATGAGATTACTCCAAAATTTATTTCAAGCAAAGCTATGCCCATTTCAGCTCTAACATTAAATAAGAAAAATACTATTCTGATGACAACACAAATTAATGACAAATCTTTATTAACACTCCTAAATTTATATGTGCGCAATAGGCGCTACTACCTGCCTACACACATCCTCACTCTTTGCGACGAATGGTCATTGTGTAAGGGAGAGAAAAATTGGTCGGCAACGGCATGAATCCACTTCATGTCTTACGTCGCGATGTCAAGTTAACGACCGTGTTCAAACACGTCAATAACTGACCGTCGTCTCACAAATCGGGATAATCAGCAATTGTATCCAACATGTCGCAGAAGGCAATATCTAGTATTGGTCATCAAGGTAAATTTAATTTAAGCATGTTTTATTAGTTCTTTAGAAATCTCAGCTTATCAATTTGTTTACATCACAATTTCGTGAAAAATCCTATCACTTTATTTTTATGTCTAATTATTATTATTATTATTATTATTATTATTGTTATTATTATGTTATTCCTCACAGTGTCTCTGTATTGTTTATTGACCATTTAAACTCGTATGGGTAATAATTAGTGTATCTTACTGACTATCATCACCTCCAAATACAACTTGTGAACCTCTTTCACAACACTTTATAGGCACCCTATAGTGCTTTAGCAATAACACGTAACCCGTCGGTCCATGACTTAGCTGGCATTACAAAATTCGTGCATGTCGCTAGAAAACTCATACAAAAAAGTGTACCTTGCATCTACGGGTATCAGTTACCTACCAACGTAGTGCTCCTTAAATAACATCACAATAGTGGTCAAATAAATTATTCAGCGGTCCTGCATTCGGACAAAAATTCAGTAAGCAGTGTATTCAGCTATTCATCAAAACATCATTACAAAAGATTAAACAAGCTCTCGGCTGATTGTAGTAGTATTTTCAGTCATGCATCTAATACACAAACATGTTAGGCTTTCATTTACGGAATAAGAATATCATAATATAGCCCCTTTCTGTTGAACCAACGACTGTTTGCTTGGATCAAGTCCAACTCTGATTATATCTTGCAGTCGTCTTTTGTCAAATAAATAAAACACAAACAAAAGAAACATCACACCAGCGACAGTTATGTAGTGGAAACAAGATGAGTCTAGCGAGCGGAGGTCTTGCTCTAGTGCGCATGCGCGTTGTCTCATGCATTCTCTTTGCTCGTTTAGGTTGTCATGCAGATATGTACACGGCGGGTTATTCAAATAGTTCAAAACTACCACCTCGGGGTACAGTACCCAGCGCACAGCGATGGGGTGGGTATAAAAATAGCGTGGGCGAACTGTTGTTGTTGATGGCGTTGCAGTTGAACGACCATGTCGACTACAGCATGCGTGCCTCACAGTAGGCCTACATAGCGTGATATCTGTCACGCATCTTTCACACACACAGCCCTGTCTTGGGTCATGGAATCGTTTATTTACACAAATCTTGTGATGGAATCCATGGGTAGCGAATCGTAGAGCTACCGTATAAGTTTGCTTGGTCTGGTTTAACGGATTTCCGCCAAACGTAACATAGGCTACATTTCATCACTAATTAGATTTTTTAAATCATACGGAGATAGAAAATATTGAATACATTTTTCCGCACTGTTGTAATTCCGTTTAATACATAAATCACTGAACTACAAGACATAATAATTCAGTCAAGGACATATTTCTTTGCTCACAACTACAAGATATCACACATCACAAACTTAAGAACGCAGTCCGCCTTTGTTTTGGTTTGTTCTGCATCATTCAATGGACCGAAGAATATAAAACGGACTAGCCTGCGAGATATATCTTCCATGGTGAATAGCTAAGTAGCGAAGAAATAAGAACACGCGCATGCGCACTCGAGCAAGACCTTCCGCTCGCTAGACGCTTCTGTGGAAACAGGTTTGGCACTGCCTGCCTCACAGTCTGGCTTCTCCCACAGCCTCCTAAAGTGTTACATTCGTTCAGCGTGCTAACGCTGTATTATAAATAAAGAATTACTTTCAAGGGCCTGACCTTGTGAAACATGTGTTAGCTTGTGTGTCATAACAACTAATGGAATGTAGTTCACATCTGATATTACGTAAATTGGCTTGTTAATGTTGAATGATTCACAGCCATGCAAACGTATATACAAGTAACTGTGGCAAGAGCGTTTTCTCCAAGCCCTTATAAATGATACGACCATATAACCAATGTCTGAATGTTAACTAAAAACATAATTCCTACCTACAGAAATGTGCTCACGTTAGGTCTTCTAAAACTAAGTCCGCCCATGTACCTGGTCGTACAGTGAAATAATTGTGGTGATTCACTTACATCGTGACATCCGCCTCAAGTATTGTGTTCATGGCTTGCCTGGGATACTGTTTGGCAAGTTTATGGCCTAAGTTGAATTGCCATCTTCTCATGCTTTATTAAGCGAGTGCCACTCTCGCCCGCCATAGAGGTATTTACTCCATATTCATCTCCATGGCAAATATATTAATCAGCTCCACGTGGTGTAGGTTGTAACATCCAATAGGCTTCATGGTAGAATATTTGTCGTGCACTGAAGTTAAATTATCGTATTTCTTTCTCAAATTCACTGGCGTTACACTGTAGCGGTATTATGCAAAAATGACCATGTGTTTTCCGCTCACAGACTCTATTAGTGTCCACACTAAAAGCTTGCCCGTTAGTTAAACACATTTATCCGTTCATATCAAAGTCATCCACTCTCGTAAAAATTACATTCGTGTATAGTTTTTCACGCATCAATTCAATAAACATATTCAGTTCAGTAACATGTAAAGATTGTTCGTAATACAGCACTTAAAAATGTTCATGTGCAACCATGTGCTACTCCATAAACGTCGGGTTACCATGCACGAGGTATCAATTTTACTTACTCAATTTCTAAAAAATACGACAAAATGACGTTCAATAATACCACTCCACCACACAGGCGATTGTATTGCACTTTTTCAACAAGTCCACAGTATCGGATGCGTTATAGCGAGTCCTACATGGTTTGATTATACGATAGACAAAAAAAACACGTCTAATCGAGACCATGCTCGATACAAGAGTGTAAAGATGTAGATCACGGAAGTTCCTATAGCGCCACCCTGGTCAAGTGCGCAACCAATAAATTCACGTTCGCATATCTGCGAGGTTATACCTTTATTTATTAAATGCACATAATTTGTAGAAGTATTCAGGTCCTTCAAATAATACACAACATTCTCTAATAATTCCAGTTCTTGGATAAATGTAAAAATTATTTACCGGCGGCGTGGCAACTTATTATAAATCAAGCGAGGGTAACTTCCAGAGAGAAAATACAGCTACTCAGAAGTCCTCGGCTCGTCCATGGAATTATGCAATGACATGAGCCATCGATGTCACAATCGAAGAGTTGATATCGGGCTCAGTATTTCTTTGGAAGTTTTACACGACAGAATTATGGTATAACTGATGTTGAAAAAAATGTTCTGTATGAACTTGTTGATTTTATAGTATGCCATCCCTACATAAAAACATCTGTTCTTAATCACCCCGTAGTCTCTGGGATTGTTATGAAACTCTGGGGATAATTATGAACAGTGAACTTGATGTACCGTGTCTAATAAAATTTGCACTACACCTAAACTAATAGTAATTGTAGTATAGGAGTGAAACGTTAACCGTATAATGATTTTACAAGGTTTCACAAGGATCACAAGCTCCAGAAAGCTGTCAGTAGTTGAAACTAATGAAATGTGTTCGTAGTTATCCCATCTGACCCCTATTGTAATAGTTAATTTAAATTTGAACATTAATGATAGGTCTGTTGTGTCTTACTTAATTGATTTCTGGCAAAAAAGCTGCATTGCAGCTCATTCCTACTAACTCGGCAGGCGCCACTCTGATCTCAATGTTACTCTGTCACTGCTTATACAAATATGATGTTACGTCACTTCATTGGAGATGTTCTTTATTTATTGCCACTGGTGTATTTGGCCTAAATTGATTTATGAATAAAGGAACATCTCTCGCTTTCCTTAAAACAATAGTGGATTTCATCCTAATTAATATTAGCATCCCTTATACTTTTTCTTTTATTTATATATCAAAGTCACTGACGGTACAATAATTTTGATTTCCAATTACAGAGAGGTATAATATCCGAAGCTGAGCAGTTGAAAGAAACAGTTACGGAAGATTCACTTCTCTTCGCCTACCAAGAATCGGTCAAGTATCTTCGAAAGCTGCAATTCCTCACAGAAGAGGTATGTATTCGCTAGATCTCTAGTTCCTCATGCAATATGCTGTACAAAATTGAAGTCTCCCTCAAATAAGGATTTACGCAAGGATATAAGAGGTCTCTGGGCACATATTGAGACTCCAGTCCCAAAGGTACTGGGTTCAATTCATGCAAGACTAAGGGCTGAAATGGAGAACTGGCAGTCTCGTGAAGACAATATTGAGAATAGTAGTTTTGATCCTCACCTCAGTCCGACGAGCAATTTTCTTTTGTTTCTCACTTCTGCTCAATGTGGGATGTTACCTAACTTAAGGGGACAGTCTCAAGTTAAAAAATAAATTAATATATGGTGACATATGGAAGCGAAACTCTTTTGAAAGTTACTCAGAAAAACAGAATCGACAAAATTCTTAAAGTAGAAAGAAGAATAGCTAGAACATGCATAAATAAAAAAAAATATCAGAAAGATGGACAATGGCGGATAGTACCAAATGAAGTGGTTTACAGAGAACTGGAGCCCATCACTGATAATATTCGGAAGAAAAGGATTTGAACCCGCTATCTTGGGCACAGCAGTTCAGCATGCTACCAACTACGCCACCGAAGCCGCTATGTTAACTGCTAATACACCATCATGGAGACGACTTGTTCGCAAACAGAGGCTTGCAGACTAGACTGGACACTGATAGGCAAAAGTCTCCAATGTATGTATTGTGCCCGTTTCTCAGATGTCACGTCAGCCCGGCAATCACAACTAGAGCCGGGCAAAAAGCTCTTGAGTTCCGATCGGTCTCGTTGGACGAGAATAAAAAACGGAAATGCTGGTTCCGGAACTGGTATTACCGATAATGTGGGCTCGATAACGATAATTCTCGACATTATCGCTCGTACTCGCTTGGGCAATATGGCGCTGCCTGAAGGCACTGAGGCTTGTTGTGTATAAGGATTCAATGGAAATTGTTCATTCCGTTGACTGGAGTCTGCGAATTGGAAGAATCCACTCAACTTCAACGATATCATATTAACAGACTACCTAAGGTATATTGACCATATCATCCTAATAACATATGGAAGGGGATTTTGATCGTCAGTCGGTATATTTGTTCATTAAATTTCAGCAAAACAAAATTCTATTTGTCGTGTAGGCTACATATTAAGATTTTTCGTGTGATGCAACTGTGTTCTGTCGTATCATTTTTGTAGTAAGATGCTGGTAAAGTGGTCGACATAAACAATAAAACGTAACGAAACAAAAATTAAAATTACTTCCCCTACCCATGAGTCCAGCGCATAACCAATTTTTTTATTTTTTATTAGCTCTTTACAGAATTACAGAATTTTCAGAGATGATAAATACCATACTATTACATCACAAGAAATCCAGATAGTGTCCATATTTATCGTACAATTGTCCACTTTCACTTAGCTTCCAACGCTCTTTCTGCAGGTGATACCGGAGATCCAGGAACGAGAAATGTTGATCATTGTCCATCACGAAGTGTACATATTGGCCCATTATCCACACAATGGCAGTCTGTTTAATTTGGGGGAAGGCGGTCATCGACAAACGAATCAACTTCCTGTCATCAAGGTCATCCGTGGGCACATTTAATAGTTGACATACTTTTCCCTTACACCACAGCCACGTGGAGGCAACTCGCGTGCATGATGTGAAGCGGTGTATCGCCGTATCAGTTTGACCACATATAGTACACCATGGGTAAGCTTCAAGACGGATGGTATATCGCCGTAGAGCGGTTGGGATGAGATCGTTGAGGAAGATAAAAACCTGGGAGTGTACAGCAGAAGAAATGGTCATAGCCCCAAAATTTTTCCAAACAGTGGGCCAATGGACGTAGAGGGTGGTGGCCTCGATTCGCGGTTTGGAGTGTACCACTTGCCGCAACATGTTATAAATACTTTTCGTCGTTGGAACAGTCCCTGAAGGCATTTGGCGGACAGTTTCCAGAAGGTGCTGTTGATGGTCCCTAAATATCTTCGGCAAAGCTCTATCACAACCACGGGCTGTGTTTCGAATATCTTTGTATAGCGCTTTCGTAAAAGTGTCATGTTGGGAAAGAATGGTGATATCGTTCTTGCAGAGGAGTGCACGGCATTTCATGCCATGAGCTGTTAGCCCTAGCCCGCCTTGCCGGGATGGGAGATACAACTGTTCCCGTTGTACTCGGAACAAAAATCCTTGCCATATAAACCAACCTGTATATTTTGCCAATTGGCTCTCAAACATTTTGGGAAGTGGGAAAAGTTGTGCGACATACCATATTTTAGAGAGCGCAAACACGTTGAGGATCATGACCCGTTGCACTATATTGAGGTTTCTTTGACCAAATTGGATCAGCACTCCCCTAACTTTGGCAATGACCTTAGTCCAGTTTGCTTGCACTGTGTCCAGAAGCGATTGCTTCCAGGTAATGCCAAGGATTTTCACCTCATTTACTATCCGGAACCAGGGCTGTTGGGTAATCACTGAGTTAGTATTGAGCGGAAGCAAAGCAGTTTTCTGGGGGTTCGATTGTGCTCCAGAGGCGATATGGTAGAGCTGAAGGGCGCTATCGATGTGGGAGATGTCTTCATTATTGCGGATCAATATTGATACGTCATCAGCATAGGCGCACATTCCAAAAACATGTGTGGACAGTTTGTAACCCTGTAGCTTCACCTGGGTAGTCCGAATGAACGGTTCAAGGCCAATGACAAAAAGTAGCATGGAAAGGGGACATCCTTGCCTAACTGATCGTTGTATTGGAATCAGAGGGGAAAGAAAACCGTTGACGAGCACTCGAGACGTAGCATTACAATTTATCATACGAATGTAGTCAATAAGGATTTCAGGAAATTCAAAGTGTTGCAAGACCATGTTCAAGTATTCATGACTGATGCTGTCGAAAGCTTTATCAAGATCTAAGGTGAGAAAACTCATTGGCTCAGTGGGGAGCATTTCGGCTTTTAGGTGTAGGTCCCGTAGTATCGCTAAGTTTGTTAACAGAGTTCTTCCAGGAATACTGCAACATTGTTCATTACCAATGATATCATGTAGAACAGTCTTCAATCGGCATGCAAGTACTTTGGTGAGGACTTTATAATCACTGCAGAGCAGAGTAACTGGTCGGAAGTCACCAACTGCCATGGGAGAGGATGTTTTTGGTATGAGGACTATGGTACCTTCGTGATGTGATTGACAAAGAGCACGACGTTGGAGAATGGTACGCAGGACCTGACAAAATTCTTTGCCAATGAGAGGCCAGAAGTGTTTATACATTTCATATGGCAGTCCATCAATGCCAGGTGAGCGGTTGTTTGGGAGTTGCTTAACCACAGAGTGAATCTCTTCATCCGTAATATCCGCGCTGAGCAGAGTTTTGTTGTCCGGAGATAGTTGGGTACTGCAAGATGAAAGCAATAGGGTCACCTGCTGTGGATCAATTGGAGCCTTAGCGTAGAACCGTTGATAAAATAATGATATTTCACTACGTATAGCGTCAGGGGAGGTGACGACACTTCCAGTACTGGTGCGAAGGCGGTGGATATATTTACGTTGCCGCTCCCGTTGTCCTTTGGCGATATGGTATATACTTGCACTTTCGTCCGGGAGCACTGTACGATCTTTTAAAGCCACGTTTATATGAGCGAGCGTTCGTTGCTGTAGGGACAGGAGCTTGGTTTTAACTTCCCGAATCTGGTCATATATACGCTCCCCAGCATCAGATCTTTGCTGGAGCTGGCGAAGAACTCGATAGTAAAATTCAACTGTATCCCGTCTTTCCCGACCTCGTTGGTAGGATATGTTCTTAAAGACGCGGCGGATCCCTGGTTTAACTAAAATATCCCACCAGTCTGCGCAGTCGCGAAATTTGCATTTTTGTTGGACCCATCGAGTCCAGTGTTGTCTGAAAATATCTTGGCATTCCTCCTCCAGTAACAGCGAGCAATTCAGCTTCCAATAACCTCTTCCTATGTGAAATATGGGATGGGGGTAAGAGATTGTACATACGACAGCATGATGGTTAGTGAAACTGGCAGGTATCACTTCATATCGTCTAGGCTGGATAAGTTCCTGTGAAAAGTAGATGCGGTCAATTCGTGATGAGGAGTTGTGACTTATACAGGTGTAATGGGGCAGGGGCACCCTTAAACTATCCACAGCATCAATGAGGTGTAGAGAGTTAAGAAGGGTCCTGAGAGCCGGGTTGATACCTTGGTATGAACTAGTGGAATCCTCTGGGCGTTGAATACAATTGAAATCCCCTGCAAGAATAAGTTTTTCCTTAACGTCGTGCAGATGAGGCAGTATACTCTGTTGAAAGAACATTTTCCGTTCCACACGTTTATTGGACCCGGATGGGGCATATACATTTATCAGGGTGGTATTGTTTATGTGTCCAGATATTATGCGTCCTGATGGATGGCATAGCACACCTTCGAGTGGGATATCATGTCGTATGAGGAATCCGGTCCCTCTATTCGTATTACCGGTATTGATGTATTGTTTGTAGAAGGCAGATATTGGCAAACAGGGTATAGCAACTTCTTGAATGAAGGCAATGTCAATGTCGGCAACTCGAAGGAATCTCTCCAACAGTTGAAATTTCAGAGGGCATTCTATTACATTGATATTCACAGTGGCCACAGTGAGAAATTGCGCCATTAAGAAAAGTATAAAAGCTGTGCTAGACATACTGGAAGGTGGACTCGAGAAAAAAGAAAAAAGACACAGGTGAGAAATATACTGGTGCACTATGTCAAATTAGGTTGAGATAGTTCCTTATGACTGCCATTCATAGGCCGGCTGTCAGCGTTTGAGAGCGTTCGTGGGTCCCTAGATGACGTAGAATGAAGATTTTGTTTCTTTTTCACAGCTGTGGAAACGTTTGTGGAGCCAGTTTGATTCTTCGGGGCTGGTACGGCAATCGAGGCATTTGTTTTAATCTTCTTAGATACATTCTCGGATCCCCGATCAACCTGCTTAAGTGAGTCGGTAGATACCAGAGAAGGTGGTGGCAGTGAAGACAAAATTTCTGTGGCAGCCTGTAGTGACGGCATAGTGGGTTCTAAGGCTGCGATACAGGTTGCCGATAGCACAGGGGCACTCTGTGGCTCGCGGCTCTGGTCAGGGCAAGGTACCAGTTCTGCGTCATGTGAATCCGAGGCCACTTCTCGTGTTGTCCCAGCTGACTGATCAATAAGCATGTTTTCATGTGACGTTTGCTGTGTCACTTTTTCCGAGTATTGAACACGTCGTTGTTGTGTAGGAGTTATACCGAGGGGAATCATTTTCTTTGGGCAGTTGATACGTAGATGTGTGTTAGCATTGCAAATTAAACAGGTCTGTTTCTGTCCATTATATGTTATATAGCCAGAATGGCCACCAAAAGTCTCAGTGGAGGGGATATCTTGTTTGATTTCCATAGTGACTGCACGTATCCCATTATACACCGGGAACTGATAAGCAGAAGACCATTGTTCTTTCCTGACGTCACTCACAGTGCCATATTTCGACAGGACGGATTTGAAAATTTCAGGGGGGACTTCGAGTGGGACATTAAATATACGCACTGTGGTAAAATTGGAATCCGCTGTGGAGAGCTTAACATTTGTCATTTCGCCTGAGTCATACTGAAATTTAATAGGATCTGCAAAATTATTTAACAATTTCTGATAAGTAGATATGCTGATTACCTTGATGTACATGGTTTTTTCATGCGCATTTAACTGGATGGCTTCTACTTGGTCGACAGTCAACCGGAGAGTATCGCTAATCCAGCGGTTAATTTCTCCTGGTGCGGGGCGAGAACTCTGCCTGTCCCATTGGCAGCGTACGGTGTTTTTTCTCTGGTATCCGGACATGATTTTCAGCGGGGTTTTCTGGGTTTCTGGTTTTGTTGTCCTATCTGGAACACTACTTGAAAAAGTATTGTCCGAATGACACACGGAAGGTCAGTACACACGTGGAACTATCGGAAGCACCGGTATTAGGAAACGTAACCTCGTCCAATGCGGTCACACAGCGCGCACACACGTACCTCACTCGGCCACGACTAGTGACCAACTACTAATTCAGCCACTGAGACTCTTATACAACTAGGGAAAATGTTACAAACATACACAGTGAAAACTTTTGCGTTGGATACCTGACACTCTTTATCCCAAATGCTCCTACCAGTTTGAATAATATTCTCTAGTCGTCAGACATACGAAAAAATAATGTTCACCTTCAAGAATAAGATTGATTTTATCTTTCGTCATAATGGCTTTGTCATATGCTTAAGCCACCGCCATTACAATCGCGTCCCTACGCACATGCTCACACGTTGCATCATGGGTAGAGAGAGCAACGATATTACCTTGTGATCGAATGAGACTTTGGAGTATCGGACGAAGTGACATTCCCGCGGTAATGAGTTGTTCTCAGTGCAACTCCTGTCACACTATTCTCACTCACACTGTCATATGATTGGCATTTATGGACAAATCGGTGAGGTGTTTGCACTGACATGATTAATATACCGCATGCCACAAACTGGTATTGTTTTCAAGCACGATATCAGAGTTTTTGGTAGATGAAATTAGTTGAAACTTTTCAGCGTAATATTTTCCAAGTGTATTTTCACCATCGCAGCCAATTTTTGCACTATAGTTGCCTCTAATCACAACCAGTTATAAGGTGGAGAAGAAGGTTGAAAGTATTCTTTAAAGCAAATTCCTAGTCAGTAGGGCTAAAATTCATGAGTCATACACGTGAGATTTTCTTGTAGCTCTTCTCTGCTACGCCAATTATTTGAGTTTTATTTTACTTTACGGCTACAACATCGTGATCATTTTTGTGTTCTTGTGTGTGTCAACTTTGTCTAATAACCTGTGTTATTATGGTGTCTGTAGTAGTGTGTGTATATTTGTAACTGAGGGTAGGAGTGGTAAGGAGGTGGCAGATGCGAACTCAATTCAATGTGATCTTCCTGGGGTGGATCACTTCATACTGCTTTAAATTTGACAAATGTAAGAACGAGGAATGGTTTACATTCCGGAGTTATTACAGAAGGCAGCGTGCAGCGGCTTGAGTGACACGTGCAGCGGCGTGAGTGAGTCTGATTTTTCCTTTAAATAGATATTGTCGATAACGCCGAGAAAAAAGGAGTTCCGGTATTATCCAGACTCCCACTCAGTACCGGTATTATCGAGACTTACGATTCTCGTTCAGCGGAGAGACCTGGCCTTGAGTGCGCTTGGTGGAGGGGGAGGGGGGGGGGGGGGGGGGACGATACTAGCCATGCGGAAACTTACGATCCCGATCGGAACTAGAGCAAATTTGCCCGGCTCTAATCACAACGTGATGTCCAAGAAACGATACATAGGACAATAAATTAAATTTACTGTAAGCTCGGGCATGCAAGAGATCGAGTACCTCGGGTCGTTTAATAGGATAGGTGAGAAAGGTTGACTCGGACATACAGTATATCTCCAAATGAAATAGGATAGTATCATTCAATCAGGTAGAAGCTCAATTCTGCAGGAATCATTCAGATTGTCTAAGTAAAAATGGTCTCTTTTATTTTAAGAGCACACGAACACACACAATAAATAAATAAATAAATAAAACACTCCTACAATCAAATTGGTCTATTCTTACGTTGGAATCGTGGATCCATAAGTCCTATACTAACCAATTGATTGTCCTATATTATTATTTCTTTGGGGTTATGTGAAGTTGAAATTAGAGTTCAATCGTTCATTGAGTAAGCTGAATTTGAATGAAATAAAAGCATGTCACTGCACTTTTCACTGTTTTCAGCTTTTGGATCAATAAAGAAAATTAAATTTGACACATCGCACGTTTCACTTCCCTAGTAACAAATCTATCTAAACACACTGAAAATTTCACACATATTATTAATTAATGCGTGGAATAATTATCATGGATTAATCATGATCTTAAATAAATGTCTGTTAGGTAGTCAGCCCGAAGGCTGGTTGGATCCTCAAAAGCACCGCCGTTACGTTATGTGAGTAGATACCCACAAAAACCCAAGGCAGCGCTATATTGAGGCGTTCTAGGCAAGAAGAGGAATGAGGTAGTTTGCCATTGCTTTCCTCACTGAGTCAGAACAGTAGTCCTAACCCTATGAGTAGAACCTTTCACAGCATTCACAGGCACTGACTGTGACCTGAATGCCATTACTAAGCATCACCCATACCTCAGTAGCTTCCAAATAATCACAGCCATGAGTGAGACTGAGACATCGGTGAAAAGCCACCTTTTACTCTAGCCTGTGCCAACTGACAAATGCAAATGTACTGTATTCACCAAGAGATGGCAAACAGGCCAACTTAAATAAATATTAAGTAATAAATTGATTTAAATATTTACAAGTTATATATGACATTATCGTAGAGTAATGTTCAAATAGTATCCAGTTCATCTAATTTCCATGTTAATGACACTGCTCTGTATTTGCAATTATAATTCATAGCTTTATCATAAATTGCCACACTAAATGCAATCATGATCGATGATAACTATCAATAATACTCTAATCCTTGATTCATTTGCAGCAAAATGTTCACCATAAATGTATATTCCATGATCTGATTTCAATAAATTATTATTATAAATAAATAATCATAATTCATTTCCATAATCATTATTATAATCAGCGTAATTAATAAATTATTTGAGATTGGATTGTTAATTATCAATTTAATTGGTTACAGATCACATGTAACTTAATTAGTAATTCATCAAAGAAATTATTATATTAAACTAATTCCAAAAAAAGATTTTTAATGTTTCTCGAAGTCCATATAAACATCATTCGTCTAACAGCATTTAACATTATATCATAAATGTTCATCATATTATTATTATTGCCGGTATTATTATTATTAGCACGCACACATAAATTATCATGTTAGGACTGTGTTAACACTGACACATCCTTGAATTCTACTAATCACCAATACTAGAAGTGAAATGCTCTCAATACACACTTCAATCTTCTATTGATTGACCATCTGACTCACATCCAATTGTTGCCACTATAAGACCACTTCAAATAAGGTGTCTACAACAATAATTTAAAAACGTGCTACCATTATATCCAAAAATTGTTATTCAAAATTCCTCATATTACTCGATAATCCACTAAATTAATCATCTGAATCCTTTCAATTCCATCAATTCAAAATTTGATATCCAATAAATTCATACTCTATTAACTGCTCTGTATTTGCAATTATAATTAATAGCTTTATCATAAATTGCCACACTAAATGCAATCATGATCGATGATAACTATCAATTAACTATTATTATGTAATTAATTGTGCATAAACAATTCAATAATGATTCATAATTAATTCATCATGTTAAATTAGATTCAATTAGTTAATCTTATTAACTATCGTTGCTATATATCCGTTAAACCATCAGCATTTGCGTCAATAATGATTGTGCTGAAATATTCACAATCGGGAAACATTATTAAGATGGTATGAAATTAAATTAATTTATATTTATTAATTAAGTACCGGTAATGAAATTATAAGTTATTAAGTTCGTTGAAATATGTGTGAAATTATTATCAATAGCAAGGTCTTAATCCTAAAATGCGCTTTATGTTTGAAAATCAGGCATAATATAGCAGTCACCTGAAATAAATTCAATGATTAATTCATGGTAACGGCTGTCATGGTGTAGAATAGGTGCAGTTTGGACTCACTGCCCTTAAAGGTGGTGTGTTGTCGGACGACGCCATGGTGATTCAAGTTGCCTTCAACTTGCAAGATCGTCGTTTTATGAATTCATAAAACCCCATCATCTACGTGTTGATTGTACGACGTATTTAAGTCTTCTAATCCTCGCATCCATCTATGCTCACAAGTTTTCCCTGATTTCTGGTTAGATGGAAGAGAGGGCCCAATGGCCCTAATCTTTCCAGACAAAATAAATCTATCTATCTATGTTTCATTTAAGCCTTCATCATGTTGAATAAGTATATGTTCTTGAATGTTCCCATGTTGATCAGATTATGTGAAGTTTGCATGTCGAAAAATCTGGATCTCCAAAAGTTAATCTGAGTGTCCGCCACTGCTGGTTTAATATTCCACAAATTTCTAATCTTCATGTCCTGCATTAGGTTTACTGTATTGTTCATTGTATTGTGTTCCGTTCAGAAATATGTTCAAGTGAAGAGTACGCTCATAAATAATATAGTGTGAATGTCTAGCTATCAGAAGCTTACGTCTTCGCATGGCATTAACTGTGCTCATGGGTAGAACTATGGTGTGCAGTTAGCCTTCATCATATTGAATGATAAGTCCATTGCGGTGTGGTGTAATATCGTAAAATTTACTTACATCAGCCTCTGCATATTCACACGTTTTACACTGAATTTATCACCTGTAGAATATCAAGTTGCTGTTCGTTCGTCTGGTATCGAACTCACGTTCACTGGCGAACTTAACTTTCGCGAACGCGATCCGTCTGTAATCAGAACCTCGGCTAGTTAGGTTTGATATTCAACCGTAGACTGTCTGCGAATGAAAAGCATTCCGGCACGAGTCTGTACTGCATACAATAAGCGAATGAATGCCAGTCAGCCACGACATCGTATCGAAGACTCGTGGGGTGGAATGGGTGAGGAGAAATCATCCTTCTTGCTGTCGTCACATAATGAGAAGCTTGACATAAGATGACATAAGATTGATAATAAATATTCGGCTATCTGCTACAATAATTAACCGTTAGTCAATTGATATCTTCTTTTATCTTTGTTTGACAATAATAAGGAACGCAGATTCATTAAAAGATGTTCTAATTAATTATGATCAGCAAGATATCACAAAAATGGAGTCTCATGCCGGACATACAAAATAAATTATCCCTGGGATCGGAGACTCGCACTTAGGCTCACAGCGTAGATCGGCCAGCGATCCTTCGGGCTCACGGATGGGGTAGCCTAGTCAAATGACTGGATTTCGGTCACAGTATGTTGACCTATTTAATTTGTTATGACTATGATCATGATTGTTGTTGTTTTAACCTCTTTACTGCTATGTAGCCTATTTTTAGATGAATAAGCACCCCTATCCTGAGTTTTCACACATCATAGCCCCACTGTACATCAAGGCCCTAAATCAATTTAACATATTCTTCCTTCTCCTGTTTGTTCCATGTATTAACCTGGCTTACATTTTACACACACGTACTCAGATAAGTTTCCTTCAGGGGCGCCCCCGGAAAATAATTTCCGTGGGGTTAGTGGATCTGGATGTACTGACTGGCTAAATGGCCTTTCACTAGAGGTGACAAATCAGACTTTCACGGGGATATATCGCCTATGCCCCTCCTGGATACAATAGACATTAAGTCTGTGTCCCAATACTACATTTTCAGCGTTAGTGAACTAGATAGTCGAATAATATTCCGGACGTGACGTCGGAAGTCATGATCCAAAACTGCTTAGCACATAGCAATCAAGTCTGTAGTAGCTAGTTAACGAATGTGCTTGCTTGATTGTCGACTAGTACAAAGGATTTATAAATGTTTCGCACCGAAATGTAAACCTTGTGCGTTGCTGACCACAAGTCTATGAAGGCGGCCATGAATCAAGCAGACATGTCCCAAATTTCCGTAGTGCAAAGCATATATTGTGTAGTTGTTAGCAGCTATTCAATAGTTATCAACTTGAATATTAGGACACAGTCTTAGTATCGCCACTAGTTGAACTACTACTTGGTCTATTGTCAGCCATTACAGTGCAAAGAAGTCAAATATTGGCATCTCTTTGAACAAATGAATAGCATAATTCGCATCACCATAGAGATTAAGAAAGCAAATTAACTGGTTCTATGAACTATCACCAAAGAGTAGGTAAGTCTACTTTCAAGCAACATCGCTTCAAACAGCTGGAACGTGAAACTAATGAGGCGCGTGCTTAGCTTCGTACCGTTTGGTCAACAGCACTCTGAAGGTTAAGGGGTGTGAAACGACCCTAAAGTACAATACAAAACGAGGTCCGAACCTCTGCTACCGTGAATTGTACAACATTAGATTGGAAGCGGAAGGGCTGAGCCTTCTGCCAACATAACCCAAGGTACACCCATTAGAACCGTGCTGTCGAGTCCAAGTTTAAAAGAAAACACTGTTATTATGGTATGATCTACAATCTATTGGCCAACAGAGTACATTTACAAAATAAAACAATAAGAAATATATCAAACTATAAAACAAGACATGGAAACCACCCTTAATTACCTTTACCCCATTTCCAATCAGAAGCGCGTCGGAGTATAGTACAATAGACAGTTAAAACATTTCTAACGTGATCTCTTCAGCTGACACCAGACGACAGAATTACATATCTCACAAGCAAGTTACTTTACTCTATGACTAACACGACACGTAAGAAATCTAGATCAATATTACCAACTGAAGATCAATGCCAATAAACAAAATATTTATTATAGTGTGAACAATTTCATTAAAATCCAACTCCTATTAATGGCAGGAACGCAGATCTTGTCATACCAATCACCAAACCATTGATATGGCTGCCCTTTTTCAAGTACAGAACTACATAATCAGCTATTCGTCGATAATATTGTTTCGCTACGAACTGGAAATCAATGCCGATAAACAAACGTTTATCATAGTGTGGATAATTTGTTTAAAATCCAACTCCTATTAATAGCACGAACACAGATCTAATCTTTCCAAACACCAAACCAGTTACATGGCGGCCGACTTTAAACTACAGTACTACATTATCAGCTGTTCGTCATAAATGGTAGTTCGTTACCAACTGAAAATCACTTCTAATAAAATAAACTAAAACCGGCGTCATCACCATAGCTCATAAACTATACTCCGTACTGAATAACATCTTAAAACAGATCCAAACCAGGATATCCTACAGTGATTAGAGTGAAATGAAAACCTTTACGTTACTTTACTAATTAAAACTACTAACCGCATAACAAAATGATAGTCAACCCTAACACGGTACCGGTATCACAATGCCGGTGACTCAATAAATTATTAATAATAAAATTATACTTCAGGCGCAGACCTCACATATTAACAAACTTTGACACAACGTAACATACCTTTCAGTAGACCTCTTTGTTCACCCTCATAAAGTTTAACAACATTTCGTCGGACACAATATTGCTTATTTCCTCCGTCATTGAACGTGATATTCCCCAGTGATCACAATCACAAATATTAAGCAGAACATCCTTCATACGGCAGGTCATTTCCTCAACAAGATGATTATTTCCCGGATACCAAATGCTACATCATCGCTTCTAATACATGAGAGGTCCAATCCAGTCTTCCTGATTTCTTCAATGCAATCATAATTTTAAATTTAAGGTTGTTAATTCCTTCTTACATTGGTACTTGTCATTACTCCGAACTAAAGGAAACAGGGCAGAAGCTAGTGAATAGCCCCAGGCTATCCCAGCCACCTCGGCAACTCCAGCTATGTCCACTACATCTTATCGCCTCGATGATATCTCCATATCTCTTTTTGTAGATACTAAAAACTTAACAATTGTCGTTGTGACGACCGACAACAAGCAAACCTACCATCTCCATCTTGTCAACAGACGACAGGTACACACTCTATAGAGTATCGCCACAAGTAGAAGACTTCCTTCTTATACGTTCGGTGGAGCGCTCTGTCGAAAGCCAGTATAAAGACATCATACTCGCAGAGACTAAATACACAAATCAGATAATGACGAGAGCAGAGACAATGTCATGTCTGGTGTCGTAATAACGGCACAGTGTGGAACAGTAAGGTCAACTGCCCATGAGTGAATCTTCCATACAATTAATATTTCAAAAATGAGTAATTTATTCTGGAATTAAATGAAAAGTCAGGCCACTTTGCTTTATAATCTGTATGTACATTTCAGTGCCTAAATGAAGCAACAACAACTATAATCAAAGGTTTATTATTATGAGTGATTGTTCGCAGCCTCAACCTGCTCTCCCAGATGTCTTTGTGTGGCTAATGAATGGCCATAAACGGCTTGGATTTAAGCGGCTATCAGCCAGACAGCTGTTCTATTCAGAGACGGAGCTTGAGCGAGGGGAAGACTGTGGGCGTATCTCTTCCTTCCTCTGCAAGGTGCGCAAATATGTCAGTCTTTCTTATAGCGCCTGTGTAGTGTACCCGTTTCCCGGATGTCACGTCGGCTCGGCAATCACAACGTGATGTCCAAGAAACGATACATAGAATAATCAAATAATTTTAGGAGTCCCAGAAATATATCGTCGGCTTACTGCGTAAAGTTGGTAAGTCCACTTTTGGGCAAAATGGAGTTATTGGTAGACGGTGTTAAGAATTGTCTTATCTTTGACAGGAAATCATTGGTAACTCCATTCCGAGAGCACAAAATGGACTATAGGTTTTCTGGTTTCGCTAAGTCCATGTTTCCTGAAATGTAGTCTGTAAAAATTAAGTAAAGTCACTTACCAATTTCTTGCTGTAGTCTTTTCTCCGCCTTGTGTTTCAGTCAGTATGAAAAAATCTAGTAATAGAAATGACTTCATTATTTTCAAGAAGGCAGTGCGAGAACAATCAAGTAGGCAGTGAAGAAACAAAATAGAATCTTGAAACTCTGTTCTCGCACTGCCTTCTTGGTACTCGGCTGCTAGCATTTAAAATGATATAAAGTCCAGTCTTTCAGACTGACTATCCGTGTCTTTTTTAAAATTATTATGAAGGCCATTGCAGATTAGGCGGGCTTTTACTACTTTGCAGTGATTGATCTTCCAGCGTGTTAGAATATTATTGAACATAGACTGTTCTACATAGCGATAACCAGTTTCTGTAAAACTAACCGATGATAAGAGAGACTCATTGTGAAGAAATTTGTGAACTGGAGGCAGGGTTAACAATGTCTTCAAGAAGCTTGAAGATACTTCAACTGGTCTTGAATAAATCAATGAAGGATCAGGTGAGTAGTATTCTAATAAATTCCTTTCTCATTAGAATTCAAGGTTTTAAAAAAGGAATTGCAATCTTAATGTAAAAATCATAAACTGTTATCTTAATTCCTTTCAGGATGGAAATGGGGGATCCAAATCAGTGTTGCCCTTGATGATTAAAGATAATACTTCATTTTCCTGTTCATCTAATGCATCAACAAGTAATGCTGACATGGTATGTGACGTAATTAAGCCCATCAGCTAACGTATTAATACAAAATGTATAAGTTTATTCCATTTCTGAAATTCACCTTTAATTTTAGGAGAATGGTAACGATATGAGGAAAGGGGAACAGACCGGTCCAGGAACTCTTGTGGTGAGCTCAGAAGATGAGTACAGTATATTGGTAATTCAGATGAAGACAAGACATGGGCAACTGACTCGAGCCAAAAACGATTAGGAAGCCTCTCGTTGATTACGATTGTGACTCAGAATCTGCAAGCAGTGAGGAAGGTGTGTTTTAATTCTTGCTTCATTCTATTTACATATAATCACTTCAGATCCTCAGTCATTGTTTCAAGTTAATAGTACACATTACAGTACAGTTAATTGTTTATAGTATTTAAATACTGCGTTCGAATAATTATTATTCCCCTTGTACGTACAATAACTTACTGTGATACCTTACTGAATTTCAGTTATCGTGGAAAAGAAAAGATCTCGGTGGAGGAAATCAGACTCTTCCCAATGGAAAAGGAACATCAATCGGCTTCGCCGCTCGAATTGCTTGCCGTATGAGTCGAAGAAAGGAATAAGACCAGCTAAAATGCCCAAAGCAGCCAATTGTAATTCATGTCGTTTTAAGTGTACATCAAACTTTACACATGAAGATAGGATTGAACTTTGTAAGCTCTATTGGGGGATGTCATATGAAAGACAAAAGGATTTCATAGTGAAGAATGTAATAACCAGTCAACCTCAGAGAAGACGGGCTAGGTGTAGTGGTGGAATGAATAGAAAGTGTTCAAGGAGCTATTTTCTTAAACAAGATAACAAAGATGCGTGTGTGTTAATCGTTTTTCATAAAAACACTCTTTATTAGTGATGGTCCTATCATGAAAGCGTTTTCTTATGTGAATGCGTTTGGGTCATACTCTGGTAGTGATAGAAGGGGAAAATGCCCTTCGAAGAAGAAAACTCCTGATAATGACGTTGCAGAGGTGAGAAAACACATAGAGTCATTCCCAGTAATGCAATCGCATTACTGCCGTCAGTCTACGAAAAGGCTTTATCTAGATTCTAAACTCTCAATCTGACAGATGTCCAACAATGCAAAGACTCGGGGCGTACACCAGTTTCTAGTATCACGTATCGAATAATTTTTTGTACGGAATAAAACTACTGTTTCTTTCGACCCAAGAAAGATCAGTGTGTAACATGCACTAGATTTGAAAAGGCAGTAGGAATCGTCAAAGAAGCCTTAAAAGAGGAGTATGACAATCACATTCAAAGAAAAATTGATGCAGCGTGTGCGAAAGAATAAAGACAAAGAAAGATTAGAACATGATCCATCCTTCGTTCTGGGTACCTTTGACTTGCAAAGTGTTCTTCAAATCCCTAACGATGAGACATCTAAAATGTACTACTCCCGCAAAATCTGTGTCTACAATTTTACTCTGTACGAGTCAAGTGCTCCTCAAAACGCCTATTGCTTTGCGTGGACAGAACTGAATGGGAAACGTGGAAGTTCTGAAATTGGCAGTGCTCTGCTTCAGTGGTTTAATCAGCTTCCAGAATAACTTACAGACATCTGTCTATACTCTGACACTTGTTCTGGTCAGAACAGAAACAAAAATATGGCTGCATTGTTCAAGTTCTTGGTTCAGAAAACCCACATTAATATTGTAGAACACAAATTTTTAGAATCCAGACATTCGTAAGTGGAAGTTGATTCTGTCCATAGCGCTATAGAGCATCAAAAGAAAAATGTCCCGGTATATTCCATGATGGATTGGCTAACGATCTCCCGGATGGCAAGGTCTCAAAGAAGTAGAAAGAATGCAAGACCTTACATTCTGAAGGAACTCACGTATAAGGACATTGTAAACTTGACAGAATTATCAGCAGCACTAATAAGGAATCGCAATGTAGATGAACATGGAAATACAGTCAACTGGCTGAAATTAAAGTGTCTGAAGTTTGATAAATATCTGCCTCAAATCATCCAGTATCGCTGTCAGTATGATGGTCCCTACATTAAAATTGACACCCGCGTTCAATCTAAAGGGCGTCCACAGAGAATTCCTAACGAACTCCCCAAGCTATACCATGCATACCTCCCAATTTCAAAACAAAAGAACCAGGATCTGGAAAAACTTTGCAGGACCGGTATAATCCCAGCAGAACTACATCCCTGGTACAAGAGCTTGCCGACCTCAACCAATGCGAGTACTGCTGCTCATGAGCCTAGCTTTTCAGAAAGTGAGACTGAATATAGTGAGTAACAGACCCAGGGCGTTATATGTAAACAATAATCGATCCCTGTTAACATAGCTTGAAAAATTAATAAATTGTAAGAATGCTGTAACTCACCATTATTGTCAGGAAAAAATCAGTAAGTCCTCGCTGTTGCCTTATTTTATTATTATTAGCAATTAAACACATTGTTAAACAAACAAAAATAAGTTTATTTACTTCTCTATTTACCCCTGCTCATAATGAAAATTAATTTAAGTTGTATAGTTAATTTTATTTATTTTTAAATTATGGTCAAACCTTTAAATTGTCATTATCTCAAAATGTGCAATTTGTGACTTACCAATTTTTCGCAGTAAGCCGACGATATATCCGGAAAAATCTAATCAAAATCAACTGTAAGCTCGGGCTGGCAAGAGATCTAGTATCTCGGGTCGTTTAATTGGATAGGTGAGAAAGGTTGACTCGGACATATACCTACAAATAAAATTGGATAGTATCATTCAATCAGGTAGAAGCTCAAATCTGCAGGAATAATTCAGATTTTCTAAGATAAAATGATATCTTTTATTTTAAGAGCTGACAAACACACACAATAGTACATTATGCAACGAGCCTATAATGGCAATAATTAAGACACGAGTGTCTTAATTTCCATTATAGGCGAGTTGCATACGACTGTTTATGTTCGACGATAATTATATCTTTATTTTATGTTTTAACATAAATATTCATAAATATCTGTGGGATTCAGTTACTTCAGTTAGTGAATAGGGCGCGCTGGCTTTGCTAACTGAACAGAGCGCATGCGTGCGCCAAGGCACTCCTAAAGCAGAGACCATTCACTTTGCTTGCCAACATAGAACACCTATTGTTTACAGCCTGCCGTCCAGCTCTATAGAAATCACTAATATTGTCACCGAAGTCGTTTGAAAGGAATGCGCTGTGTAAAAATTGGAGTTGGTGATATTAAGATACAGTGCTATTTCTTGTCTCATATTCGCCAGTTTATTTACGCGAGCATATGGACGGTTCACTTTCCATTGTCGGTAATTTATACAGACATGTTGGATTTTGAGCGCATGCGCGAAGGTATCCTTATCTAATTGGTAGGGCCCGGATTTATATGCACTAAAAAAACTGACAATATGCATGCAAATATGCACTAAAAAGTTAGAATATATGCACGGAAAATAATGAAATATGCACTTAACACATGCAATTTTATTCACTTACCTATTTACAGGTATCATTTGTTGCAAAAAGAAGCATCACAATAGGTAACTAGTAGTCTTCTGGAGATAAACTATGTCTATTGTCCGTCAAAATGAGTTTATAGGCTGAGAATGATCGTTCTACATCAACTGACGTGATTGGACAGTACTTATACACGGGCACCAAAGTTTCGGAGCATTCATCTGGCAAGGATACGCTAGTTCCACTCAAGTATTGACTAATTAACTTAATCTTCTTCAGTCCTGGGTTCGAATTCAACACCTTTTCTAACTTGCATTTAATCTTCTCTCCAATTTTGCCTGGAGCAGAATTCAATGAAGATGCAGCTTTCTCAACGAAATCAAGTGATTCATGGAGGGGAGTACCAGAAGATTCTAAGCTCTCAATGGCTTTTGGAAGTTTAGAAAAATGTGCATGAATGAAATTCACATCTTGATAAACAGTAGCGGTTTCAAACACAACTTTTGCATCACGGACACACGCAATATGCTCATCTTCAAGTTTTGTAACCACTTCTTTCACTTCATTAAAATTCTCCTGATAAAATGATACTGCAGATAAACATGTTCCCCACCTAGTCAGGTCAGGTTCAGGTGACAAAGGAACTTAAGGTAGACAATCTTTGTAGAACTGGATACGAGCTGGTGCTTTCAGAAACAGCTTCTTCCCACATCCAATTAAATTGTTAACAGCTGGAAACTGTGTGCGTATTTCTTCTGCAATGCGGTGTAATCCGTGCGCTAAACAGGTTACGTGTATGAGTTTCGGATAAAATACTTGGAGGGCCTTTGCTGCTTTCAACATATACGAAGCTGCATCTGTGAGCAGTACAAGCACTTGACAATTATCCTCAATTTCAGATGGCCACAATAGTCACAGAGAATCATTTACAAATCTTGCTATTGTGCTATGGTTGGTTTTCTCTAGTACTTTACAAGCAAGAAGATGCGGCTTACCGGGTTCGTTTGGATGTAATTTACCAACCACGAAATTTGCTACGTAACGGCCACATGAATCCGTTGTCTCATCCACCGATATCCAGACATAGTTCCTTCCGATATCAGAACGGATCAATTCCAGGGTAGATTCATATAGCGGAGGTAGGTAATTTTTCCTAAGAGTTGATTCATCTGGTATTTTTTGATTTACACAATATTTCTCAAGAAATGATTGCAGAACTGGATTGTTTAATTTATTCCATGGAATGTTGCTGCATACGAAAGCCCTACAAAAATCATTTGAAAATGTATTAAGAATACGGACTTAGGCTTTACCTGCGTAAGAAGTAGTTGTTGTGGTGTGCTGTTCTTCTCCTCCTTTGCTTTAATATGTGCAGTTGTTTTTGAATGCTGTTCAAGCTGAAATTTCTTTTCACATTTTACTTCCTTTGAGCAAACTTGACAGTACTTGATGACACCATCTGTTGAATAGTCCCTATTACCCGACACCCACTGATTTAGTAAATCTCTTCTCCTGCTCTTTTCCTTAGGCATTTTTAGAAACTAACACTTGAGATGCAGGGCATTAAACTGGAACGTAACTAGTGAACTGAAGATACTTCTGTCCTGACCAATTGCTCAACCCCCTGAGATTATTATCTACTGTGGTAGAGAAAGGAATTCCGGGAAGTCCAGCCAGCCTACCCATACCTAAGCTATCTGTTGCCATTGTCAGTTGTGAAAGTAAAGTGCCGTTACACAGAGAGTCGAAAACACCAATTAGTTAGGGATGCACATAATATAGGCAACTAGCTAGGGATGCACAAAACAGATTTATTTTAGTAGTTCTTGTAATTGTCCTTAAATTCAGACATATATACCGGAATATGCTGTTACGTCTAGAATATGCACTAAACCTCAAAATATGTCAAAATATGCATATGCATTTTTTTAAAATCCGGGCCCTACTAATTGGTCATACAACTGTTTCTTGAGCTCTGATTGGTGGGAGAAACTGCTTCATAATGAAAAATAGTGTTATAATGAGCCTCATTATGATACAGTTTTCTGGCACATAATGTTTACGTTTCGACATCGTCGAACATAAAAATAAATAAGACACTCCTGCAATCAAATTGGTATTTTCTTACGTTGGGATCGTGGATCAATAAGTCCAATACTACTAATTGATTGTCCTAATTTAATATTTCTTTGGGGTTATGTGAAATTAGAGTTCAATCGTTCGTTGGGTATGCTGAATTTGAATAAAAATAAAAATATTTCGCTGCACTTTTCACTGTTTTCAGCTTTTGGATCAATAAAGAAAATTAGATACGACACTTCACACATTTCACTTCTTCTTCTTCTTCTTCTTCAACTTTTTCGTTAGCGTTTGTCCCGCCTCGTGACAGGCTCCGCTATTTGAATCCGCTGTATCCACTTTACTCGGTCATGGGCCATGTCCGGATGTAGGTTGACGTTTTTCAGATCCTTGACACATTTCACTTCCCCAGTAATTACTCTATCTAAACATACACTGGAAATTTCACACATGTTGTTATATTAATTAATGCATGGATTAATTATCACAGATTATTCATGATCTTAAATAATTTTTATGTAATAAATTGAGTTAAATATTTACAAGTTATATATGACATTATCGTAGAGAAATGTTCAAATGATATCAAGTTCATCTCATTCCCATGTTAATGTTCATCAATAAGACTCTAATTCTTGATTCATTTGTATCAATATGTTCATCATAAAGGTCTATTCCATGATTTAATTTCAATAAATTATTATTATTAATAAATAATCATAATTCCTTTCCATAATCATTATTATCTTCAGCATAATTAATAAATTAATTGAGATTGCATTGTTAATTATCAATTTAATTGGTTTCAGATCACCTAATTTAATTAGACATTCATTGAAGAAATAATCAGATTAAGCTATTTCCAATAAGTTATTTTTCATGTTTCTCGAAGTTCATATAAACTGCATTTGTCTAACAGCATTTAACATTACATCATAAATGAGTATCATATCATCATTATTATTATCAGCACGCACATCATAAATTATCATATTAGGACTGTGTTAACACTGACACATCCTTGAATTCTCCTAATCACCAATACTTGTAGTGAAATTTTCTTATCACCAATTTTAATCTTTTAAATATGCTGGATTGGCCACCTGACTCACACCATTTCTTCTGCTGCGCGAATGGGTCTCCTACGACCACGCGGAATCAACACTTCTTGGCCTTGATGTTTGCCCAATAACTCTTCATGCGCAACGATTGAGCTAGTCTTCGTTGCTGCGACCAGACGTGTCTGGTAGGTCTTCTCTCTTCTGCCTCAAAACCCCGTATATGAGTAATTTTCCTAATTTCCTCTCGATCTTTGAGATTGGGAAAACCTAATTCAGCCAAGTCCTTTTCCGCCTGTTTGTACCAATTGGACCTTGTTGCCTTTTTCTGCATAAACGTATAGATTTTTATTGTTAACCTAGTTGGGTCCATTCTGTCCAAATGTCCCATGAATTGGATCCTTCTCATACGGACTGTGTCTGTGATTTTAGTAATTTTTAAATAGATGGTAAGACCACTTCATATAAAGTGTCTACCACATTAATGTAAAAACGTGCTACCTTTATATGTGCAGCTGTTTCAAAAATTGTTATTCAAACTGCTGTGTAATACTCGATAATCTACTGTATTAAATTAATCATCTGGATCCATTTAATTCAATCAATTCAAAATTGATAACCAATAATTTCATAATCTGTTAAATGCTCTGTATTTGCAATTATACTTCAAATCTTTTGTCATAAATTGATATATTAAATGCAATCATGATCCATGATACCTATTAAGTAATTATTATTATTTAATTAATTCTGCATAAATAATTCAATTATGATTCATAATTAATGCATCATGTTAAATTAGATTCAATTAGTTAAACTAATTAACTTTCGTTGCTAAATATCCGATAAACCATCAGCAGTCGCATCAAAAATGATCGTGCTGAAAAATTTACAATAGAGGAAAATTATTTAGATGACATTAATAAATTAAATTAATTTAAAATCATTAATTAAGTAATTAAATTATAAATTATTAAGTTTGTTGAAATAAGTCTGAAATTATTATAAATAGCAATGTCGTAATCCTAAAATGCTCTTTATGTTTGAAAATCAGGCATTATATAGGAGTCACCTAAAATAAAATCATTATTAATTCATGGTTATGGCTGTCATTGTGTAGAATAGGTGTAGTTTGGACTCACTGTCTTTAAAGGAGGTATGTTGTCGGACGATGTCATGGTAGTTAAAGTTGTCTTTCTTCTTACAAGATCGACGTCGTATTAATGCATGGAACCCCATCATCTACGAGTGGATTATATGAGGTGTTTGAGTCTTCTAATCCTGTTATCCATCTATGTTCATAAGTTTTCCCTGATTTCGTTTAAGCCTTCGTCATATTGAATGAGTATTATGTTCTGGAATGTTTCCATGTTGATCAGATTATGTGAAATTTGCTTGTTGAAAAATCTTGATCCCCAAAAAATCATTGTAATATAATGTAATTTGTTCGATGTATTTATTCTATTTTGCCAGGTTGCTTTTTCTTTTAGATTGTAAGTGATAATTTCACCTAAATATTTAAATTTATTCTCAATTTTAAATTCGTGTTTATCAATAGTATAAGGCGTGATCAAAACGTTTCCGTTTGGGGGCGTTGCTGCGGGTATATTAACACGGACTCGTAGGCCAGGGATTAGTGTGGCAATCGTGTCTTGTCGAGATGCGTGCGTTAAATGCGGCAACGGGAACTATAAAATGCGTAAACATTAACCATTACGACAATGGTAATAAATAATAAACCGTGTTGATTGATAGTAAGTTACTAAGTTATTCAAAACCGCCCTGTCAAACACTAAAGAATGTAGTTTAATCACAATTTTATTACATTTGCATATTCCAATTTGTTGCCCACTGTTTCGTGAATGTTGGTTGTTTTTTCTTCAATGTATCCATACATTACGCCGGCCCCGTGGTGTTGGGGTAGCGCGCCTGCCTCTCACCCGGAGGCCCCGGGTTCGATTCCCGGCTCCGTTAGGGATTTTAAAACTGACGTGAGGGTTGGAACGGGGTGCACTCAGCCTCGTGAGGACAATTGAGTAGCTGTCTGACAGTGAGGCAGCGCCCCGATCACGAAATCCAAGATTAACGGCCGAGGGGACCCGATGCGCTGATCACGCGTCACCCCAATATCTGCAGGCCAAATGGCTGGGCAGCGGTCGCTTGGTCGGCCTTAGCCCTTCGTGGGTTGTATAGTGCCAGGGGTTGTTGTTGTTATCCATACATTACATTTTGGCTTGGCAATATCCATATTATTTCATACGACTTATTCATATAAAATACAAGGTCAGTTTGGATTAAGATTATGTACTGCATTACCAAATTGGACAGCTAACTTAAACAGAACGATCCAACTAGTAGGAATCTTCTGGTTTATTTCAAGGTCAGATAATTGTATACCATCAAAAGTTTACATCTTTCACCAATCTATTGACAACATCGTAACTACATCATAACTGACAAGTATGTTTCATCTGAAAGTTTTAAGGTTAGACCACATCCATTAAGGTTGATTTATAGTCATATTACGTCCGATAATATTAAACCACACTGAAGTGATCGTGATATAACTGGAAGATACATCGTATAGCAGCGACGTCCGATTCACTATAATGAACCATATTTATTAACAAGCCGTCCTTTAAGGTAGATTTATATTCATTCTATTGTTATTTATTCATATGTTTTCGATTTATTTTTGTGAGCTGTCTTTTTATTTAAATTTCTAATATTGTTTTGTAAGGATATCCATTTTCTCTTTTATATTTGTAAACTTAGTTTTAAGATTATTTTATATGAATCTACGCTGACGACGGTGTCATTGAACACCGAAACGCGGAGGACGTTGTTTCCTGAAGGTATTACAGTAGTAATATTCAGTAGGGTTACTGATTCTCTTACATTGTTGTATGTACACACATCAAAAAAAGTTTTGCATCACCTCGGTTCCCAGATCTCCGGCATATAGACGTTGACTGTGTATATTGTATCCAAGATACAGTCCCTTTGACTGTTCATAGATGTCACTAAAACTGCTCAAAGATGTAAACAACCATGCATGAGCAGGGCCTATTAGACGGAGGGGGTACGACAGCCGATCAGTTCCAGTCATTCCATCAGGACGAAGGTACGCTGCTCATGTTGTCTGTAGTTCTACCATGCCTAGAAGGTAAATACCGCAGTTCGATCGCGTCCACATTGTTACTTTGTGTCAAGAAGGGCTCTCAACAAGGGAAGTTTCCAGGCGTCTCAGAGTGAACCAAAGCGATGTTGTTCGGACATGGAGGAGGTACAGAGATACAGGAACTGTCGATGACAGGCCTCGCTCAGGCCGCCCAAGGGCTACTACTGTAGTGGATGACCGCTACTTACGGATTGCCGCTCGGAGGAACCCTGACAGCAATGCCACCATGTTGAATAATGCGTTTCGTTCAGCCACAGGACGTCGTGTTTCAACTCAAACTGTGCGCAATAGGCTGCATGATGCGCAACTCCACTCCCGACGTCCATGGCGAGGTCCAGCTTTGCAACCCCGACACCATGCAGCGCGGTACAGATGGGCCCAACAACATGCTGAATGGACCCCACGGAATTGGCATCACGTTCTCTTCACCGATGAGTGTCGCATATGCCTTCAACCAGACAATCGTCGGAGACGTGTTTGGAGGCACCCTGGTCAGGCTGAACGTCTTAGACACACTGTCCAGCGAGTGCAGCAAGGTGGTGGTTCCCTGATGTTTTGGGGTGGCATTATGTGGGGCCGACGTACGCCACTGGTGGTCATGGAAGGCTCCGAAACGGCTTTACGATACCTGAATGACATCCTCCGACCCATAGTGCAACCATATCGGCAGAATATTGGAGAGGCATTTGTCTTCATGGACGACAATTCTCGACCTCATCGTGCACATCTTGTGAATGCGTTCCTTCAAGATAACGACATCGCTCGACTACAGTGG
This sequence comes from Meconema thalassinum, assembly GCA_946902985.2. Lineage (NCBI taxonomy): Eukaryota > Metazoa > Arthropoda > Insecta > Orthoptera > Tettigoniidae > Meconema > Meconema thalassinum. Next base: position 46,494,626 of record OX336396.1, on the reverse strand, counting down.
CCAGCATGTTCGCCAGACATGAACCCTATCGAACATGCCTGGGATATGTTGAAAAGGGCTGTTTATGGACGTCTTGACCCACCAACCACTCTGAGAGATTTACGCCGAATTGTCGTTGAGGAGTGGGACAATTTGGACCAACAGTGTCTTGATGAACTTGTGGATAGTATGCCACGACGAATACAGGCATGCTACAATGCAAGAGGACGTGCTACTGGGTATTAGAGGTAGTGGTGTGTACTGCAATCTGGACCACAAATGCTGAAAGTCTAGCTGTATGATGGTACAACATGCAATGTGTGGGTCTCATGAGCAATAAAACGAGCTGAAATGTTGTTTGTGTTGATCTCTATTCCCTTTATATTTAAAGGTTCCGGAACTCTTGGAACCGAGGTGATGCAAAACTTTTTTTGATGTGTGTATTTGAGATGGTGCATAATTTTGTGAACGTGTTAAATAAGAAGAGGTATGCGAAGATTTATTGTTTAAAGGAGTGTATAAGAGACGCGTAAAAATGATTCACAGAGCGTGAAGGCTATTGAGATTACAGCGAGAAAATATGGACGTACAGTATGTCAACAAAGTAATTTGGAAGTTTGAATTTGTACAAGAAGAAAGTGTGAATAGTGAGGATTAATTGCCACGCACACATACAGAGTTCAAAAATTTTATTACAATATTATTCAACCGGAAATGTAAAATGGAATAGTAATGAACTTAACAGTAATTAAACTACATTCTTTAGTGTTTGACAAGGCGGTTTTGAATAACATAGTAACGGGAATTTAGCAAATGCGACGAAAGCTGGTTGCACAATTGGGAACCGGAAACGGAAGTGTCGACGATGCAGTGGTGTTATCCATTGTCCCCTCGTCCCAAGAAGTTCGAGGGCTGGAAAGGTTAGTTGATTACCAGGGCCCATTGCTTATTGGTTTATAGGAACCTGGTGTCTCCATCACTGGAGAAAGATAGGCTATTGCGCAACACTGGAGAAATTACGGCGTGCAATTAAGGCGAAACGTCCAGGAAAACTGCGACAAGGCGTTCTGCTGCTTCATCATAACGCACGTCCCCATACCACAAAGGTCGTAACGCAGAAGGTACGCCAATTCAAGTAGGAGGCATTCGAGTATCAACCCTATTGACCTGATCTCTCCCATGCGATTATCACGCCTTCAGCTTCAGTCCCTTAAAAGAGGCCTTGAAGGGTCGACGATTCCTGTCGAACGAGAATGTGCAGGAGGTGGTTACGGACTTGTTCACGCAGAAAGACACGGTGTATTGGTGCGATGAATGCCTCAGTGGGCAAGCAAGTTTGAACTGTACTGCCGTCAAACGTTAACTTACTGATCACGCCTTATAAGAAGGGCTTAGTGGAAAAAGAGCAGTGGTGATTCCTCCATGTAGGACTTGAGGATCATCCTATAGTCAGCTCTCAGCTGTAATTCTTAAAAAAAATAAAAAAATGTTTTGTAAAATAGTCCTTGGGGCCACCTCGCGCGCCCTCACCGTAAGCTCTGTCTCGCTGTCACTGTCATTACTTGCAACTACAGTAGAGTCTCGCAAACTCGGCCTAATGTGGACCGAAGGGTGGCCGAGTTCGCGAAAATTCCGGATTATCGGGAAATGTGTTAAAAGGACGAAATAAGCTGTTTGTTTTGGGTTAAAAGTCATGCAATGCAGTACATTTATTTGCTTTTAACAGAAACACAAGTTTTAAAATGATTAATCCACTACAATTACAGTACTCGAATATGTACAAAACAATTCCCGTAGGCAAATAGATTTTTCACTTAATGAAAATTACCATTTACTTTTTGCAAAAAAGTAAGTAATCTTCTTTTGCTTTTCGCTTTGAAACCTGTTTCTTGAAGCCTCGTCACGAAGACGGTGAAGAAACGGAATGGCGGAGAATGCGCAATCAAATAAATTCAACGCTCTGCGTGAGAACCATTTGTTTACTTCTTACTGCCAACAGTTTGTGCATTTACAGTACTGTACAGTACCTCTATTTATCAGGTCATCGTTACTCTTCTTACTATTAGTCAACTTGTTTCACGTCGTAGTTAACTGTCGATAATTCCATTGATGGAGAAGACGAAAGAATACATGATAACTCTCTGTGCGAAAACACAAAAACAAACAAAAAATCATGATTTTTTTCTCCTGTCAGGGTGGCCGAGAAATCCGGAGCAAGGAGGATATGTTCGGCTCGCCTGAGTCTGTAGCTGCTTCCAGCGGACACCCTAAAGGGCGAGCTACAAGTTCCGTTCAATTTCAAGTAGTTCCAACTTTCGCCACCAGATATCAATGATACCTAGTGGTGAACGTTGGAACTTTGATAGAGCGTTCTGACGAAATCTAACCTAACAAATTTTGCTTTACACAAGTGTAGTCTGTGAAAGGATCTTTTACATGCCATAAATCTACGACATGGGACCGCCGGCTTTACTTCCCCTCCGAAGGAAGGCATACTGAAGGATTTTTAACGCTCTTAAAAAATCCGACGACTTCGGCCGGGTTTGAACCCGCTATCTTGGGCATAGCAGTTCAGCATGCTACCGACTACGCCATCGAAGACGACAACCTGCTTCCAGTCTCCGACCGGGTCAGGAATGGAATGAATGAAGCCCCCATCTAGCGGCGAGGATATGGACTGTGCCGGCTGCCGAGGCCTGACGCACTCCTCTGGGGCAATGATTAAATGCATGACAGATGAAATGAAATGATAGTGGAGAGTGTTGCTGGAATGAAATTGTGACAGGGAAAACCGGAGTACCTGGAGAAAAACCTGTCTCCCTCCGTTTTGTCCAGCACAGATACCACATGGAGTGACTGGGATTTGAACCACGGACCCAGCGGTGAGAGGCCGGCGTGCTGCCGCCTAAGCCACGGAGGCTTTGAATAATTAATATTAGACCGAGTCTAATATCTCAATTTGGCCCAGCTATAATAATTATCTTAGGTTAATAAGAAGCCTACCTTATTACATCCTACACATTATGAAAATCAGGTGTCGCCATTGAAAAAGGGGGTATCCCTCCTTATGGTGAAAATGGAGCTAAGTACATATTATCTTAGGTGGGTCCAACTGGCATCTGTTTATTGAACTATCAGTGTGCAGGATTTCTCTATGTCAATACTAAAAAGGATAAGATAGCAGGCCTGACAGAGCAGTCTCACACTTCTGAGTGGAATAAGGAGGTATCCCAAATCTCGCTGATACCTGGGTTCCCTCAAGAATGGGCGAACCTGATCCGAAATGCATGGAAAAAGAAACTGTTCATTGTGGTGGAAATGCATAAAGAGGATTTTGTTACTTTAACTCCATTAACAAAGAAGCTAACAAAAAGAAACAAAACCCCTTCTGGCATAAGCGTGGACCTGAGGTTCCAGGTAGGGCATAACGTGCATGTACGGTTCCCATACAGTGATATAGGCCACTATACTACCATTCGTCTGCAGAAGGGTAAGGGAAGGTCACAAACAATAAATGACACTGTTCTCGAACCAAAGTATCCTAATGGTAGGCCCATCAAAGCGGCTCAACTGCGTGATATTATGTCGATGTTGAAGTTTGTATCTCCCTCCCGTTCACCATGGCTATTGTTAGAATGTGATATCAGACAATGCCAATGAAAGAGAAGAAACTAATGAGCTTGATGTTATTTAGGGTGTTTAATGTTCATGAGGTTAAGCCTCCGTGGCTTAGGCGGCAGCACGCCGGCCTCTCACCGCTGGGTCCGTGGTTCAAATCCCGGTCACTCCATGTGACATCTGTGCTGGACACAACGGAGGCAGACAGGTTTTTCTCCGGGTACTCCGGTTTTCCCTGTCAAAATTTCATTCCAGCAACACTCTCCACTATCATTTCATTTCATCTGTCATTCATTTAATCATTGCCTCAGAGGAGTGCGTCAGGCCTCGGCAGCCGGCACAGTTCATATCCTCGCCGCTAGATAGGGGCTTCATTCATTCCATTCCTGACCCGGTCGGAGACTGGAAGCAGGCTGTGGATTTTCAATGTTCATGAGGTTATTTAGAGTTAGTTTTTCTCTGTTGTATTTGAAAATCTGTGTTTTGTCTACAATATCATCTTGACTACATGTCAGTAGTCAAGTGAACGTTTCTTACAATAAAACTCAACGTATTCTGCCCCACATTTGCAGGAAGTTACTACAGTACCTACATAACTCAAACCTTAAAACTTTTTCTGATTGTTATTGTTTTCATAAAGTTACAAGCAATCTAATAAAATGGTAAATATCTCAAAAGTACACTTTGGAAGGATACCCCCTTTTTCCACTAAGCCCTTCATTATTACACTTCGAGTGGTGGATCAGATAAAAGAAACCAAAGTGTATAATTGTTCTAATAATTAGCCATATCTGAATGGCTTATGAATCGGTCATTTCGCTTCTCAAATGACCGATTCAAAAGCTCCCTTGTCCGAAAACTATCAGTGTTACTTATCTTCATTGTAATATGTTACAGCCACCCTCAAGGAAGAGCTTATTAGCAGTTGGTGGTGCTATAAGTGGCAAAATAGATATGTTTCTATGGTTGGGTTTATCTCAACATGGAGCCAGAAGTTTCGAGATGCTACCACCAGGATTCTCACATACTTCCAGTGCTGCCAACACCAACAAACTTCTATCCGTTACCCGTATCGATAGCATTGATAGCAATATTCCTAACAGTGTTGATCTCACCAGCCCGCCCAATGGCAATGAACAGAAAAGTCTTTCCACTAATGGTCATACTACCAGTCTTCGCAATAGCGTTAATAACGGTGATCGTAAATCACTTGCTAAAAGCGCCGACCGCATAGGTCCTCGCGAAAGTGTCGAAAAAAGGAGTTCCCACAGTGTTGATCGTGGCGATCGTAAAAGCCTTCGCAATAGTGTTGATCAGAACAGTCTGCGTGGTGGAGATTATCAAAATGGTGATGCACGTAACAGCCTACTCGGTGGTGGTGACAACAAGAATGGTGAACATCATATGAAAACCAGTAGCTCCACGCTGCTCGTCATCCCCACCTTCATTCAGTACACAAATATAATGGTACAGTATAATAATAGTACATTATGCAACGAGTCTATAATGGCTCGTATGGAAATTATAAAACTCGCTTACGCTCGTTTTATAAACATACTCGTGTCTTAATTACCATTATAGGTGAGGTGCATACGACTGTTTATGTTCGACGATAATTATAACTTTATTATATGTTTTAACATAAATATTCATAAATATCTGTTCAGTCACTAGAATTTTGTGATCGGGTGCTGCGCTGGATAGTATATCTCTGTTTTCCAAGCTCTCTGGCCGACCGACGCATGCGCTCTGTGTGCTTCAATGCCATATGTTCAGATTGTGCACCAGTATTCAGTAAAACTGTCACCGAAGTCGTTTGAAAAAGCCGCGCTGTGTAGAAATTGGAATTGGGGATATTAAGGTACAGTGCTATTTCTTGTCTCATATTCACCAGTTTATTTACGCGAATATATGGACGGTGCACTTTCGGTAATTCATATAGACATGTTGGATTTTGAGCGCATGCGCGAAGGCATCCTTATCTAATTGGTCGCACAACTGTTTCTTGAGCTCTGATTCGTGGGAGAAACTGTTTCATAATGAAAAATAGTGTTATAATGAGCCTCATTATGATACAGTTTTCTGCCACATAATAGTCAGGGTAGAACATAAATATATTTCCTTAATACTGCAGATTCTTTCATTTTATGGTTCTGACAAACACGTTGATTTTTGGATTAAGTCAGGGCTGCCGTTTTAACGGATTCTATCTGTTTTGAATCACTTTTGAATGTTGAAATGGATTCAGACATTCTGTTCACAGATTTACAGATGTTTAACCCTGTATGAGTAAGGTGTAGTTGTTACATCACTATGAGTAATAATAATAATATCGCATGGCCTCGGTGCCGGGTGAAAGCTTTGTAATTTGACACCCAGAGGGTAGCTTGCATGTCGAATTTCGTTGTTCCTTGAATCACTATGAAAGTCAAGGAGGTTAGATATCTAAGCTCCTTGAACACTATAGCGCTTTCTAGTAGAGAAATGAGAAACTTTGTGTTGGCGGAAACCTCCGAGATTAATTTTGCCATTATGAACACGGCCTACTGAATTCAAATGGGTTCTTTGACATGCCAACATTGTATGACATGCGTGTCGTGTTTTTGCCGCCTTTCAAAAATCATTAACCATGGCCAGGAGCGAACCTGCAATCTTGGGGGTTAGTAGACCAACACGCTATCCACTCACCCATCGTGGCAAGCTACTATGAGTAAGATGGGGTGTATACGAACCCCACTTATTAAAGTTTAAATATGAAGGGTCCACGGGAAGAAGGGGGAATGTTAAATAATGTAAAATATTCAGGAAACGAGTTTTTAGGGTTTCATTACTTAGGCTATATGTACGCGTCAACTTGAAACGTAATTTTCTCAGAACCCTCATTGTTCTTAGCCAGACACAATTGTGCCTTCAATACGTCGCAAAGAGACCTACCAGATCGTGCTTAGGCTATATCTCTATTTTACATTTTGAGTGACTTTCCCCCTTCATCCCGTGTACCCTTCATATAATGAGTGGCAACATTTCGAACTTTCTCTTAATACATTGAACCTACTAACCTAACATTGTGCTATCAATTTAATGCAAAGAAAATGATAGATTTTAATAATTCGAGTCAGTATAGAACATACAAAAAACTGTTTCAAAATAATGTTCTAAAATATGCTTTTCAGAAGAGCGGTTATTTTCTCACTTTTCAGCCCGTGCAGCTATTGCAGGTGTGTTCCTGACATACAGGCCTATTACAAACACCACAACAATGTTTGGTTTTGGGGTCTTTACTTCTCGGACAGGCACAACAGGAAAAGTATTGGGATAATAGAAATCAATGCTACCAACTTCAAGACATCCTAGTATAAAATACTCTGGGGGTGAGCCTGTACCCCACCTTTCTCATCCAGGGTTAAAATTGTATTTATCTTTATTCATTTGCTTCCTTGCATCTTGTGTAGAACTTATTTTTCAGACCTGTATTTATTTCCAGTAATAATCGCTTCCATATTGGTCCGTTAACTAAAGGAGAAGAATTTACTTGTCCGCCTTTCCAATACATTAATTTATTTACTCAGAACAGAAATTAATTTCATAGTCCAATTATTATGAAAAATACAAAAAAGTATCTACCTAGGTAGGGCCTAATACCCCCAGATCATGATGGAACTCAGAATTAGGGTAACTGAGATGTTGTACATCACTGGGGTGAAAACCACATTGACCCAAGGCCATTTTATAACATGTGACATGAGAAAATCCGACGATGTGTGTCAGTGAGATTGCACCACACAATGAGCAGCAGAAATTGTCAGCTAGGATTTGATTACGAAAATGAACAAGATGTACATTTTCCACGTGAATTCTGGCATCTGTCAGTGGCAGGCTTTTTGTATTTAAGGTGACCTCCTCCCAAAATGTATTTTACTGTGAACTGAACCACATGGTTGATGCACTCCTCTTTTTCGATGTCATTATAGGAAATATTCTTTCATTAATCGTGGTATAGGATGTAGAATGGACAGAGTCAGAAATGATAGAGTTAGAGAAATATTAAATGAAGAATCCCTACAGGATAGGATTGAAGAATCAAGGCTACAGTGGTATGGACACGTGAAAAGAATGGGAGAAGAGAGAATACCACGGAAAATATTGGAAATGGAGTAGAAGAAAAAGAGACCTAGAGGAAGACCAAGGGATAGGTCGATAAAGGGGTTGAAGGAACGTGTCGTGAGAAAAGAAGTTAATTGGACAACAGTGACAGAAGAGAAATGGTGGATGGACAGAAAACGATGGAGAAGCTTGTGCTCCAAGCAGACCCAACCTGCGGTTGGAAACTGCTCTAGTTGATGATGATGATAGGAACACATTACCAGCCACAGTCTTTGAGCCTTTCCCCAAACATATTGGTGTGTTTAAGAGAAGACTGAAATGTTGTGTAAATACTTCGATGTAATTACTATATTTCAACTTGTGTATATTAAGTGTGTTTAATATTATGGCATGTAAATGATCCTTCTGCAAACAACTTGTGTCAAGCTAACTTTCTATGTTAGATTTCGTTGGAACGCTCTATCAAAGTTCCAACGTTCACCACTAGGTAGGATCATTGATATCTGGTAGTGAAAGTAGGAACTACTTGAAATTGAACGGTACTTGTAGCTCACCCTATCGGTGTCCGCTTGAAGCAGCTACAGCCTCTGGCGAGCCGGACATGTCCTCGGACACTCCCGGCACTAAAAGCCATACGATAAATAAATAAATAAATATTATTGTTGGTTATTTTCTGTAATACGGTAATGTACAATTTGTCACCGGAGAATTACCCCATTTGCAAATAAAGTAAATGAATGAATGGATAAAGCTCCACAGGTTGATGGACATCAGGAGTAGTTTCTGTAATGACTCTTACCAACAGTCTGTATCCGTTTCATGTTGCTCTTTGTGTTTCATGATTCATGATCTTACTGACTGTGTTCTATGAATTTGATGACTTCACCCAACATGGGTAATTACCCCTTCGTGGGCAAGCAACAGTGGAGAGGAGCCTCTTCTCATTTCTGTCAGAGTTGTTCCCTCTTACCCTGTTTTCAGGATATCAACCCCAAGCTTGCAGGTTCGCTCCTGGCCGTGGTAAGTGATTTTCTTTGAAAGGCGACAAAAATCACGACATGCATGGCATACGTTGTTGGCATGTTAAAGAACGCATTTGAATTCAGTAGGCCGTATTCATAATGGCAAAATTAATCTCGGGATTTTCCGACAAAACAAAAGTTCCTCCTTTCTCTACTAGAAAGCGCTATAGTGTCAAGGAGCTTACAATTAGATATCTCACCTCCAGGACATTCATAGCGTTCCAAGGAACGACTAAATTCGACATGCAAGCTTCCCTCTGGGCATCAAATAACAAAGCTTGCACCCTGCACCTGAGGCCATACGATATTATTATTATTACCCCTCCTCTTGCGGAGCTAGGAAGACACTACTACTCAACATTGGTATCGTCGTCGTGGCCCCCCTCCTCTAGAGACTCAGTTACAAGCTTTTCACCCTCCTCCTTTCTCAGCCAGGCTTAGGTCCAGCTATGGCGGAGAAAGAAGAGAAAGATTTCGAAACCAAGCAATCAGTGAAAGGTTAATCGGCAGTGCATATCATCCTGAAGCAAGGATTAAGATGGTATAGACACATTACAAGGATAAATGAAGAAAGGAAACTGGAGCAGATATTAGAGGCTAAAACCGAAAGCACTCGTAGGTTAGAACACCCCAAGAAAGAATGGATCCAGTACATTGGAGAAGTGGCAGAGAGGAAAGGTAAGACTCTACAACAAACAAAACGGCTCACAGAAGATAGGAGCAAAAACAAAACGTTGCTGGTGGAGCCGACGTCGAGAGCAGTGGCGGCTGGTGAAGCCCATACGTCGTGTGCGGTAACCCATCACCCCTCTAAACAATAAAAATATTTAGAAACATACAGGAACATTCATTCAGAGAACTCAAGAGTAAGTTGGGGATGTTAAAAGTCCTTCTGGTGGGAACAGCTGTTAGCTTTCTCTATATTTTATCTCCTTTGCTCTGAGTGATTGCCTCTAAAATTGTACCTCAGAGACTAGAAAGGTGCCACAGGTCACGTTCTCATTTCGTGTGACCAGTGCTGCCACTCTCTGGTCGAACGAAGAATGCCTTGACCCTGGTCTTGTCTGTTGTCCCAACAGCACAACGGAAAACTTGGGCACGCATGCGCAAAAGGCAGAGAGTTCATGTTTGCTGGCAAAAAACTTAGAAATTCTCGCTGAGCTGCGATCTGCACAGCCAGTGCCTGACGCAAAGTTGAGCACAGGACAGGATACCTCGTTGTGAGGGGAGTTGAAATATTGCCTGTTGATTGGCTGACGTCTAATTAATGCGCTGTATTTGATTGTAGATAATATTATTATAGTAATTTATTTTCCAATAAAACAATGTGCTGCAGCACTTCAGCCCATAAGGTGCAGCCGCCTCTGGTCGAGAGATAAAAGTTATAGATAGAGAGAAAGAAGATCTTACTGATACGTACTAGATTTTCTCATGTTTCATGTTACAATAGGGCCTTTAACCGAATAATGTTCATTATCTCAATTTCCATCTCCTCAGTTTCATCACGATCTGAGGGCAAAGCCTTAATAATTTCCCTTGTAAGTAAGTTCTGGTATTATAATCCGATCTCTTCCTTTTCAGTATTTCGAGGCCCGAGCCTACATTTATCAAGCTCGTATTATTCCTGGGTCAGACAGGTCAGGACTCTGTGACCCTTTGGTCAGGGTAACTGCAATTGATCAGTGCTTCTCCACTACGGTGAGTTATTGTTCTACCTTCATGCTACTAAGGATAGATGGTTGTTTGTCAGTGCCACTCCCCAAAAGTGTTTTACTGCCAGAAATATACTGTGGTCTACTGAAGTCGGTTATGCTGGTAATGTTAAACTGTTGTTAGAATAACTTTCCTTCACCATTATCACCCCACTAAAGTCATTTGTGCCAGTAAGGATGGACTGTTGCCAGTGTAACTATCCTTTGCTAATACCCCCCCATTTTGGTCCTTTGTGTCAGTAAGGATAGTCTGTTGCCAGTGTAACTATCCTTCACCAATACCACCCCACTATGGTCCTTTGTGTCAGTAAGGAAAGACTGTTGCCAGTGTAACTATCCTTCACCAATACCACCCCACTATGGTCCTTTATGCCAGTAAGGATAGACTTTTGTCAGTGTAACTATCCTTCACCAATACCAGCCCACTATGGTCCTTTATGCCAGTAAGGATAGACTGTTGTCAGTGTAACTATCCTTCACCAATACCACCCCACTGTGGTCCTTTATGCCAGTAAGGATAGACTGTTGTCAGTGTAACTATCCTTCACCAAAACCACCCCACTATGGTCCTTTATGCCAGTAAGGTTAGTCTGTTGCCAGTGTAACTATCCTTCACCAATACCACCCCACTGTGGTCCTTTATGCCAGTAAGGATAGTCTGTTGCCAGTGTAACTATCCTTCACCAATACCACCCCACTATGGTCCTTTATGCCACTAAGGATAGTCTGTTGCCAGTGTAACTATCCTTCACCAATACCACCCCACTATGGTCCTTTATGCCACTAAGGATAGTCTGTTGCCAGTGTAACTATCCTTCACCAATACCACCCCACTGTGGTCCTTTATGCCAGTAAGGATAGTCTGTTGCCAGTGTAACTATCCTTCACCAATACCACCCCACTATGGTCCTTTATGCCAGTAAGGTTAGTCTGTTGCCAGTGTAACTATCCTTCACCAATACCACCCTACTGTGGTCCTTTATGCCAGTAAGGATAGTCTGTTGCCAGTGTAACTATCCTTCACCAATACCACCCCACTATGGTCCTTTATGCCAGTAAGGTTAGTCTGTTGCCAGTGTAACTATCCTTCACCAATACCACCCCACTGTGGTCCTTTATGCCAGTAAGGATAGTCTGTTGCCAGTGTAACTATCCTTCACCAATACCACCCCACTGTGGTCCTTTATGCCAGTAAGGATAGTCTGTTGCCAGTGTAACTATCCTTCACCAATACCACCCCACTGTGGTCCTTTATGCCAGTAAGGATAGACTGTTGTCAGTGTAACTATCCTTCACCAAAACCACCCCACTATGGTCCTTTATGCCAGTAAGGATAGTCTGTTGCCAGTGTAACTATCCTTCACCAATACCACCCCACTGTGGTCCTTTATGCCAGTAAGGATAGTCTGTTGCCAGTGTAACTATCCTTCACCAATACCACCCCACTATGGTCCTTTATGCCAGTAAGGTTAGTCTGTTGCCAGTGTAACTATCCTTCACCAATACCACCCCACTGTGGTCCTTTATGCCAGTAAGGATAGTCTGTTGCCAGTGTAACTATCCTTCACCAATACCACCCCACTATGGTCCTTTATGCCACTAAGGATAGTCTGTTGCCAGTGTAACTATCCTTCACCAATACCACCCCACTAGGGTCCTTTGTGTCAGTAAGGAAAGACTGTTGTCAGTGTAACTATCCTTCAATACCACCCCACTATGGTCCTTTATGCCAGTAAGGATAGTCTGTTGCCGGTGTAACTATCCTTCACCAATACCACCCCACTATGGTCCTTTATGCCAGTAAGGATAGACTGTTGCCAGTGTAACTATCCTTCACCAATACCACCCCACTGTGGTCCTTTAAGCCAGTAATGATAGTATGTTGCCAGTGTAACTATCCTTCACCAATACCACCCCGCTAAGGTCCTTTATGCCAGTAAGGATAGCCTGTTGCCAGTGTAACTATCCTTCACCAATACCTCCGCGCTAAGGTCCTTTATGCCAGTAAGGATAGTCTGTTGCCAGTGTAACTATCCTTCACCATTACCATCCCACTACGGTCCTTTATGCCAGTAAGGATTGACTGTTGTCAGTGTAACTATCCTTCACCAATACCACCCAACTATGGTCCTTTATGCCAGTAAGGATAGACTTTTGCCAGTGTAACTATCCTTCACCAATACCACCCCACTATGGTCCTTTATGCCAGTAAGGATAGACTGTTGTCAGTGTAACTATCCTTCACCATTACCATCCCACTACGGTCCTTTATGCCAGTAAGGATTGACTGTTGTCAGTGTAACTATCCTTCACCAATACCACCCAACTATGGTCCTTTGTGCCAGTAAGGATAGACTGTTGTCAGTGTAACTATCCTTCACCAATACCACCCCATTGTGGTCCTTTATGCCAGTAAGGATAGTCTGTTGCCAGTGTAACTATCCTTCACCAATACCACCGCGATAAGGTCCTTTATGCCAGTAAGGATAGTCTGTTGCCAGTGTAACTATCCTTCACCAATACCACCCCACTATGGTCCTTTATGCCAGTATGGATAGACTTTTGCCAGTGTAACTATCCTTCACCAATACCATCCCACTAAGGTCCTTTATGCCAGTAAGGATAGACTGTTGTCAGTGTAACTATCCTTCACCAATACCACCCCACTATGGTCCTTTATGCCAGTAAGGATAGTCTGTTGCCAGTGTAACTATCCTTCACCAATACCACCCCACTATGGTCCTTTATGCCAGTAAGGATAGACTGTTGCCAGTGTAACTATCCTTCACCAATACCACCCCACTATGGTCCTTTATGCCAGTAAGGATAGTCTGTTGCCAGTGTAACTATCCTTCACCAATACCATCCCACTACGGTCCTTTGTGCCAGTAAGGATTGACTGTTATCAGTGTAACTATCCTTCACCAATACCATCCCACTACGGTCCTTTGTGCCAGTAAGGATTGACTGTTATCAGTGTAACTATCCTTCACCAATACCACCCATCTATGGTCCTTTATGCCAGTAAGGATAGACTTTTGCCAGTGTAACTATCCATCACCAATGTCACCCCACTAAGAGTCTTTATGCTGCTAAGGACTTTAGATATTAAATGTGATACATGGAAAAAACATAAGAATAGATTTTTTCTGTCGATGTATGTTCATTTGATCAAATGTCTGCCAAATCTGTCAAGCGTCAGTCAATTGTGCTAATTGTGTACACCCAGAACGCCAGTATGCCGTCGTCTTGTTATTTCATTCCCTTCAGCACAAGAGCGAAGGCGGGCGGGCACTGAGCTCAACAAAGGATATCTTGTGCCATTTGAAGTTGAAAGTTACTAGCGAGTAAAATATCCAGAGAGAATTGGAGAACATATACTAGGCATATGGCAGTTGCAACTGCAAGGTTCATTTGAACCTCGAGCAGTGGCAATGTACTATGTAACCTATGCTTCCTTTCAGCTAAAGGTTCCAACCTGGCAGATAAATTAAAAATGGCCTGTGTCCCGAAGGACACAAAGAACGTTTGTGCTCCAATGACATCACTTCAAAGAGCCACCCAGTGCAAAATAGCAATAGCCGGCTGGACTGATTGTAAATAAATAATTATTCATGAGATATATTCTAATAACTATTCCATTATCTAGTCTCTACATAGTAACGGGTAATCTCTAGAACTACGGGATAGATTTTGGTGCGGTTTTCACCATTCTGTAAAGGATTTCTCGAGGAGGGTTTCTGTATAAAAACATTCATTTATGACCAAAGGAAGCCGAGCAGTAACGATTTCAGTTAATCGAGTCGAAGAAAAACCTACCTATCGTGTGCTTTTATGTTAACGCTGGGTAAACCGTTAAAAATATATTTTTCTAATGAGTGCTGTCATTGTTAAGAATGAAACGTTCTACAGAAAAGTCCACGACAGCATATCCCTATCTTCAATATATCGCCCACTATAAGGGTTTTTACGTTTTCATTTATTCCAACAATCTCATTCAGTGGAAATTTACATTACTAGCTTCGAAGTGAGTTTGCGAGCCTATCACCCCAGCTTCGGCTTCGAGTCGTGTCAAGTTAAAACTTCAGAAGAGAGAAGAGTACCGGTATATGTGTTGTGAGGTTCACTGTTCACCTCTGCTTTTCTGAATTGCGTCTGGGATTTGCCGTCCATGCGCCTTTTAAGCTTACGCTGGGTAAAGCGTTAAAGATACCTGGCGAAGCCGGGGCGGGTTGCTAGTATGTATATGATCTTCTTTATCTGTCCTCTTCCTCGTGGATCCTGGCATAATGGCAGTTGTAAACAAAGGTTACTTGGTTGGTTCCTTAGCTTAGGGGCTGCGACAACGCAGCCATGTAGCCCCGTGTACCTTGGGTGTATAGAATCAGTCTGATAACCGGTGTTAATTGTGATGACTGTATAAGTGTGTGTTATCTGTTTTTAATTCAAGTAAGGACTGCAGACATTGAATTTCAAGTAGTTACTACTTTTGCCGCCAAACGCCACCGTCAACGACTACTAGTTCAGAACTTGGCTACTGGACGCCACTGCAGTTGGCTCCTGGCGACGAAGGTAGGAACCTAATTAGAGCGTTGTTTAACCTATAATTAATTTAGCTTCACACAGGTGTAATTAGTGGAAGGTTCCTTAACATGCCATAAATTTATGGCATGGGACCGCCAGCTTTACTTCCCCTCCGAAGGAAGGGATTTTTAACGCTCTTATAAAATCCGACGACTTCGGCCGTGTTTGAACCAGCGATCTTGGATAGAAGCTCAGCATGCTACCAACTACGCAACCGAAGCCGTAAACAAAGGTTAACTCCCCCCCAAGACTCAGTAACCAGCCATTCACCCTCCTTTCTCAATCGGGCTTGGGACCCGCAATGGCGGAGTTAAAATATGTAAACTCTACCTGAAAATGGTTGCCGCGTTGACCGACTGAAAACATACAAATTTCGTTTACTAAGGCAACACTGAAAAATGGCTTCCACCTCGATAATGATAAAAGAAACATGTTAACTCTCTGACTATTTTTAATGAGGCCTACAGTAGTGAAGTGAACAATTTGAGGATTTATTTCATGAAATTGAGTGGATGGTGTTTATTAATATTAACCACCCAAGATAATTGGGATCTCATCTAAGTGTTATCTGTAACACTGAGAATATATTATTTATACGTTCTTTATGGTGATCAAGCCAAAACGTCATACCCTTAACATTTCAGATATTCCAATTTGATTTCTCTATATAAAATTGAAACATGGATTGAAATGATGACTGGTAATCTATTTTTTTTAGGTAATTAAGCGATCTCTGAATCCAAAATGGGACCAGATGCTGGTTTCTGATAAGATGATAATGTATGGAACATCACCAAGTCAAATCGAAGATAATCCTCCCACATTTGTAGTAGAACTTCTGGATCAAGATGCATGTGTGAGTACTACTTAAATTCGATCTCAGAAGGTTATTTTATAAACTATACTACACTAAAAATTGTATATTGCCTTTCACGGCCAGTGAATTAAAACTCAGCGATTCTTCTAGGTTTGTGCCGTGTCTTGTCGGACCCCCACAGGAGTAACGAACTGCCCACTACCTCCCTTTATATACAGTGTGGTCCATCAGCCCCTTATTTGTTTTGGAAGAAGGCAACCCAACTAACGCGTATATCACAGTCATCCTAAAAACATTAGTAGCTGCTCCTTTACGTCCATTGTACAACTTTACCGTTGAGCACATCCTCGCGAATATAGTAGAAATCAATAGTGGCAGTGTTCTTTCAATGACCTCAAATGTGATGTATGATTGAAACGATCAGAGCTTAGAATAACACCTTCTTACGTATGGACAGGAAGTGTCTACGAATAGATTCAATACGTGTCAGCTATACACCATGGTTCTCGGTAGCTATGGTGGCTAAAACAAGAATTGCCAGAGTAGCGTCAATGACGTCGCATTGTAGTAGGTTCGAACCTTGAACTACTCTTTTTTTTTTTCTTAATGTCGTTTATTGTGGATGTATTATGGACGCATATCTATCTGTTCCAACGAGTGATTTTTTATTTGGTCCTCAAAAGGACCGTACTTATCCGACGATACGCAGCCTGATTGGACGACGACATAATGTTCTGTAGAACGAAAGCAAGGTATCCTATATATTCAAGGTAGCAAGTGTTCGAAATTTTGACCACCTTTGTTTAAAGGAAAACTCCGACGACCCACATAACAAATAGATTTGCTATGTGGGTAGGTTCACGAATCAATACATCAGACCGAAACTATAATTTCTTTCAACGGCGTCTGTGCGAAAAGCGCTTGCTATACACTTACAGTAATAGTTAGTTAGTGAGGTAAATACAGATAATTATAACATTATTGGTTTTACGTCCCTTTTAACTGCTCTGGCTTTAAGATACGCCGGGGTGCCGGAATTTTGCTCCGAAGGGGATCTTCAACGTGCCAGTAAATCTACTGAAATGGCTCCCTCGCATTTGCGCACCCTCAAATGCCAGCTGACTGCGCCAGGATGCGAACCTGCAACCTTGGGCACAGCAAGCGAGGACGTTACCGCTGAACCTCGAGGCAAGGCAGTAATTACAGAACGTGTCATATTATTATAAATATTGAACTATTAAACTTGTAATTATCACGAATAGAGTCGCATCCGTTGCGTAGTAGTCATTGGGATTAGCTGCCACCCCGGACGTCCTGGGTTCGATTCCCGGCTCTGCCACGAAATTTGAAAAGTGGTATGAGGACTGGGACGGAGTCTACTCAGCCTCGGGTGGTCCAAATGAGTAGAGGGGGTTCGATTCCCACCTCAGCCATCCTCAAAGTGGTTTTCCGTGGTTTCCCACTTTGCCTTCTGGCAAATGCTGGGATGCTACCTAACATACGGCCACGGCCGCCTCCTTCCCTCTTCCTTGCCTATCCCACCCGATCTTCCTCCCCCCCCCCTTCCCATCCCTCAGGAGGACCCTGTTCGCTTTGCAGGTGAGGCCGCCTGGGTGAGGTGCTGATCCCACCTCCCCAGTTGTATCCCGCAGACGAGATGTTTCAAGCTCCAGGACACTGCCCGTAGAGGTGGTAATGATGGGATCCCTCGCTGAGTCCGTGGGAAAACCTAACCTGGAGGGTAAAATCGACTAAAAGTAGTAATTATAACGAATAGTATCCATCCATGGTTTTGAACAGTATTTAGGGAAAGTAACCATTTAAATGAGACAAGAGAAGAACTTTCCCTATCGTCTTCGCAGATAATGTGAATAAAACCAAGTTGAAATCTTGCTGTATGAGGTAGGGAGGGTATAATAAAATAGTTAAAAAGAATTTAAAAAATATGCCGTTGGATAGTCTTGAACCAGGGATCTTCGAAAGTGCGAGCGGGCGCAATAACAGTTGCACACATTTCCAACACACTCTGGAGGTTTTTGTTGCGCTTCTAATTAACGCGTATGGTAAAATATTCAATTATTACAGTTAGATCTTAAATATTGATTGGAATGCATTCATTCAGTACCTGGCATGTTTTCTAATTTACTTAAAGCAAGTTTCGCGGCCGCTTTGCGTTAATAAGGTGAAAGAACTGCAAATAATGCCCTCAAACGACAGCCCTTCGGTTTTATTTCATACAACTTAGCGTACAAAATGCTAGCGTGTGATACACTTCGGTCATACAAGCAGGTGTACTGACGAAGAGAACAGAATCATACAAGATTTTGTACCAGCGATCACAGCAGCTTCCTTGCCAGCGAGTGTCGTGTGATACGGGCCTAAAGATATGCTAAGACTTTTTGTTAAAATGTAATAACAAAACAAGATGTTCGGTAAAGAACGTATAGCCTACTTTCTCCTAAATGCATGGGTATTGTTATAACTCTTTGTCCTTTTCAAGGAGTATAATTGAATGTTGATTGTAGTAGCTTCTTGAAATACAATGTGCTATAGGCTACTGATATTATACATGAATATGATGTGCCCTTTGCTAGTGCTACCTCTGTAAAAAAAATCATTCAATTCGGTTTCACCGTGTTTGAATTGATATGGGGAATCGATTTGCACACATACATGGACACTATCTGCAAACAATTGGGCTGATGACCTTGTAGTTCAGTAAAAAGATGCTTCCCACAAAAAGGTATATAGTTGAAAAATTTGGTAGAGATCAAATGATTAGGTTGGTCGTAATTTGATTTAAGCTTTTTACATTTAGGTGGCCGCCATTCCGTTTCCGTCAAGATGGTGGCGATATAAAACATGACACTGAGGTGGCCTTTGCTAGTGCTACCTCTGTACCAAACTTCGTTCCATTCAGTTTCACCGTGTTTGAAAAGATAAGGGGAATTGATTTGCACACATACATGGCCACTATCCACACATTATTGGCCTGATGCCCTTGTAGTGTTGTCAAATGATTCTCTCTACATAAAGGTATGTTGTTGCAAAATTTGGTAGAGATCAGATTATTAGGTTGGTCGTAATTTGATTCAAGCTTTTAACATTAGGATGGCCTCCATTACGTTTTCGTCAAGATGGCTGCGATATAAAACATGACACTGAGGTGTCCTTTGCTAGTGCTACCTCTGTACCAAATATCGTTCAATTCGATTTCACCGTGTTTGAATTGATAGGGGGAATCCATTTGCACACCTACATGGCCACCATCTGCAAACTATTGGGCTGATTACCTTGTAGTTTAGTCAAAAGATGCTCGCCATATAAATATTTGTTGTTGCAAAATTTGGTAGAGATCGGATGAATAGGTTATTCGTAATTTGATTTAAGCTTTGAACATTTGGGTGGCCGCCATTACGTTTCCGTCAAGATGACGGTGATATAAAGCAAGACACTGAGGTGCCCTTTGCTAGTTCTACCTCTGTACCAAATTTCGTTCAATTCGGTTTCACCATGTTCGAATTGATAGGGGGGGGGGGGGAGCAGACATTCAGAGTACACACACTCACACACACACAGACACACAGTCACACACAGACAGACACACAGTTATTGGCGCTGTGTAGATCTCATAAGTCTACTTAAATTTTTTGCAAAAATCGCAAGTATGCTCTTAATACCATGGGAATTTCTAAGGAATACGTATACTTCGATGCAAGCACTGGCGATCAGAATATCCTTCGATATGTTGTTTTGTGTCGCCTCCGTAGCGTAGCGGTCAGCATGGTTAGCTGCCGTCCCGGAGGTCCTGGGTTCGATTCCCGGCTCTGCCACGAAATTTGAAAAGTGGTATGAGGACTGGAACGGGGTCTACTCAGCCTCGGGTGGTCCAAATGAGTAGAGGGGGTTCGATTCCCACCTCAGCCATCCTCGAAGTGGTTTTCCGTGGTTTCCCACTTCGTCTTCGGGCAAATGCCGGTATGGTACCTACTCTAAGGCCACGGCCGCCTCCTCCCCTCTTCCTCGCCTATCCATCCCAATCTTCCATCCCTTCCCATCCCTCATGAGGCCCCTGTTCGCTTTGCAGGTGAGGCCGCCTGGGCGAAGTGCTGATCACACCTCCCCAGTTGTATCCATCCCGACCAGATGTTCCAGGCTCCAGGACACTGCCCATAGAGGCGGTAGTGGTGAGTTCCCTCGCTGAGTCCGTGGGAACCGCCAACCTAGAGGGTAAATTGACTAAATGAAAATAAAATGTTGTTTTGTTTCATTTGAGGGGCTAGAACATCTCGGTCATTTAGCCCCGTTTATTAGGATGTGTGCGTAGAATTTGTCTGATAACCTGAGTTATTGCGGGCTAGTAATGATGTGTGTATTTGCAATTAAGGTTTGGGAAGGTGGCGGCCGTGGCCTTAAGATAGAATCCGTCCCGGAATTTGACCGGAGTAGGAGTGGGAAACCACGGAAAACCATTTCCAGGATGGCTGAGGTGGGAATCGAACCCACTTCTTCTCATATTTGCTTCACGAGGCTACGTGTACCCAATTTCAGCCCTCAGACAAGTATTACATTTCTTGGCAGAGCTCGGAATCGAACCCGGACCTCCGGAGCAACATTTCGATATGTTACGTTAATATTCATGCCAGTTTTTTAATTTTCTGCCATTACAGGTCACGTCGTGGCATAACGTACCAATTCGATCGTATTCTCTTTATAAATCATCAAAATTCAACGTACTCTTCACAAGAATACGTCGTAAGGCAATAAATGTGGCAATGTAGTTACATCCCGACTAAAATGGAATGTGGGCTTTCGTTCAAAGAAGTATGACTACCACTGGACTCGAAGCAGCATTCCACCCGCTCACACTCACCACGTACGGTCAGGCTTTAACCCTCTCAGCCAGCAACACATGGTAGATAACGCACGCTAAACGTGCTGTAGTTACTGTAGCCGTCCCACCTGAAACGTTTAAGTCCATTTCAAAGTATTCAATCACGGTTTATGGTGTTGATTTAACTTTTTACTATTACAGATGTCGCCTCCGTAGCGTAGTGGTCAGCATGGTTAGCTGCCGCCCCCGGAGGACCTGGGTTCGATTCCCGGCTCTGCCACGAAATTTGAAAAGTGGTACGAGGACTGGAACGGGGTCTACTCAGCCTCGGGTGGCCCAAATGAGTAGAGGGGGTTCGATTCCCCCTCAGCCATTCTCGAAGTGGTTTTCCGTGGTTTCCCACTTCGTCTTCGGGCAAATGCCGGGATGGTACCTTCTTCAAGGCCACGGCCGCCTCCTGCCCTCTTCCTTGTCTATCCATCCTAACCATCCCTTACCTTCCCTCATGAGGCCCCTGTTCGCTTTGCAGGTGAGGCCGCCTGGGCGAGGTGCCAATCCCACCTCACCAGTTGTATCCCTTCCGATTCGATGTTCCCAGCTCTAGGACACTGCCCGTAGAGGCGGTAGTGGTGAGTTCCCTCGCTGAGTCCGTGGGTTCCACCAACATGGAGGGTAAACGACTAAAAAAAAAAACTATTACAGATCACGTGGCGTAAGCCATTATTTTTATTCGATCGTATTACGTGTATGTGTGTTATTTCAAGGAGCAGTAAGTCATATGTTAGTAGAATGGGCCATAGTATTTGGCGGGGGAAATTTAAGGTCGGTTTTTCTTTGCTAGACCCATGACCCAATTAGATTGCTGTCACTCAGTCAGAGCGCAGAGCAATATCGACCATCGGGAGTAATGCGATGTTAGTTGGGTTTCATAAAACTAAATAATAAGGGGCGGGTGGACCACACTGTATAGTGCAACTGCACCTGTTTACTGCGAGAACTAGAAGCTCAAGCAGCCATAACCTCCCTATGAAGGCTTCCAAAAAGATGGTATATTGGCCAGTGAATTAAAACTCAGCAATTCTTCTAGGTTTGTGCCGTGTCTTGTGTGGGGTTTCGCCTAGGGCGGCAAGCTGGCTCATCAGCGGGCTCTTGGGTCCCCGCCCGGACCCCCCCCCCCACAGTAGTAACGAACTGCGCGCTACCTTCCTTTATATAAAGTGCAACTGCACCTGTTTACTGCGAGAACTAAAAGCTCAAGCAGCCATAACCTCCCTATGAAGGCTTCCAAAAAGATTGGCTTTCACGGCCAGTGAATTAAAACTCAGCAATTCTTCTAGGTTTGTGCCGTGTCTTGTGTGGGGTTTTGCCTAGGACACCAAGCTGGCTCATCAGCGGACATTTGGTGTCCCCGCCCGGACCCCCACAGGAGTAGCGAACTGTGCGCTACCTCCCTTTATATAAAGCGCAACTGCACCTGTTTACTGCCGGAACTAAAAGCTCAAGCAACCATAACCTCCCTATGAAGGCTTACAAAAGACTCGGCACAAACCTAGAAGAAGTGCTGAGTTTTATATTACACTAGTAGTTCCTTTATTTAAAGGGAAGGATAAAGCATTTAAAAGGACAGCATGATCATCATATTCAATTCCCCTTGTCCAGCTCCTGCCTGCCAGGTCGGGGTGTTAATGGTACTTCTCAACCGTTTACCTCTCTTTCCACCATTCCTCGTCAGTAATTGTACTGTATTCCAGTCCAGTCTCCTATTCCTTATAATGTTCTTGACAGAGTCTAACCATTTTGCTCTGGGCCTTCCCCTTGTCCTTTTTTCCTAAACCTTAGCTTCCAACACTTGGATTGGTATTCTTCCCTCCTCCATCCTCATAACATGTCCGAACTATCTCAATTTGTTCTTCTCCATCCTATTATTCAATTTTTCTACCCCTATTTCTTTTCTGACCTCATCATTTGTTACTCCGTCTTCCCCACCATAATCCTCAGAAACCTCATGTCACTGGCCTGAATTTTACTTTCTTCTCTTTTGGTCAATGCCCAGGTCTTTGATGTTAATATATGGTTATATTATTCATCTTATACATTATCTCTCTACATGTCATGGGGACTTCACTGTTCCACAGCAGGGTTCTTACATTGGTAGAACAAATTTCTCACTTTTACCCTTCTTCTGATGTCTTTAACCAACCTTGCATCTTGCATTGCATTTACATGTTCCATTTGTTGCACACTGCGTCATGAATGTACTAATTTGAGTTTATTTCTCGACATATATTACATTTAACAGCATCCGGGCGACTGGAGCTGGAATTTGAAGATGATGATATTACATTTGGCTTTTCAAAGTCCAAGTATTTCGTTACAACCTATAAATATACCTTGGCTAACTTGAGTTATGTTAAGGAATACATTAACCATTTGGACAGCTAGTTCTACAGAGCTAACCAACAAACAGGAATCCTCTGTCTTATTCGAAGTTAGTTGATTTTTACCATTTATAGAAAACTAGCAGAAGTACCCATTCTTCGAACGGTCTTCGGTATTAATAATCAGATGTTATCAATTGAGCTACTGTTGCAATGTTTAGGGGCTTGGAACCTGTTTGTTGGCAAAGAAAAATTATTAGTTAAAATGTGCTCTCAAACTAAATTTACCTAACGTGTTCTTCCTGGCGTGAAAATAAAATTGAAAACCTCGTACACGAATCGCAATACACGTCACATACGAACTGACCCTAACCGCTGTGTCAAGTGCCCAACTACAGGAAGACCCCTTTTATAAATTATAAAGGCTTGTGGTGCATGAAAATTCATTTTTTTTAGCCTCCAATGGCCCAAATTCCTAAAATCAGCAAAAAGGTCTACTATTTCAAATCAGGAATTTTTGAAAATAATGTTGCTGTTTGGAGATATAATAGACCTTCTGTACGACATACCGCACGTGTAAGTCGTGTGAAAAAAATCTAGGGTACTCCTTGAGCCCCTTAGGCGCATTGATGAATTTTACAGTTTTAGTTGGTTCCGTGATAACCTTATAGCCATTTGCAACCTTTCACAGAAATGTAATAAATGGAGTGGCATTACGTATTCCAGAAATAGATGGAAAGTTGGATGCCACCTCTTGAGATACTGTTGTCATACTTAGTGGCTTGCATTCCTTCTTTAGTTTATTAAATGAAATTAGTTTTCTGGGAATATCTAAGAAACTGATGGGTTTAGAGCCTTAAAATATAGTTTTCGGGAACCCTTTACGGCTCTTGAGGAGCCCCGAGTTTTGTTTCTGACACCAAGAGTTTGAAAATGAGCTTTGTCTCTTCGTTGTACGCCATAATAATGATAATAATTAAAAGAATAATAATAATAATATAACAATATAGGGATAGGGATATTATAGACCTTCCGGACCATACCCGCACGTGTAAATCACCTTAAAAATTCTAAATTACCCCCTTGACCCCTTAAGCGCATTCATTATATGTATTGATGAATATTTCAGCATAATTTGGATCCGTTATAACCTTATTGCCTTTTGCAAACCTTCACAGTAATGTAATAAATGGAATTGCATTGCGTCTTACAGAAATAGATGGACCTCTGAGATTCTGTTGCCATTGTTACCGGCATGCATTCCTTCATTAATTTATTAAGTGAAATTAGTTTTTTGGGAATATCTCAAAAACTGTTGGTTTTAGGGCCATAAAATGTGGTTTTCGAGGTCCTTTTAGGGCCCCCGAGTTTCGTTTCTCACATTGAGGGTCTGAAAATGAGTTTTGTCTCACGCATATTTCAGCATGTATTTTAAAGGGGTAGGCACCCTGTTATGAGAGGTACGGAGCAGAGTTACATCAATGATTAGTGTCGTGCCTTTGATGGATATCTGTATCAAATTTTACGTTAATCCACCCAGCCGTTCTCGAGTTATAAGGACACAAAAAATGTCCACAGACAAACAGACAGACCGACAAAAATATATTTTTGCGTGCATCCGTCACAAAACAGGCTGAAACGGGCAAATATGTCAAATTTCCGTAGAAATGCAGAAAAATCAGACAAACATTCATTTTTATATAATAGAGAAGGGATATAATAGGACCTTCCGTACCACACCCGCACGTGTAAATCGCGTGAAAAAATTCTAGAGTACCCCTTGACCCCTTAAGCGCATTGTATGTGTTAATGAATATTTCAGCTTAATTTGGATCCGTTATAACCTTATAGCCGTTTGCAAACCTTCACAGTAATGTAATAAATGGAATTGCATTGCGTCTTACAGAAATAGATGGACCTCTGAGATTCAGTTGCCATGGTTACCGGCATGCATTCATTCATTAATTTATTAAGTGAAATTAGTTTTCTGAGAATATCTCAAAAACTGTTGGTTTTAGGGCCTTAAAATGTGGTTTCGAGTTTCGTTTCTCACATTGAGAGGCTGAAAATGAGCTTTGTTTCACCCTTCTACGCCTATTTCAGCATGTATTTTAAGGGGGTAGGGCCCCTTTTATGAGAGGTTCGGAGAAGAGTTACATCAATGATTAGTGTGGTGCCTCTGATGGATATCAGTATCAAATTTTACGTTGATCCACCCAGCCGTTCTCAAGTTATAAGGACTCGAAGAAGTTGTCCACAGACACACAGACAGACAGACAGACAGACAGACAGACAAAAAAAATATTTTTGCGCGCATCCGTCATAAAACAGCCTGAAACGCGCAAATATCGCAAATTTCCGTGGAAATTCAGAAAAAACAGACAAACTTTCATTTTTATTTATAGGGAGATGTGTACATTGTTCGACCATCTGGAAACCATATATTAAAAACGATAAATACGATTCAACATGATTCTCTCCAAGGTTATGGGGGCGTGGGGGCATGGTGGCGCAGCGGTCAAGCTTTGGCCTCTCACCAAGGTGGACCGGGTTCGATTCCCGGTCAATGCATGTGAGATTTTCGAAGTGAAATGCCATGTCCTGTGGTTCAGGTTCCACGTAAATAAGGAGGTCCCGTGGCTCATGATCGCGAGTTTAACGGTCACGTAAAACTACAAGCTTCCTTCCTTTTTTCTCCAAGGTTAGATGACTTCATCTTTTTAAAATTTTATGCGCTGTTCCATATCATTATACCTGGCTGGAAGCAACATCCCATAGCTCTCAGCAGCGACAGTCCATTAAGGTAGATTTATATTAACTTTTGATCTTGTTCATTTTTGTATTTTCTAAAAGACTTTTGTGACCTCTCATTTATTTAAATTCTGATGCTTTTGTAAGAATATCCATTTTCTCTTTGGTATTTGTTAACATCGTTTTTAAGATTCTTTTTATTATTTAATCTACGCTGAGGAGGGTATCATTGTATACCGAAACATGTACGTTTTAATTTAGTTATTAAACTTTTTAGTGTTTAGTTAGTTAGTTAGTTAGTTAATTCCTGCCGCTCCTTCCGGAGCATAGGGCCTTGGCGAAATTTCTCCACGCAGTACGGTTCCTGGCCATTCTCTTCACTTGACTCCAGTTCTTGTCCACCTCTGCAATTTCATTTTCGATCGTCCTCTTCCAGGTCTTCTTAGGTCGACCTCGCTTCCTGGCGCCTTGAGGATTCCAGTCTAGCGCCGCCCTCTCAATAGCTCCGTCCGGCTTCCTTAGTGTGTGACCAATCCAGCACCATTTCCTCTCCTTGATCTGGATGCTAATCGGTTGTTGATTGGTGACGGTCCAAAGATCTTCATTTGAGATTATGTCTGGCCACCTCACATTCATGATGCGACGCAGACATCTGTTAATGAACACCTGTAGCTGGTTATTGATCGGTTTTGTGACTTTCCATGTTTCACAGCCGTAGAGAAGAATCGACTTTACGTTGCTATTGAAAATGCGGAGCTTGGTCTTCCAGGAAATGTTTCTATTTCTCCAGATGGGGTAGAGCTGGACAAAGGCACCATTTGCCATCCTGATACGGCTTCGAACATCTTCCTCTGCTCCCCCATCATTTGTGACTATACTTCCAAGGTAGAGGAAGGACTCAACTCGCTCAATGTCCTTTCCGTTGACTGTCAAACTAGTCGTGATGTCAGAATTTATCCTCATCTCTTTGGTCTTGTTGGTGTTGATCATCAGTCCTGCACGTTCTGCTTCTCTCTGCAACCTCCCCAGCTTATCTTCTATGTCTCGGTACCGTTGTGCCATAAGACAAATGTCGTCTGCGAAATCCAGGTCTTCAAGCCTGTCATGTATACCCCATTGAATACCCCTCTTCCGTCCTCCCATTACCTTCTTCATCACACTATCCAGGACCAACAGAGAGGGGGAAAGGACACACCCCTGTCTCACTCCGAAACTGACCTTTATCTTGTCTGTTAATTTGCCTTGGTGAAGAACCTGGCACTCATACCCTTCGTACATCTCTTCCATGATTCTGATGATCTTGGTTGGAATTTTATATTCCTCGAGGGTCTTCCACATGATTCTTTGATTTACGGAGTCGAAGGCTTTCTCGAAGTCAACAAATGTGAGGTAAAGGGTATTCCGCCACTCCACACTCTGCTCCAGGATGATTCGGAGGGTGTTGATGAGATCCACACAGCTGCGATGTTGTCGAAATCCAGCCTGTTCCTTCCGAAGCCTTTTTTCTACGCAGTCTTTTATACGATTCAGGATGACTCTCGCCAGCACTTTGCTTGGAATGGACAGCAAGGTGATACCCCTCCAGTTGTTACAGTTTGTGGTGTCCCCTTTCTTCGACAACTTGACTATCAACCCCTTCTTCCAGTCGGTTGGTATTTTCTTCTCCTTCCAGATCTTCTCCAACAGCGGGTGCAGCAGATCGATCGTAATATCCAGGTCTGCTTTCAGTACTTCCGCTGGGATATTATCCAGACCTGGTGCAATCCCGCATATCATATGCTTCAACGCTGTCCGTATTTCGCCCCGAGTTGGGGAGTCGAGGCTGATGCTTGGGTCACTTTCTGCTTCCTCTTCATCTTCTCCTCGCTGCTTACTTTCTGGTCCTCTATCTCTATTAAGAACCTCCGGAAAGTGTTCTCTCCATCTTGTCAGCTGCTGTTCACATGTCGTGAGGATCTCGCCCGTCTTGCTCTTCACAGGCCTAGTTTTATTAAAACCTTTCTTCGGAAGCATCTTTGTGATGCCATAGAGCTCCTTAACGTCCCCCCTTCTTGCCGCTTCTTCTGCTTTCTCCGCCTGCTCATCAATCCACCTCCTATGATCCTTCCGTACACTCCTATTTACCTCCCTGTTTGCTGTTGAATACTTTGCTTGTGTGAGAGCCTTCTGCTGCCTAGTCTTGCAGGTGTTGAGCTTGGCCTTAATCTCCTTCCTATAATTTATCTTGTCCCAGGTCTGATCGGATATCCATTCTTTCCGCAGGTAGTTCTTGTACCCGAGCTGCATTTCACTGGTTTCCACGAAGATATTCTTTACCTCGCTCCACACAGTCTCCACGTCCTTCTCTGTCTCGGAGTCCAACACCTGGAATTTATTTCTGAGCTCCAGTTTAAATTGGTCCAATCTCTGCTGGTTCTTAAGCTTGCCCACATCAAACTTGTTGTGCCGAGTGTTAAACTTTCGGCGGACTGCGACGATCTTCATGCGGAAGTTGGCAACCACTCAAGATGATGGTCACTACCAACGTCCGCTCCTCTCTTGTTCCTAACATCTTCCAAGCTTCTTCTGAACCTCCTGCTCACCGCGATGTGATCAATTTGATTTTCTGTGACTTGATCAGGAGACACCCAGGTGACCTTGTGGCACCGCCTATGAGGAAATACCGTGCCACCCATCACCAAATCCTGACTGGCGCAATATTCCGTAAATTTCTCCCCATTGTCATTCATCTCACCAAGGCCATGTTTACCCATGATCTGCTCCAACCCCTCATTGTTTGAGCCCACCTTCGCGTTGAAGTCTCCCAAAACAATGAGAATGTCCTTCTTACTTGTTTGTCTTGTGACATCTCGCAGCATTTGGTAGAATTCTTCCTTCTTCTCTGGCTCCGATTGTTCTGTAGGCGCATAGCATTGGATGATGATCACATTCCTGATCTTTGTCTTGAACCTAGCAAACATGAGCCTACTAGAAATCTTAGTGTTTGACAAGGCGGATTTAATAATTGGAGATTATTTCACTTCCCAGATATTGAAGAATTCAGCAACATCAAGATTTGGCCTCTGATATTCCTTTTCCTTCACATTCTCCTCTTGTCATCACCACTGTTTTTCTCTTATCCACACTGATTTTCATACCATATTTCGCAATATTGTCATTTATGGCCTCTAGTTGGATTTGAACTTCTTTACTGGTGGCTCTCCATGTCATCTGCAAACAACAATATTTTCATGTCTCCTCTATAGGTTGCCTTTGTTTCCTTTAGAATTTCATCCAGCGAAAACAAATATGTTTAAATATCTTGGTGTTACAATAACAAGTGGCGTCTAGTAGCTAAGTTCTAAACTTGGCCTAGTAGTCGTTGACGGTGGCGCTTGGCGGCAAAAGTAGAAACTATTTGAAAAATTCTAAGTTGCAGTACTTACATTTAAAAAAACAGATAACACACACTAATACAGTCATCACAATTGACACCGGTTATCAGACAGATTCTACACACGCCCAAAGTACACGGGGCTACATGACCGCGTTGTCGCAGCCCCTAAACTTAAGAACCAACTATAATAACAAGTGAAAATAAACAGGACGAAGAAATCCAATGCAGACTGGCATCAGCACATAGCATTACTAGAGTCTGTCTAAACTAGTTGGAAGCAAATTACTTGTCAGAAGAAGTTAGCTACAATAATGCATAAGATAACTCTGCAACCCGTACTAATTTATGGCGCAGAAGTATGGACTCTGACTAAACAAAGTGGAAAGAAACTGGTGATTTTAAAAAATAAATATTACGTGTAGAGTTTTTTTTTTAACCTTTTGAAGAATATGGAGAGTGGCGCATACGAAACATTTGAGAGGTCAGACAATTGTATGGGGGTCCTAACATCGTAGTATTGGTGAAGAGCAGAAGTATGTGGTGGTTAGGACACTTGCACAGAAGAAGAGAAGACCAGGTGCTAAGAAGAGGCGAGAGTTCTCGCATGGGTCCGATAGTTATTATGTTACTTCACTCTCAGAATACTATTTGACAAAAATAAGGCAACTATAAGGATTATAAGTAAAATCAGAGCATGACGTTGCTCACGTCCGTAAAACTACCCTAAATGTGACCCCTGGGTGTTGGTAAGCGATATGCCCAGTATTGTACATTGTAAGTAATCACCATACGATTAATTAAATCTCTACTTAGTATAAAACAAAGTCCCCAATTCTTGGATGTTACGGGTAAACTCGAGAACCACTGGATGGATTTTGATGCGGTTTTAACCATTCTGTAAAGGATATATCGAGGATCATTTATGTAGAAATTAATGTATTTATGATCAAAGGAAGCCGAGCAGTAACGATTTCAGTGGAAAAGTCGAAAAAAACCTGGCGTCCGAGCGCTTTCTAAGCTTACGCTGGGCAAACCGTTAAAAATATCTAGATACCTATGAATGAAAGAATTGTTCAGCATGAAAAGTTCTACAAAATGCCTGGGAGAGCATATCTCTATCTTCAATACATCGCCTACTATAGGCTAAGTGTTTTTACGTTTTAATTTTTTCCAACAATCTCCATTCAGTTACTGAGGCGACAGTTTACGAGCTAGCTAGGGGCGAGTCTATCTCCCCAGTTACAGCTTAGCTAGCGGACGAGCTTATTGCCCGAGATACAGCCAGCAGCAAACTGTCGAGTCGTGTTGAAATAAGACCTTTAGAGAAGAGTGGATGTGTTTGGAGTTTCCCTGGAAGTGCAACTCGGCTTTTCTTCATTTCGCCTGTGAACTTTTCGTTCCGCAAAATTCACAGTCAAGTTAAGATTGGACGGAAGGGGATTTGTGTTTCATGCACCTCGCCATTCTTAAATTACGTCAGACAAGAATTTGTTGCACATGCATCTCCATGATAATATAATCAATAGTCCAGTCAGTGATTTTAACCCATCATGCCGAGACGTAAAACGGGTATTGGTCGTTGTTCATTGACATTGGAAAAAAAAGGCTTATCACGTAATGCATTCATAACTGTTCCCGGGCGAAGCCGGGTCGGGTTGCTAGTAAATAAATAAATAAATAAATAAATAAGGTCAAGGATTGGGAATGATATTTTTCTATAGGGAATGTGGAAAAACTACACTCAGGATGGCTATTATCGTTTCCGTAATTTAATCCACCAATATGCAGGTTTGCTGCAGCACTCCATCACAGTCAATGATGCACAATTTAACGTTCACTGCTATGCTGCAATGCTCCCCAGTATTTGAAATTTGCTTGTATGATTACAGAATAGGACAGAACTGGTAGGAATGATGTTGGCAGTCCCAACTGTGCAGCTGGAGGGAAAAGAGCAGAACACACCTCAACTTAAATGGAGTCGACTGTATAACGGTCAGCTGCAGACATCAGATCTTCTGGCTGCCTTTGAGCTCATAGAGGTATTGTTTATTCATTTATTTCATGTCTTTCTTAGTGGTAGAGTTAGTTATCTTATACTTAATCACGTGATATTCAGGGCCTATCGAGAACTACAGAACTGTGCATATTGACACGTAATGAGGAAATTTATCAAAACATAAACATAAACAAGACACCTGTTAATACCAGTATCAACAGGTTTCTCTCAGTAAACTCAATTAATACAAAGCTAATACGCATTCTTCTTCTTCTTCTTCTTCTTCTTCTTCTTCTTCTTCCTCTTCGCCTTTTGAAACCACATAGGATAGCTTTAACCAACCATTAGTTCGTCGACTTGTAGGAACTGTACGAGCCTTGCGGTTCTCCCAGTACTTCTTCATGCGTATTGATCGCCTTGCCCTTTCTTGGGCGGAAAATATTCTTGTAGGAATTTTCTTCTTTGTGAGTGGAAAATGTAACGTCATATTTTTAGGTGCTGTAGTTAAACTTTTCTTATTTGCAGCATCTTCTGTTGTTAGGCCAATTTCTTTTAAGTCCTCTCTGATTTTTTTAAACCATCGGCATCCAGTTGTTTTAGATCCCTTATTTAGGGGTGGTAGGACCTAAAACGGAAGAGTTACTGTATTGATTTTGAATGGAGTGTCTAAAAGGGGGTAGCTGCCTTTGGAGGGGCAAGCTGACCAGTGTGGAGTGTTGTTTAGCGTTAGGAACTAGGGGGCGCTCCTATAAAGACTGTAAATGTGGTTTAAGGGATGTAGCCTTAGCACGCGGGTCGATGTACTAGTCGCCCAGCCGGCTACTTATTATATAATCACCTTGCTAGTGTCAGCGGTTCGGCACGCGCTTCACTTGAGCACGCGAGCCGCTGTGAGGAATACAATGACGTCTGAGTTGGCGTTATTACTACGGTGTGTCACGTCTGACTGTGACGGGAGTAAGGAAGGACGTTGGGACGTGAAGAAGAGTGTAGATCAGTAATGCAAGTGTAAGAGACTGACCAAGTGTTTATTGGTCAGCAATGAGTAACTGTTAGTCCCTTTTAAGGGATCTTGTGATGTTATAATGTGAGTACAAACTGTGGGTGTTAGGTTACAAAAGTAGGATTCTGAACACTGACTGACTGACTCACCTCGGTTGACACTGTCGTTAGCCTCCGGCTGTCTCGTCGAAGCACTGATGATGGAGAGATCCTCGTGACCCACTTAAGGCACCTTTTATACCTTTAGCCTCTGTTCTGTCAGCGCGTTGTGGCATAGTTGAACCAGTTTGTAGTATGTCGCTGTGTGTCATAATTACGCAAGGGTTGAGCTGCTTTATGGAGTAGCCAGCTGCCCTTATAGTATTGATGGATATTGGGTAGGCTTTTAAAGGGTTGCCTTTTATGAGATTTAGACAGATGATGGGGGGGATGATCTCTAAGGGGTGCATACCCCTTGGGTATTGTACAAGCCTCTTCCTCCATTTGGTCGCGTCCTCGCGACCGGGAAGGGCACTTGGGGTTGGGATGTTGTCGTAGTAGTTTTTGAATCCCCCTCGTCTCTTCTGGTGGTGGCGTCGTAAGCGTCGTCGTATGGAACGGGTGTCGTCGTGCAGAAGTGTAGGTGTGCGGTCAGCCCGTGTTCAGAGGGGAGGGTTATGGGGTGTACATAGATATATATGTATATAAATTTTACATTGCATGGTGAAATGTGCATTAACATTGTTGAATAAAGAAAATAATTGCTATTGAGGCACAATCGCCATTGCCGTTGTCGGCATAAAAAAGAAAAAAAACATGGTTATACATGGTTACATAGTTGTGCAGGGAGGAAAAACCCAGGGCCGAACGGATGATTGCGTCGTCCGCCCTATCTTGGGGAAAAAGTGCTCCCTGCAATAAAGAAGATAGGAGAGAATAGAAAAAAAATGGGTGTTCCAGGGTATAATTTAAAGGAAATATTTAAAATGTATTTATTGGTGTGGGATAAAACGGAACACCCTGACAAATGGGGAAGTTAGAAGAGAGAAAAATGAAAGAAAACAATTCACAGACATTGGTTACGTGTTACCTTAGCAAACGAAACAAAACAAAACAAAAATATAGACATCGTGTACACGTGAACTTGATAAACAGACAAAAATATATATAGTGTTTAATGTATTATGTTGCGATGCTGACATTTAGGAATTTCCATTGGAATAATTGCCCGTGGGCGCATGAATATGTATGTAGTTTACTCTTTAAAATTATGAACTACAATGACCTTATGTCTACTTAAGCGCGCTAAACCCTTATAATTCTAGTTTTTGTTTGGATCCTCGCGTGCACGCTACCTGTTTGTACGTACGCTTGCCGTATCACGGCTGATCCTATACGGCCACCTCTTGGCACGGTTGAGTGGTCGTACCGCTTGCAGTGTATTCTTAATACCTAGTCTGTGAAGCATCCTCTGTGGGTGAATGCTTGCACACTTGGCCATGAGGGTCGCCGCCACATGCCGGTTGCGCCCTCATCGCCGTAAGCTGCGTCGCATTTTGACGCTTCAAGTGTTTTTGTTTTATGCAGATCTGCCAGCAAGCCTGATGCCCCACAGGCATCATTCCTGCTGTGCAGATTATTGACGTGTAGCTGTAAAAAAAAAAATGTAGTGAGTGTGTAAGTGAGAATGAATGTTAAATGGAGGTTAGTATGCACAGGTATAATACTACAATAAGGGGGCATTAAATAGCATGTTGCTGCTGTCTGGCAGCAAAATCATAATTACACGGGTCATATTCTAGGTGACAATGCCTGCAAAAAAAAATGGAGAGGTTAACAAAACATTGAAATTCCCTATTCCATATGCCGCTTCCTGTGGCAGCGTTGCCACAGTCTGAAGCCCCTTTTTACCTGTGAAAAGAATGGCATGGTTATTATTACTCGATATATGGCCGGGCTTACCCTATATGGTGCCGTGACGTCATTTCCTAATGTGTTGTAGTATTGGGCTTACCCTGGCAACGAATTTGGGCCGCCAGGCGCCGAAATTTTACCTCAATATATGTATTAAAAAAAATTGTCTTAAATGTAAGACTATGCTACATTATAATAACTTATCATGAGTTATCGGACGTACCCTGATGACGGATTTGTGGGTCATCAGGCGCCGAACGGCGTTCTCTTATACTACTTATTCTACTTATGGTATATATAAAAAAAAACTACATCTAAGCCGAGAGGGTTGCCTTAATCTATTGCCGAAAGATGCTGTGCTGAATTGCAACAGTGTTCATTAAATTTGCTTAATCCTAGGTTGCGTGTCAAATGCAACCGTCTATAACTAAATTTGGCCTAGGACGATCGCCTGGGGCAATTTGCTTCCCCAGAACACCACCCGCACGAGCCCTGGAAACACCGGTTGTCTCCAGGTTCGCTGGATTCCGTCCCCTTAAGTCTAGTGTCGACGTCTATTACTAGGATTAATCTATCCGCGGGCGGCTTACGGTGCCACTAAGCTAACCGTTCCGCCCGCTGTAACTTCCTTGTCGTGCCCGTTTTGCCGTTCCGATTAGTCGTAGGTGAGCCGCCCACTTGGCTCCTGTGAGGGGCGCGCAATGCCCCATCTCTTAATGCCCTCTGACTGCCCGATGCGTCGTCATTTATGTGGGCATTGGACAGTGTGGTCCAATGGCATAATATCCTCCGGGAAGAAAGCGTCCGGGGAGTCCTCTTCGCCTGTGTCGGCCGCAATATTTGTATTCATGTGTCCTCCGGGAAGTGAGCGTCCGGGGAGTCCTCTTCGCCTTAATCGGCATTGCTGGGTTGGCCCACTGAACCCTTTTGAGTGCCCGCTATGCTACTCATTTAAGAACTCTGGCGACCCGTTGTCGTCCATTTACGTGGGCGCAGGACCGAATGAGCGCGTACATTCCATATATATATATATTCATATTTCATTCTGCATTATTGATTACCGTCGTGGTCTTCACCTTCACCTCGCGGGGTAAGGACTTGTCGGATCTAGGATTGGTCCTGCTGAACCCTTGGATCCTGCTTCACTCCTGACGAATAGGAGTCTGACTCCCCGCCATGGAAGTCCTACTTACGTAAATTTAACTAACAGTCTAGTCATAATATGGTCGTCTCTAGGGATAGCTCCCGAGGCCGACGCGGAGTGAGCTATTTCTCCCGCCATTCTCAGAAAGTCTCCCTGCAGGTCTTGGCTTCGACGACCGTGGCTCAAAGTGGGTTTAGCATCCCTTCCTCCCAGGGGCGGTTTATGCGCACCTAGGATTCCAGAGCTTGCCCGACCAGGCCGCGAATGCTTTGACCTTACGTGGTTCGTCTATTTGGTCTAGTCGTCAGTAATTTGATGAGCCAACTGGGGTAAGGGTCCACATCGCCTTCCCCAGCTCTGCTCCTAGTGTTGTGCTTTTGACCTTTGGCTAACGCCGGTATCATCAGCCAGGGTGTTTCAGATTCCCTTTTTTTTTTTTTTTTAATATAGGTGTAACCTGTGTAAAAAGTGTCAAATGTAAAATACTTCCAGTGTGGTGGGCTGGTAAAACCTCTACATACGTAGACTACTTTAGGCTACCTGTGCTATATCAGCTTCTCCAGCGATAATGCTCTTTTTTAACCTTGATGGAGGTGTTAGTAGGGTCTGTGGCGTCAGGTACCCTGTTATTGTGATCTGGGGGTAGTTATCTGTAGAGTGGGTTAAAGCAGGGTAGGAGGAGGTAGCGCACTTCCGAATTCCGCGTTAGTGGCGGCCTGGAACCGGTTTTTGTGCTGGGATGCTCCTACAGTGAGTGGAACGGGGCAGGTAATTCCCGGGGTTGCAAAAAATAAAATAAAAATCCATGCCGGTCTGATATCAATATCCCCTGGTGAATGGATGGGATATACATGCATGCGTCTGGATATGAGGCGTTTGCACTCATGTATGGATAGGTGTAGGTTGAGGCATAATACTAATATATTTCCCTCTCATGCGGGATGATTTAAATTTAAAAAAAATGGTTAGTATTTATTACTTATGGCCTCATCTCTCATATGGAGATGTGCATTACGCTTAGTTGGTGTTTGCCGATGCACCCCTCTCATTCAGGTGATAGCGGTGGGGCTCAAGGCGTAGCATGCCCTTTCTGTAAACACATGAAGTTTACCAACCCTTATGTATACTTTGTAGTGTAGTGTAGCTGTTCTGGTCGTGTTCATGTGTCTGCGTTGTTTATGTTTGGACGTGAAAAGGTTATGGGAAGGGAGTAGAGTGGGACGCTGTTAGCATGTTCTCTTGTCATCCTCCCTTGGTCCATGTTGGTTTTCTATCCGCGCTTTGGGATAGCGAAGCTTCACGACCTACTCTGGTCCGTTATAGGGCTAAGTCCTAGTCGCCTGGAATGATTTGTTTCGGGACTAGGGTCGCAAAAAGAAGTTGTTAAGGGGAGGTCCCGTTTCCTCAAAGTCCCTATGTTCGCCCCTGATTGGTGAGCGCGTTTGTGTGTGTGTGTGTGACTACGCTCCGCTACACCACGCGGACGCCTGGTCTGCTGTAGGGCTAAGTCCTACTGTGTATATTGTGTATGGGTAGGAAGCGCCCGTGGCCTGCCAACGTCTTTACGAACGTGCTACTCTGGGCCTGCGACAAGTTTTGGTCTGTGACGTCTGCTTGTTGATAAATGCTTTCGCAGTGTTGAAAAATGTATAGTGTTATGATTGTTCTGCATTTGTTTATTCATGGTCACTGCCACTACACAATCGCGTTTTGTCATCGACAGTGTTGCAAAGTGGCTAAGTCTGCAAGTCATCAGTTTGTGTGTGTAACTTCAGGCCGGGATTTTATGTAGGTTAACCACTGTTACGTGTTTTTCTGCACGTATGCCAGTGTGGTCATTGTGTTAAATTCCTGGCGGCCCGATGTGGTAATCCGCCCTGCTACTATTGCCGTTGTGTGGCCATTATTCCGTAAGACCGTTGTCTTACGAAATTTATATGTCTCTGTCTGGAAAGTCCATTTTCCCTGTCAAGTGTATTTCTGGAATTTTATGCCTGTCATTTGGCCGCAGGAATGTAGTATTATCTGTCTAAGCCGTTATATGGGCCAATTTTGGTGTGATTGGAAGGCCGTCTGCTTGTTTTTCCCTGGCGTGCAATTTTCTCTGGGGTTCGAACCCGTGTTCTATGTAATTCTCTGTGTTATATGTCTGCGTTGTTCATGTTCTGCGGGCATTCTGTCTGTATTTTGTTTGTGTTTCTCGTACCGAAAATACCGTTGTTTAGTTAGTTTTCGGTACGAGGTTTTTGTGTGTGGACATGGGTTCGAAGCCGGTTGTCTGTAAAGATTTGGTGGCCATTTCTGTGCCGCCTACACTATGGCAAATGGGCTGTGTGTTTTTCTATGCGCAACCCCTAGTATACCTTCCTGCGAGGAGTTTGCTTATTTTTGCCCTCTCCTCGTAGTGTAAATTTTGAAGATATAGGGTTCTTGGGTTGGCTATGAATGATTCCGTGCAGTGTGCTTTGGGAACTGTCGTCTGTAAGGCTCGCAGTTTATCACTGAGGTCTGCTTTACTGCTGAGTATGGTGGTGTCGGGTTGCAATGTCTTGCGCGCTCGCTTGTTTACTTGTTTCGATAACGCTGTGTATCCGAACATGTGTTCTTAATCAGCCTGCTTTCTGTTAGTGCTCTTCCATTATAAAAAGGCAAGAGGGGAATTTTGTGGTTTAACGTGACCATTTCTGGAGATCATGTGCCACGGGATTTCCGTTTTACTTGGAATCCAAACCACAGGCCATGGCATTTCACTTCGGAAATCTCATATGCATTGGCCGTCTGTAAAAGAACCTTCCATTGACTACACTTGTGTCCCCGAGTGTTGTGTTATGTATACCTATGTATAAAATATATATATAGTTTATTTGGCCATTTTTCTTTCTTGGGCTAAATGTGTGAAACAAAAAAAAAATATTTATGCCCCGCTCTGAATTAAGAGAGCACATTGAAAGAAAATAATAGTAGGTGGCGTTAGTCTCTAAAAATTATGTCGTGAGCACTATGTTTTTGAAAAAAAATGGTGATTGGGACCTGAGTGTAGTATTTACCATTTTGGTAACGTGAGTACTACCGTAATCTGGTTACGTCTCAGGGGAATCTACCGACACTGTCTAGTACACCTTAGGAAGGCCATTGCCAGACGTAACTGATACCCTTGTATCCACGTCACGAGCAAAGCCAGTGCACTGTGGGAGTCAAACCTGCCTATCAAAGTAATTGTAACTCACCAAAATGACAGTGTCTCATCCCGGTGTGCAATTGGGCTTTTTAGTTGGTTAAAGCACACCTCCCAAAATTTTTTTTTTTGAAACTAGTTTGAGATTCTTAATTCTTGCCATGCTTACGGTTTTCGCCCGCAACAAGAGAATCTGTCAAACTGTGGAACCATAACGTAGAACGTCTAGTCATTTCTACTTAGAAAGACTCCCTTAAGCTCTATGCTGTGATTTTATGCCTAAGTTGTGTTCAAAATATCTCTTTCCGGCCTTAAGCCTGATGGGCTTTCACTTGGCTTAGTGATGGCCTAATAGAAAGATGCCATGGTTCCCAAAAAAAAAACACAGAAGGATTTAAAATTACTCACTTCTAATTTGGCCATGTTGCCCTGTATATACATAAAATACGAGAAAGAAAAAAAAATGCGCAGTTTATGTTTACTATGTAATTGTCGGTCTATTTTCTGATATCTCCCGCGTGAAAGAACTTGTGTGGCCATTTATGATGGGGGAACTGATGTTATTTTATTTCTTTGGCCTTGGTGGAAGTCGTTATCGTCTTTCGAGCTTCAGTGCTCAGAAAGGTGAAGGGTTTTGCCCTGTTACGATATTATAGGCCTCTGAAATCCATTGAGGTGTTTCTTTGCTGTTTTCCGGCGGAATTTCTAGCAAAGTAAGCCTTGCCCTACTTCCACCGTAGCGCGTGTTTCTAGGTCTAAGTGTACCTGTATTTAAGGGCGTTATTGCGCTTGGCGCTATCTTAGCAGATTTTGCGGGAGTGTATGTATGTTTGACTGCGAGGTTTTGTGGGGTGGGTAATAATACCTTTCCTAATCCCCGTGTATTGTATGGTAATGCCTGTTTAATCTGTATGTGCGTGTACCGTGCATCCTGAGGGACTAATGCCGGTGTTCGCCTCCGTTCTGGCAAATTTGCCCTTTGAACTGGCGGTGAGGGCCGCTTAAGTGCCTGTTTTTGTCCTGCCAATGTGGTGTCGTGTAGCCTGTCCGCTTTCTGGCCCGTGGCCACGGCAGACTCCTGCCACTGTGTTAGCCTATCTGTGTGAGTGTATGTAGGCTTTATATGTGGTAGGTCAGGCTCTACGTCGTCAGCCCATGACGAGGTTACCTCCTGTTGTCCCTCTGTCGTATTATGTGTGATTGAAGGTCCTGGCTTCAACTCCCTCTCGTTCATCCGGTCCGAGGGGATTGTTCTAGGCTCTTCCCCTCGGCTTGGCAAAATTGCCTTCCGATCCGGAGCTGGAGGACGTGTGTCTGTGTAGGATGTATTCTTTAGTATGTTGGAGCCTAACCTGGCCGTCTCCTGGACTGTGGCCACGGCGAACTCCTGCCACTGCGTGGCAGTACTTGTCGAGAGGGACATCCTCGCAAATTGTCGAGTTAGCGTATCTACGCTTATGTCCTCTCTCGGCTGGGCTGGTGGCCCTACCATGAACTCAAAAATGGCCTTGTTGGTTTGGAGTTCACGGTATTCGTCCCAAATTTGGGTGTACTGCCTATTGAGGCATATGGCCTGTTTGCAAGTGCTTATGTGCGCATCTTAATCGCGCTGTCCTACCCTCTGACGGAGTGTATGGCTGTTTGCCCTGTATTGTCCCGATTTTCTGTTTTGAGTGTCCGTATTTGTGTTTGCCTGATCTGTATGTGCCTTTGGCATCTAGCCAATAATGCTACTAATATTGGCATACCCCTATTACCTTCATGGCTTGCAATCTCTTCATGAGGTGCCATTCTGCCTGAAGTGTATGGGCCTAAAGTAACAATAGAGAGAAAAAAAAATCTGTGCGTGTTTGCCAGTGTATTCCTATATCTCTCTGGTTCTGTATGGGGCTAGGGGGTTGGTTTATCAAGCCTTTCCCTTGTGTAGCTAGTTTAGAGCACCAAAAAAAAAATATGGTGCTTTCTGTCTGGGGGAAAAATTTTTCACTATCTGCTTGGCTTTTTGCGGTTCAGAGGGGGTCGTTTTGACTACGAGGGCTCGTTGGTTGAGTCCTGTTACTGCGCGTAGTACCCCGCCTCCACCATCTGTTTTAGATCCCTTATTTAGGGGTGGTAGGACCTAAAACGGAAGAGTTACTGTATTGATTTTGAATGGAGTGTCTAAAAGGGGGTAGCTGCCTTTGGAGGGGCAAGCTGACCAGTGTGGAGTGTTGTTTAGCGTTAGGAACTAGGGGGCGCTCCTATAAAGACTGTAAATGTGGTTTAAGGGATGTAGCCTTAGCACGCGGGTCGATGTACTAGTCGCCCAGCCGGCTACTTATTATATAATCACCTTGCTAGTGTCAGCGGTTCGGCACGCGCTTCACTTGAGCACGCGAGCCGCTGTGAGGAATACAATGACGTCTGAGTTGGCGTTATTACTACGGTGTGTCACGTCTGACTGTGACGGGAGTAAGGAAGGACGTTGGGACGTGAAGAAGAGTGTAGATCAGTAATGCAAGTGTAAGAGACTGACCAAGTGTTTATTGGTCAGCAATGAGTAACTGTTAGTCCCTTTTAAGGGATCTTGTGATGTTATAATGTGAGTACAAACTGTGGGTGTTAGGTTACAAAAGTAGGATTCTGAACACTGACTGACTGACTCACCTCGGTTGACACTGTCGTTAGCCTCCGGCTGTCTCGTCGAAGCACTGATGATGGAGAGATCCTCGTGACCCACTTAAGGCACCTTTTATACCTTTAGCCTCTGTTCTGTCAGCGCGTTGTGGCATAGTTGAACCAGTTTGTAGTATGTCGCTGTGTGTCATAATTACGCAAGGGTTGAGCTGCTTTATGGAGTAGCCAGCTGCCCTTATAGTATTGATGGATATTGGGTAGGCTTTTAAAGGGTTGCCTTTTATGAGATTTAGACAGATGATGGGGGGGATGATCTCTAAGGGGTGCATACCCCTTGGGTATTGTACACAGTTGTTGTGTTTTTTGAAGCTTATACGTCTATTAAACACGTTATCCATCATGGTTAATGCTTCTGCTTTAAGCAATGGAAATGAAGTTCTTAAGGACAAAGGTTCAGAAAACTAAGAGAGACAGGATTAGAAATGAAGAGATACGGCGCCAAATCGTCGTCGTCGGCCAATACTCGTGTCCGAGTGTATGTTTCTATTCTGCATTACTAATTTGTATTCACTCAATGGTGATGTCGCTGGTGACTCAACAGACCAATTCTGGCATAGAACATACGGCCGCACACGATGCAGATGATGGAAGGTGGAGGACGTGGCAATATCTGGCGCAGCTTTCTCCTCTGAAACCGCAGCTGAGGTGGCTGCACGCCAACGTCAGGGTCGGATCTAGGGGAGCGCAAGAAGGGCCACTGCCCAGAGCCCCGCGCCATGGATTTTTTAAAATTTAATTAATTAATTATACTTTTCAAACTTTTCAAACTAATTTTTAATTCATTTTTTTTTTCAGTGCAGCTATGACCTCCATTGACCGTGTAGCAAGTTTAGATTTCAGTGAAATAATAGAAGACTTCAGCCGGGGAAAAAGTGGCATAGTAATATAACCTTCTTCAAGGGGACTTAAAGGTTATTTTCATGTTATGAAGTATATGTACTGTAGTGTATTCAAAATATTGTAACTATTCTTTATTTTATTATTATTATTATTATTATTATTATTATTGTTAAGCCTCCGTGGCTTAGGCGGCAGCACGCCGGCCTCTCACCGCTGGGTCCGTGGTTCAAATCCCGGTCACTCCATGTGAGATCTGTGCTGGACAAAACGGAGGCAGACGGTTTTTTCTCCGGGTACTCCGGTTTTCCCTGTCAAAATTTCATTCCAGCAACACTCTCCACTATCATTTCATTTCATCTGTCATTCATTTAATCATTGCCCCAGAGGAGTGCGTCAGGCCTCTGCAGCCGGCACAGTCCATATCCTCGCCGCTAGATGGGGGCTTCATTCATTCCATTCCTGACCCGGTCGGAGACTGGAAGCAGGCTGTGGATTTTCATTTCATTATTATTATTATTATTACATAACTACTTTCCATTTGATATGATATTTTTTATTCCCTATTGTTGTGGGCCCCACATTATCATATCGCTCAGGGCCCCGCATGGCCTGGATCCGCCACTGGCTAACGTGCGCGATCTTCCGCAAGTTTATGCCAATTATCTGGATCAATGGCTACACTCCTCAAAGTTTGTTTAAACTGGTCTTTGTAACGCTTCCGAGGTGCTCCTAGAGATTTCTTGCCCGCGCTGAGCTCACTGTACAGGATTTGCCGTGGGTGTCTATCGTATTTCATGCGTTGGACATGACCGATCCATCTAAGCCGGTGGCTAATGATGATGGTCTCTATGCTCTTCATCTCTGCTCTCTCGAGAACCGCAGCATTCGTTGTATAGTCATCCCATTTTATGTGCATAATGGTGCCAAGTAGGCATCAAACAATCACTCTGTAAATCCGCAACCAACGCCAGACTTCGATGGTGTGGACAACTGAAGAGGATGAACAATCAGAAAACAGCCCGCAGGTGGCTGTATAAGGAGATCAAAGGCAAGAGACAGACCAAGGAAGAGGTGGATAAGTAAGGTTCAACAAGTTCGGGAAGGCCAAGGATTGGACTGGCAATGGATCCTGAATGAAAATATTTACCTACTGTCGACCAAAATATTATGTGCACTCGAGTTCGAAGGTTGTTTTTGAAGTAACCAATAGACTTACATAAAATTCAATACATCATCATTTTTGTCGTTCAATGTTACGTTAGTTCGTGTAGGTTTGGAGTTTTTAATTTATATTTTGATATTTTTTATCGCAGTTGGAACACAAAATGTGCCCGTTTTTAAGCGTGTTTCAACCATGCGTCACATTTAAGAATTATTATCTCACAAACCCGTCATCAGATTGAATCTAAATTTTAACACAATATACATTAGAATGTTGTATAATTGGTTTATTAATTTGTACGGGGAAATAAGACATGGTTCACCAGCTAGCCGCTCCGGGGAATGCTGCAAAGCGTTGCTGAGATGGAGCCCATCACTTCCGAGCGAGGTGCGCCATGACGCTTGATGAGCTCCATCTTGGCAACGCTGTACGGCTTTATCCGGAGCGGCTAGCTGCTGAACCATGTCTTATTTCCCCGTAAAAATACAAACCGATATAAAATAAGTGAATTAATTTACGTATTTCACAGTCATACAGCATATCTTTTTGGTGTATAACGATTACAACGCGACCAAGAACTACATTTTACAACCACCCCAAGCCGAGAAAAAGTTACCTTACAAAAATGATAACAACTTTGTTTCTTGGACACACACAATTTTGAAATGAATAAGCCAGTTATACAATATTCCAATGTATATTGTGTTAAAATTTGGATTCGATCTGATGACGGTTTTGTGAGATAATAATTCTTAAATGTGAGACGCATGGTTGAAACACGTTAAAAAGGACACTTTTTGTGTTCCAACTGCGAAAAAAAATTAAAATATAAATTAAAAATGCCAAACATGCACGAACTAACGTAAAATTGAGCGATGAAAATGACGATGTTATTGGATTTTATGTAGGTCTATTGATTACTTCACAAACAACCTTCAAACTCCAGTGCACATAATATTTTGGTCGACAGTAGATAGACAGCGATGGCAAGCGCTCATTTACCGCACCCGGCTAGCTGGAGACGGTTACTGATGATGATAATAGAAACAATAAGAAAATGGAGAAATATTACACAGAGCCCATGATAATAACAAGAATAAAGAAAACAATTGTAATAATAATAATAATAATAATAATACAAGGGAATTCCAGGAAAAAGAGTAATGAAGCAATGTCCACAATTCGGAACAGGATTTGTAGTCAATCTCAAAATAACTGAATCCATCATAGAATTTAAAGCATTATCCCCTAGGCTCTCGACACTAACTCTAAAAGCTGCAAATAGAACATATACCATTCTAAATGCCCATGCCCCAACTAATGATAAAAAT
Source organism: Meconema thalassinum (assembly GCA_946902985.2). Classification (NCBI taxonomy): domain Eukaryota; kingdom Metazoa; phylum Arthropoda; class Insecta; order Orthoptera; family Tettigoniidae; genus Meconema; species Meconema thalassinum. The sequence goes on along the minus strand of OX336396.1, from coordinate 46,450,232 downwards.
AATAAGAAAGAACACAAAGATGATGTGGAGGGATTTTGGGAGCTTTTAGATCAGACAGCAACAAACATAAATAAATGTCACACCAAAATTTTAATTAGAGACTTTAATGCCCAGTTAGGAAAGGAAAAAAGATATAGAGACATAATAGGAAAATGGCCAGCACAGAGAAGAACAAACAGGAATGGCATAAGACTGGTGGAACTTTGCAGAAACCATGATATGATCTCCAAATCAACTTACTTCAAGAGAAGACCAAATAAACTCAAAACTTGGAAACATCCAGATTGGAAAAAAGGTGAATGGCAACTAGATCATGTTTGTATGGATAAGAACTATCACAGGGAGATCTACAATGTGAAAGTTCTGAGAGGAACAGATACTGGATCGGATCATTACATGATAAAAATTAAAATTAAATCTACCCCGTTGATAAAGAAAAAAACTCACCTAAAAAAGAAGAGAACATACTACCCTCATAAACTAATAAATAACAAGGGATACAAAGAACGAACTCGATATTTTAAAATAACAGATGATCTAGAGGAAATAGTTCCCGAATTGAAACAAATAGCTGAACAAGTAGCCCCAATAAATCCAAGGAAGAAACACCAATGGTGGAACGATGAGTGTGATAATACAGTGGAAGATAGACATCAAGCCTGGTTACGGTATCAGAGTCAAAAAACAGATGAATCACACTTGGATCTCATAAAACAAAGGAAGAGAACTCAAAAAATAATACGAGGGGTTAAACGGCTATACCAAAAGGATATACTTCTGATGATCGAAACAAATAGCGCGAAAACAAACTCAAGAGATTACTACACGATTTTTAGCAAACAACTACAAAGATATGAACCTCCAATATTAATGTTAAAAGACAAAAATGGCGAGTTAGCTCATAGTAATAAAAGAAATACAGAAATTTTAGCAGAAACATTCAACAAGTTGCTAAATTGCGAAGATCCACCAGAACTGCTTCAAATAAATACAGACACCACTATTAAAACACCATCAGAAAACATAAATCCACCCACAATCCAAGAAGTCTACAAAGCGCTGAGAGAGCTCAAAAACTACAAAGCGAGTGGAGAAGATCAAACATTTGCAGAATTGTGGAAATATGCAGCAGAACCAGCAAAGATTTCATTACACCAATGCATAGTGAACATTTGGATCAAAGAAGAACTGCCAGACCATTGGACTACTGCTATAATACATCCATTACACAAGAAAGGAGAAAAATCAAATCCTGACAACTATCGAGGAATTTCCCTTTTGGATATTACATATAAAATCATGTCACGAATTCTATATAATCGTTGTAAAGATCAATTAGAACTGGAAATAGGGGAATATCAAGGTGGATTTCGGCCATGGCGAAGCTGCCCTGAACAGATAATCACCTTAAAATTAGCAATGGACTACTACAAACGTAGACAAAAACAGCAAGTCATAACCTTCGTAGACTTCAAAAAAGCTTATGATTGTATACATAGATCTTCATTGCTGAAAATACTTAGGAATTTCGGACTTCATCACAAATTAATAAAAATTATAAAACTAACTCTAACAAACACCAAATCTAAAGTAAAATTCAGAGGAGAAATATCTGAACCGTTTACTTTTAAAACAGGATTAAGACAAGGAGATGGTTTATCGCCTCTACTTTTCAATTGTGCTTTGGAATGTGTAATGAGGGAATGGTACAGGGAAAATCCTAGGAACATAAGAATTGGAACCAAGAAAGATCAAATAGACTTAAATTGCTTGGGATTCGCAGATGACTTAGCGTTACTGGCTAATAATATTCAAGAAGCCAAAAATCAAATAATAAGCCTACAAAATATAGCACAAAAAATTGGACTTCAGATATCATTTGAAAAGACAGAGATAATGGTAGCAAATCCACTTGTAATCAATCACATAACAGTAAATAACAAGAAAGTTAAAATAGTGAAGCAATTTAAATACTTAGGAGAAATTATAACTTACAACTTGGATGAGAAACCTGCATGGCAAGAAAGAACTAATAAAATGATAAAAGCCCAAAAATTAACATGGTCTACATATAAAAGAAAATGTCTATCAATCGCAACAAAATTAAAACATTACAAGACGGTGGTTCAACCAGAGGTGACCTATGGAAGTGAAACTCTTTTTCAAGTTACTCAGAAAAACAGAATCGACAACATTTTAAAAGTAGAAAGAAGAATAGCTAGAACATGCATAAATAAAAAATATCAGAAAGATGGACAGTGGCGGATAGTACCAAATGAAGTGGTATACAGAGAACTGGAGCCCATCACTGATACTATTCGGAAGAAACGGCTTTCTTTCTTTGGTCACATCATGAGGACACCAGAAATCAGGTTATCTAGAAAAATTGTAGTGAAACTTTGGAATATGAAACAACAAGTAGGATGGATTAAGGAAATTAGAGAAGATATGAAAGAATTGGAAATAACCTTGGATGACTTGAAAAACAAAACAACAAAATTAAAAAAACTGAGAGATATAAAAATAAGATTTCAGGCTAAAATAGACAAACGTAATACAGTAAAAAGGGTATTTACAGATGAGGAACGCCTGAGAAGATCAGAGCGAATGAAGAGCTACTGGGCGACTCGGAAAGGAAACTTACTGAAGAAGAGGACCAAGAAATGATTGACTGAAGTGGTCCAATGAGGCCGTAAAAGCAGAATAATAATAATAATAATAATAATAATAATAATAATAATACCTCCAAGGCTCACAACCTTGGTAGTATTTTGGTCAGTGCGAACTATCACTGACCCCAATCTACATTTTTTCAACTGTTCAAAGCATGGAGAAAAATTCAGCAGAAGCTACTACCTCAGGTGGTAACCAATCAACCTTCACCTTGAGTGAAGCATGCAGGCCTTCGGATTCTGGGGAGCCTGCGCAGACATGCGTGGAGGTATCGGAGACTCCAGAAAGATCAGATTCAAACGCCGGAATTTTTTTGCTACTTTCAACGCAAACTTACTTCTTAAGACCGGCAAACTCAAACAGGTTACTGATGTCTTGTCCCGATATCAGATATTGATCGCTGCAATTCAGGAAACAAGATTCACGGATGAACAGTGCTTCGAGTCACAAGGTCATAGAATCTTCAAAGGCAAGACCGGTAAACGTGTAGTAAAAACCATCCCACACTTAGGCACAGGATTTATTGTCAACAGGAAGATTTTGGGTTCGATTGTGGACTTCACATCCCCTAACAGCCGAGTCTCTACTCTTTCTTTTCGGTGTACAAATAGAGTTTACACAATGGTGAACGTACATGCGCCAATCAATCAGGCGAATAAGAAGGACCCGGAAGGAACAGACGCATTCTGGGAGGAGCTAGAAAATATCCTCTCAAAGGTACCTGACAAACATACCATCATTCTGCTAGGGGATGTCAATGCCCAGCTTGGCAAAGAAGGAAAATATCAGAAGATTATTGGAAACTACCCAGCTCACAGGAGAACTAATCGTAATGGAGAGAGGCTTGAGGAGGTATGCAGAGCATTCAATCTGGTCCTAAAGTCAACGGCGTTCAAACTCCTACCCAGAAAACAGAAGACCTGGATTTCTCCAAACTCCAACCTTGGTGAATTCCAAATTGATCATGTCGCCATTGCACGGAAAGCGCAACGAGAGATCCAGAACGTAAAGGTTCTGAGAAGTGGCAACTTAGACTCGGATCACTACCTATCGCAGATCAAAGTTAAACTAATTCCAAGAAATAACAAGAAGATTACTCCAAGAAAAACTGATAAGTTTGACAGAGACAAGCTAAGGAGCAACAAAGAATTCACCCTCAATTTGGAAACTTTAAATCCAGAGAATTGGGAACAATTACAAGAGGCTATAGTCAGAACAGCAAAGGAGACTGTCCCACTCACAAAATCAAGAAAGCATCTTTGGTGGGATCATGAATGTGATACAGCAGATCAGCTAAGACAGTTTGCGTGGCAGAAATGGAATTGTCACAAAAATGAAGAGAACAGGGTCAACTTCCTAAACGCGAGAAAATCTGCATCAAAAACCATCCGTGGCGTGAAACGTATGTTTAATAAGGAACAATTGGTACAGATTGAGCAAGACTTCCTGAAAAATAACACACGTAACTTCTATTAAACCTTCAAGCACAGTATGAACAAATACAACCCCCCAAGTCTACAGTTTAAAGATTCCTACGAGAAATTAGTTCACAATGATAAAGATAATTGTCAGATTCTAGCAAGTTATTTTGAAAACCTCCTCAACTGTGAGGCTCCTGAGACCCCTTTCGTTTATGAAATAAATCCAAACATCCACCCTGATTCGTCCCCTCCTACGAAGGCTGAAATCACGAAGATCATCCAAGAGCTGAAGGACAACAAGGCACCGGGTGAAGATTTTATAATTGCTGAACTGTGGAAACATGCAGGGGAAAAAGCAGTCGACAAGCTTGTTGCAATTATTCAAGAGATCTGGGAACACGATACACTCCCAAGTGGATGGACCTCTGCCGTAATTCATCCACTACATAAAAAAGGGGAGAAAACCGATGTGAACAATTACCGTGGCATCTCTCTTCTATCAATAACTTACAAGATCCTCTCAAAAGCTCTGCAGAATAGGGCGGAACAACAAATCGATCCACAACTGGGGGAATACCAAGGGGGTTTCAGAAAGGGACGATCATGTGCTGAGCAGATTATGAATCTGAAGTCCATCCTTTCATATCTGAAACTCAGGAACAGGGAATTCGTGATGACCTTTGTTGATTTTAGGAAAGCGTACGACTCAATTGATCGAACCACCCTATTGCAAATCCTTGAAGAGTTTGGCTTAGATAACAAGACACAATCAATTATTCAGCAAACCCTGACCAACACCACCTCCAAAGTGAAGTTCAGAGGAGAGATGTCTGATGCCTCTGAAATCAGGACAGGAGTGAGGCAAGGAGACGGGCTATCACCGCTTCTCTTCAATTGTGTTTTGGAAAAGGTCATCCGAGAATGGCGGAAGGAAATGAAAAATTCAAGGGTAGAAAATGGCGTAAGGCTAGGGTACAAGTATATGAATCTTACAATCGACTGTCTAGCCTTTGCAGATGATCTAGTGATCTTTTCAAATTCCATTGATATGGCGGAAGAACAACTTAACCAGCTGAAAAATCAAGCACTGAAGGCTGGGCTTCAAATCTCCTTTGAGAAGACACAATTCATGACAAATATAAAGTCAGCGCCCAGGGAACTGGAGGTCGGACTAGGAAAAGTTCAGAAGGCAGAAAAGTTTAAATACCTCGGTGAATGAATAGAGCCTAACCTATCAGAGAAGGAAGCCTTCATGTCACGCATTAATAAAATGGAAATGGCATACAACCTGACTAAAGACATCTACAATAAGAGATCGATATCCTTAAACGCCAAAATTAGACATTACTGCACTGTTATTCGACCAGAGGCTCTGTATGCAGCTGAGACTCTAATAATGAACAAGAAAGGTCTGATGGAAAAACTAGAGGCTAAAGAAAGGAAGATTTTGAGCAACATCCTGGGTCCCATCAAAGAAAACAGCGAGTACAGAAGGCGTCACAACCACGAATTGTACAAGCACGTGGAGAAGATCAGTGACACGATTCGAAAAAGAAGGATTGCCTTTTATAGCCACGTGACACGAATGAGCCCAGGCAGGATATCAAAACGGATATTGACGTACTTCCAAGATAAGAAAACCAAAGGGGCATGGTTTACGGAAGTTGAGAAAATCTAAGTGAAATGGAAATTTCCCCTAAAGATATCCAGGAGCGCGTTCCACTTCAGGAAAAACTACGTACGCACAAAGGTTTCCAGGAAAAGTCGAAGCTGAAAACAGGGAAGGCTTGGACCCAAGAGAGAAAAGAATAACACCGAAGACGTATGCGGGAACACTGGGCGGTAGTTAGAGCTCGGAAGAAGAGACAGTTGAACTGACGTGGTCCCTAGTTGGCCGAATCAAAGAAAGAACAATAATAATAATAATAATAATAATAATAATGACGATAGTAATAATAATAATAATAATAATTTTCCGAGATAAACGAATGCGGGAATACCGGGCGAAAGTTAAGGCCCAGGCGCAAAGACATGGAAAAGGGCAGTTGAAATAGCGTGGTCCGTAGATGGCCGAAACGACAGTAAGATGAAGAATTTTACGAGAGATTGTGGAAAATCTTACATCAGACACTTGAGAAGAGTCCACACTCTTCGTGTGGGATTTCTACCCACTAAAAACCACACACTCTTTCATCCTGACATTCCGTCCTGGAACTGTTCTCGCATTACGTCAGGTCGGTGTCAAATTAATAAGCCTTTTAAGACTCTTCTTTTTATGCAATATAACATTGACGCTCATGATCGTGTACTTTCCTCTTCCTCGGACGCCAAACAACTTCCTCTTAGATAGCTCTCTGGTTAGAAGTTTCGGCACCACCTAACGATATCATTTCTCATAGAGGCTTCCAGATCTCGCAGTCGATACAATAGCCTATCTTTAACACTCGTGAGCATCCAGTTCAATCTTCTTCTAACGCAAAACAAATTATATATACAGGCTGTAAAAAAAAGTCCTGCACCAAACTTAAACTCCGCAAGGGGATGGGGGCAGGGAGTAATTTGAGATAGGGAATCCATGTCCGCAACGCAACCGTAACGCCCCTATGAACGATTTTAATTATGAGTACATCTGGCAACGTCACGTGCTATCCACGGCAAAGGACAGATTATCGCTCACAAGTCTACCTAGCTCCATTCCCACTTCGTGGCTCAGTAGTAAAGCGCTCGACCCTCAGGTGTAGGTGACTCCACGCTGGGGGTTCGAATCCTTCTTCCAACCCAACTTGATTTTTTTCCCTCCGAGTAATTTGATGATGGATCAACTTAATTACCGTAAGCATGATGTTTTCAGGTAGATGTTTCAAGAACGTTTTAAGAATCTTAATTAAATGTCCTCAGTTCCAACGATCGCTGAACCTGTCTCTGTATCTTCACTGTGCCTTCTTTAAACTCGCAATAGTTTGCTTGTAAAGTAACCGCCTATGGTCTTTACCTCAAATTTCGATCTTAAACATATCATTGCGAAACAATCATACAGCAATTACGACAAAAACAAAGAGATCATTTGTGTCCAAACAAAATCCTACCGCGAAGAAATAAATCGGCAACGAACAGAACCAATTTGTTTTTCTTTTAAAACGCAAAATTGCGGCGTATAATGTAGCTCCTTTTAAAACGAAATTAGAAACAAAAAGGATCTAATCTAGCCCTATGTAGTAATTAATTGATGCAAATACAAACTACTCGAAGAAAAAAATCTGCATTGTCGGAAGGGGGATTCGAACCCGGTCATCTCAGTATGAGATTCTAACGGCTTGGCAACTGAGCCACGAGGTGGGCCAATAGCTAAATTGACTTGTGAGCGGTAATCGGTCCTCTGCCGTGGGTAGCACGCGACGTTGCCAAATGTAGTCATAATTAAAATCCCTCATAGGGGCGTAACGGTTGAGTTCCGCACATGGGTTCCCTATCTCAAATTACTCCCTGTCCCCACCCGCATGCGGGATTTAAGTTTGGTGCAGGACTTTTTTACAGCCTGTATATATTGTGCCCGCTGGCCGAAGGTTTCGGGGAGCCACCGGTTTCAAATGACCCTTCCGAGACCCTCTTCCAGTTAACACACAAGTATGGGGGACGATACATTCATAGGCTGGTGTAGCACAAAAGTCTGCACTCGGGGGTGTCGGGAATTAGTGAGGTTCGATCTTTAACCAGCTCGGAGGAATGCATCGATAACAAAACTAAACAAGAAAGAGAGGTCAGTCTTAGGTTAAAATCACAAATAAATTTTATTGAGAATAGATCCCTAGCCTAGCATGAGAGTTGCAAACGGCTAGTCCGATACTATTCTGCCCTGAAAGAAATATTAAAAAAGTCCTAAACAAGATCTAAATTGCTCTCATGGTCCTAATGCAAAATTCGACAAAATGAACAAGCTAAGAGAATGGCACGTAAGATCGGCCCTAAGCAATTACATCGAAATAAATTACGGGTGGATCAAACATCAAACGAAATTACAGCAAAGCAAGACATTTACTTGTTTACAAATACTAGAACTATTACATTTAGTAGCAAGGGGAAAATTGTTCCTATGCTATGGTGGTGCCATCTCTAACATTTATCCTTAGAGTTAAGTTTTAGCTAGTCCTAAATATCATTAATTAATAAACGAGATGCGTTTATTACTAAGAAAATCAAGCTATGTGCACAATGTTGCTGAATAAAAAAATCTATGCTAATACAACACAAATGCATACAATAATTCAGCACTCCTATGGTTGTGTAATTGGCACTGCCTACGTACTCGATTTGTTACTGTTTGTAACAAACGGTCATGGTGTCAAAGTGTTAAGAATATAGAAAATATAGGAAAGCCTGCAAATGCGATAGTAATTAAACAATTACATCGACTCATATTGCTACTAATCTGATGTGTGTGCTTCAGTTATCACATCACCAATTAGTGGTCAACTAATCATGTGAAAATGTATCAAAATGTATCTACAATAGCTTAACAATATCTAAGTGTTAATATTTGGTCCAGAAAAATAGTTTATTTTTAATGTTTATAAATTTTATTTAGGTTCAGGGGGAATTTATAAGATTTGTTAGTTTTCAAAACCCTATTTTTGATTATTATTATTAGAGTTTCACACAATTATTTATTCCTGCCAGTATTGTTGTTCAGTTTATGGACCTTTAAAAGCGTTCAGTGTATTCAGGTAACGTGTGTATCCAACTTAAGCAAATAACTCAATAGTTCAATAGTTTACGAGACACTCTGTGTCTTCACCAATATTTCATCACACTTATTAGACATCCTATGTCTTCACCAATTACTTTATTCTTATCTCGGATCCATTGATCCAGGCGCCTTCGGTTTTTGGTACGACTTTAATCAGTTCATTACCACCGATATAATCACAATAACAATGTCGGAGGTATTCATCCACCGTCACGACATATAATACTCTTAATTTACAAAAGTGTGGAATCCTAATTGATACACGTTTGAATTGCTGGTAGTAAAGATTATGTATACAAAAACACATCCTGACAACGCTTTAAATAAACATAAAGGTTTCTGATATAAGCTAACTGTGTGTGTGCGTTTATAAAATTACCTCTTCCCTGAATAAATCGAACCTGCTTTCATTTGGTTACAAAATACAATTTCATTCATAGCCTGTGTGGCTTCTTCTAAAGAAATAAACCTGTTTTCAAGTATTGATCCGGCCAATAAATATGAGTAACGGAACTCTGCATTCCACTTGTAATAATGTCAAGAATCTCACAGCCTTCTAAAACAAAATATTAATCCACTGCCTAGAATCGAGTGTGCTGTGAAGTGAACTTGGCTCGTAACCTTGGCCTCGATTTAACATTGTCAAACTAGTTTATTTGTCGTCAGCCTGACAAAATAACAGTTGATAATACCTGTTTTTAAATGATACGAATGAGCATTGAAAATCCAGCCTTCCTGGCTTCTATAAATATTTAATAAACTTATATTTTCCACACGCGTCTTATAACTAGCTACCTGCATTGGGCACTAAATAAATGAAACCACATTAAACTAAGTCTACTGTTTTCCACTCTTACAATACGCTATAAATATTCAGCGTCACTTGGTTCGAGTCCCGCCATGAGATGTTGTATGCGGTCTCGTGTATGGCTTTAGGTTACCATTTCATTGTGTCTGGACATCCTCCGTCGCCAATTCCCCACGCATGATTTAGCAATCACATGCCATCGCGCGGTTGGACTTGTATCTGAAGATCTGCTGGTTTATCATTATTGCGATGTTAGCGTTGGTGAAAATGTAGCACATAATTAAATAAAACTGTCGTGCACTGCAGCTAATATGCGGTAAAAATTGCCCATTTCATTCCGCCACTGGCTCTAATCTCCGTCGCTTGTGCGACACTCACTCGTGACTTGCACTGATATTTACACAAGAAAATATTAACGAAAAATTAAATAAAATACTGCCCATCCGGCAAACAAAAATTGTACTTGTAGATTCTGTACAGTTACAAAGTTAATTAAATACACATTTATAGAACACTGAAACATGTGTGTGTGCGTGAGAATAAGACCATGCGGTCGCAAAGTTTTCTTCACACAAGTCCTTCATTTCACCTCGGATAATAATAATAAAATATTTTACAGTTCTCGTAGTGGTGAATGTCTTCAATCGTTCAATTATTACACAATGCCATGATGGCTATCCATAGGAAAGTTATTCGTAGATTTTTCCTGCCACATGGTTTCCTTTCACTTGTGCTCCATCATGCACATGTTGTCTCTTCCACAGACGAATAGTAAACTGGTGTTACCAAATATGGCGTGCTCTCAGTACATGAGCTGGCCGCGTAAATTGATAGTTACTTCGATTTACGAAGTATGCTGTACTTCAAATATGCAGAATTACTTGGTTATAATTATTGTAGATTTTTGGAATATGAAAAATAAGTAAAAATATAATCATAAGCGATATTGCTTCAGCTTCTTCCCGCCGCTCGCAGGGTATGTTCAGTTACATTTCAGCATAAGTTTTCGTCTCTGTTATCTGAGCAAACATGCGTCAACGGGCGCAATATATAGCTACCTGATCCCAGACTTCATCATTGCGATTCCCCAAGAGAAACTTCCAGATCTCTTCTGTGCGTTGACTAGCGTTCACACACAATGAATGCGTGGAGTAGGTCATATTCATTACAGTAGAGGCATACAGTGCTATTAGCCACGTCACACACGACACAGGAATTTCTGGAAAATGTATCATGGCCTGTCAGGAGTTGCGTCAAATGATAATCGACCTCACCGTGTTTTCGGTCAACCCAATCACTCAAATGCAGTATGTAGTTGTGTGCATCAACCTCTTGTCTCGGCATCCCATTACCGTTGTTATTGTTCCATACAATGACTGTGTGCTAACGTCTTTACAAGCCGTGTGCCCAGTTCTCCTTTGGTGGGCGAAGCTTCCTGACGCTCTAATGCAAGTAAGACAATTGGTGCTACCGCAAGAATAATAATAATAATCGTCGTCGTCGGCCGATACTCGTATCCAAGTTTACGTTTCTCACCAGTAGTTTCATAATCCTTAGACCAAACGATGAAGATGGCGCTGATGGCTTATCAGACCAATTCTTACTTAAAACATGCGACCCCATATGTTGCATCTGATGGAGGGTGTAAGACGTGGTAGTGTGTTTGACGTATCTTCTTCCTCAGGCGAATTTCCTAAGCGCGCCGTTTCAATACTACAGCAGGGGCCACAGCGCGCCACAAGCTCGCCCAAGGCCACCACATCAGCGGATAACAAAACTGCCGCTTGCCGTTCTTATTTTATATGAAAGACCCTGCACAGTATGTTTATTATTTATATATACGGTAATACAACAATAGCAAATATAATGAATTCGAAATATTTTTCTTCGCCAGTGAAATCTACCTCCACCTTTCGGCGTGCCGAGAGGGATTTGTTTGCTTCCGCGTACACATTATATTCTCCTGCATGTTCATGTAATACGAGACTTTTCTTGGCAGGTTACTGAGGGTGCTGAAGAAAGGCGCTCATATCAGCCAGGCCTGGCTCCAATATTCAGCATTCCAGCACATATTTCGCCTACAATGATTACTTACAGGTAAGAATTATATTTCGCAAGCCCGTTATTAAACATGTTCTTTATTTTGTGTACCCTAGACCATTGTAAAATTATTGCCAGAATATGGCTGATTTAAATTACTTTCCATTCCTTAATAGGTAGTGGTATGAACGTAATCATATATAATAACTTCCCTTTTAGACATTTAATCTACATGAAATACCAATGGGTGAGCTTTTCACGGTGGGTGAGTGGTCAATGTGTCGGTCTACTAACCCCAAGCTTGCAGGTTCGCTCCTGGCCGTGGTAAGTGAATTTTGAAATGCGGAAAAAATTACACCATGTCATACGATGTTGGCATGTCAAAGAACCCATTTGAATTCAGTAGGCCTTGTTCATAATGGCAAAATTAATCTCAGGAGTTTCCGCCAACACAAAGTTCCTAATTTCTCTACTAGAAAGCGCTATAGTGTTCAAGGAGTTTAGATATCTAACCTCCTTGACTTCCATAGTACTTCAAGGAACAACGAAATTCGGCATGCAAGCTGCCCTCTGGGTGTCAAATAACAAAGCTTACACCCGGCAACCGAGGCCATACATATTATTATTACTAATGGGTATTTACTGCATCTATTATACCTTAGTCAATAAAAATAAATTAATATAAATTAATTAATGAAATGTACCAGGTTCAGCCATATTATGGCCTTCTTCAGCGATGTTGTTAAAAAGAAAAGAAACTAATGTAATTACGAGCAAAGCTTTGTTTTAATATTTTACTTGGGTATTCTATAATTTTTTTTCTACGAGTTAACGATTTTTATAAAAAAAATCATAGAAAACCCAAGTAAAATAAACCGCAACACACATGGTAATCTCAAATATTTACCAAAGCAAAAATAGTAATCTCCAACATTTACCAAAGCAAAAATGGTAATCTCCAACATTTACCACAGCAAACATAGTAATATCCAACATTTACAGTAGCAAACATGGTAAACTCCAAAATGTATCGCAGCAATATTAGAGGAATCATGGGATCCAATTACAAGAATTGCATCCACCGAAATAGATCCGACAAAGAAGTCCATACCGTAGTTAATTAGAGAAACTTACAGTCACAATCCGTAAATTTATTGTTCAGCATGAAAGGTTCTACAATAAAATCCACGACAGCATATCACTATCTTTAATACATCGGCCACTATAAGTGTTTTTACGATTTCATTTCTTCCAACAATCTCCAGTGGACATTTAAATTACTAGCTTCGGAGCGAGTTTACGAGCTAGCCTGCGAGCCTATCACCCCAGATTCAACCAGAATCAAACTGTAGAGTCGTGTCGAGTTAATCGTCGTCGTCGTCGTCGTCGGCTTCAACTCGTTTCCGAGTATACATCTTCTTCCAAAACAGTCTAAAATAATCTAAGGTTGAGGTCTGTGGGCATGTTTGCGGTGACTGAACAGCCCAATGCGTGCATGAAACAAACGTCCACACAGATCACACAGAACTGTTGGTGGAGGGCGTGGCTGTGCTGCACGGAGCTTTCGTGCTTGTCGCTTGGCCTTAACAATTCTACGACGTTCTTCTTCAAACATTTTGACAGCAGCCGGGATGGTCTGGCGCCAAGTTGAACGGTCTTTAACAAGCTGGACCCAGGTTTGTGGATTTATTTATTTATTTATTCGTATCAGAAGCATTGATACTATATATGTATACATTAAAACTCTTACTGGATTAAATACAATGCAAAGTCACACTAAACAAACAAGAGTCTATACTACTTTTGCCCAGAAGTTAGCGACATCCAGTGCATTTTCTCTCGCCTGAAGCAAATCTTGTACTGTGCATGTTTGAGGGCACCTGCTGCACTGCAACAAATGAGACGTAGTCTGGATTACACCACATTCACACAATGAGGACTCGATGTCGAAACCCCACTTCTGCAGGTTACTTTTACATCTTGTCACGCCTGCCCGTAATCTGTTCAGAGATCTCCAGGTACTCCATTTCTCCATATGACCAGGTGGTAGTTCTTCACTAGGTGTCAGCCATTCTTCGGAGCGATTGCAGCTTGCACGCCATAGATGGATTCGGGATTGTTGAGGTGTCCCCTTAAGAGCCTCGGTAATTCTGAGGAAACTTTTCCTTGATTTGAGTCTCGAAGTAGCTGGGTTGTATCCATACAGAGGGTGAGCTTTAGATGTTACCGCCTTCTTCTTCTCAATTCTTGCTGCAATCTCACGACGAATATTAGGAGGGGCAATGCCAGCAAGACTGTACAATTTATCCAAAGGAGTAGGCTTTAGACATCCGGTAATAATGCGACAGGTATCGTTTAGAGCTGTATCTACATTCCTGGCGTGGGTTGACTTGTACCATACTGGGGATACATATTCCGCAGCAGAGCAACATAGAGCAATGGAAGAGGTTCTCACAGTATTGGGGTGTGCCCCCCATGTAGTACCCGTTATCTTCCTTATAATATTATTTCTGGCTGCCACTTTTAGCTTGGTGTTCGAGCAGTGTTTCTGGTAAGTGAGAGCACGGTCGAGGGTAACTCCAAGATATTTTGGTGAGATGCAGTGCTCTAATGTGGTTCCTTCCCAAGTGATTTTAAGGGTTCTGTTTGCCATTTTATTTTTAAGGTGGAAGGCACAAGTCTGTGTTTTATTGGGGTTTGGACTCAGCTGATTCTCCTTGTAGTAAGCAGACAGCTCTGTAAGTGCATTAGATAGTTTCTGCTCAATAGCGTCAAAGCAGGAGTCTTGAGTGGTGATGGCACAGTCATCTGCATAGATAAAGCTTTGTGTTCCTACAGGTAGCGGCTGGTCATTGGTGTAGATGTTGAACAATGACGGAGTGAGCACACTTCCCTGAGGTAATCCGTTCCTCTGTGATCTCCACCTGCTTCTTTTCCCCTGAAATTCGACGAAAAATCTTCTATTTTCATGGAGATTTCTTATGAAGCAGGTAAGCTGGTAATCATTCGTAGCATTGTATAGTTTCATGAGGAGACGTCTATGGTTGACAGTATCATATGCAGATGTAAGGTCGATAAACACTGCTCCAGTGATCTGTTTCCTTTCAAAACCATCTTCGATATGCTGCGTTAACTTCAACACTTGAGAGGTACAGCTCTTCCCAATTCTGAAGCCAGCTTGCTGTGGTATATAGATAGCCTCTAATTTCTCCATTAGTCTGTGGAGTATGAGTCTTTCAAGGATCTTGTACAGATGACAAAGGAGCGAAATAGGTCGATAGCTCTTTGGGTCATTTGGATCCTTACCTGGCTTACGAATGGCTATAACTTTGGCTTTCCTCCATAATTTCGGGATCTTGCATGATTGGATGCATTTGTTCATTAGCTCTGTTAACCAGTGCTTTGTGACCGGACCGAAATTCTTAATTTGCTCAACTCTTAAGTCATCAAGGCCAGCTGCTTTACCATTCTTGGTTTTGCTCAGTGCATGATCAAGCTCAGCCTGAGTAAAAGGTTGATGTAGAATACTGGTTTCTTGATCAGGTTTCCTCTCTAGTGTCT
Organism: Meconema thalassinum; assembly: GCA_946902985.2. Taxonomy (NCBI): domain Eukaryota; kingdom Metazoa; phylum Arthropoda; class Insecta; order Orthoptera; family Tettigoniidae; genus Meconema; species Meconema thalassinum. The sequence goes on along the minus strand of OX336396.1, from coordinate 46,434,985 downwards.
TCTTTCTAGTCTTGATGGAACTAGTAGATTTTCCATTTTCAATGAGCTGGTGTGCAATTTCATCAGCTTTGACATTTGCATGTGTACTTGTTTGAGAACGATCATTATTTAGACGTCTTAATAATCTCCAAGCTCCTTGACTGCTTCTACTCATGTCACAGTCTGCCATCAGTTTCTCCCAATTGGTCTCTCTTTGCCTCAGAGATTGAAGAGAGAATAGACGCTGCATTGTTGGAGGTTTCCTCACTAAAAGGGTTTTCGTCGAATGATTTGTAATATTCATTTAGTAATACTGCTGTCTCTGCAGTTATCCCTTGAATATAGTTAGTCCTACAGCCTCTTGGAATACATGTCCGAGAACAAAGATTCACAGCATCAACAAAACGTTCATATTCCTCAGGTACGGCTGGGATGGTCCGAACTTTCACATCCAACAATTCGGAAAACTTTGACCAATCAGCTTTTTTAAAGTTATATCGTCGCCTGAAGCGAGTTTCTTGAGGTCTTATGACTGGAAGTAGCTGGCACATTATTGGTCTATGTTGTGTTCTAGGGATCGGCAAACACACAGATTTATGACATTGTTGTGCTACACTCTCGCTTACGAAGAGGAGGTCTGGATTAAATCCTCGTTGCCATCTACCACAGTTGAAGGATGGAGGTAGTTTGCTGTCATGGATGAGAGAGAGGTGGTTACTTTCAGCCCAAGAAAGGACAGCTTCTCCGTTTTCATCTTCATGTGTGTATCCCCACACGTGGCTGTGACTATTGAAATCTCCTATTACTACAGATATCTTCTCTGAATTGAAATTTATAGGTGGAGTAAAGGAGAAACTTTCTGAAGGAGGCTTATAGATGGAAGTGATTACACAATTGCTGAGTTCCAGAGAGATTATCTCGATGTTGTGGTTTAATGTACAATGGACAATGAGTTTAATGTACAATGAGTCCTATCAACTTCATATTCTGCTTAAATTTGTCCTTGTATCGTCTCTTAGGGCCTCCATGAGGTCTGGTGCTGGAGATGAGTTCACCATACAGAACCTGGCGTGGTAGTCTCGTATCATCCATCCGATGGACATGTCCAATCCATCTAAGTTGATGACCAATGATGGATGATTCTATACTAATAGCAAGCGCTTTCTCAAGAACATCAAGATTGGTGATGTGGTCTTCCCACTTTATCTTAAGGATAGATCGAAGTTTCTGTTGATGGAAGCGCTCAAGCTTTCAGAAGTCATGTCGATAGAGGGTCCAGGTTTCACAGCTATACAACAATGTTGAGTCGACAACAGCTTGGTACACCATGAGCTTCGTATTCACGGTCAGATCTTTATTCAAGAAGACCTGGTGCGATAGTCGCCCAAATGCCGCATGGGCAGCACCGATACTCTTCTCAACATCCTGCCCACAATTGCCGTGTACAGATAGCAGACTGCCCAGATACGAGAAGTGGTCTACCTGCTCCAATGGAGTATCTGAGATAGAAATGTTGAAGTGCGGAAGGGAAGTGCCTGGTGAGGGTTGTGCCAGAACCTTGGTCTTCTGAACATTAATGGTGAGACCAAAACGTTCACAGGCATTCTTGTAGCAATTAACAGTCTGTTGCAACTCCACTGGCGTGAGTGTAGGCGATGCCGCATCATCTGCATACAACATATTGGTTATCTTCGTAAACTGAGTTAGCTTCTTGGAGCGAAATCGAGCTAGGTTGAAGAGCCCTCCATCAAATCGGTACCTGACATCTACACCTGGGATGTTTGTGGTTGATTTATAGAGCATTGCAGCCAAATACAATGCAAACAGTGTTGGAGCAAGTACGCAGACTTGTTTCAGTCCATGAGTGATAGGAAATTCGTCCGAGTTCTTATTTTGCTGACAAACCTGACCGGTCATGCCATCATGGAGAGCTTGGATTAGATCAACAAAGCGTCGAGGACATCCAAAGCGTTGTAGCACCGCCCACATAGCAGATCTTGGAACTGAGTCAAAGGCCTTTTCCAGATCATTAAAGACTAAGAAGAGTGGATTCTATTGCTCACTACATTTTTCTTGTAGTTGTCTTACGCAGAAAATCAAGTCAGTTGTGCTTCTGGAAGATCGAAAACCACACTGGGACTCAGGGAGGATCTTTTCTGAGATAACCTGAAGGCGGTTAAGTAAAATTCTGGCGAGAATTTTACCCACAGTGGATAGTAGCGATATACCGCGATAGTTGCCACAAACACTACGATCACCTTTCTTGAAGATTGTGATGATAGTGGCGTTCTTTAGGTCACCAGGTACTTCTCCTAATTCCCAAATTTTGAGAATAAGAGTGAATATCTGCGTTTTGAGGGACTGACCTCCAGCTTGAATTAACTCCAGTGGGAAGTTATCTGGGCCAGGTGCCTTTCTTGGTTTCATTTGATTGAGAGCTACACTGAATTCCGTGTAAGAAGGAGGTACAGCCATCCATGGTTGTTCAGAATATTTCGGCACATCACGAAGGAAGTCTTCAGCAGCTGTTGAAGGACGATTTAGAAGGATGGAGAAATGTTCCCTCCAACGGTCTAAGATATCATGGCTGTCAGCAAGAGTGGCAGAGTTGTCAGCTCTTTTTAGTGTACCTGATGAAGAACGAAGTGGGCCATATATCTCTTTAATCCCTGCATAGAAGTTCCTCAGATCACGAGTATCAGATTGCCTCTGAAGTTCCTCAGCTTTCCGCTGCCACCAAGTATTCTTTATCTCTCTTATTTGTGTCTGACACTTACTCTTGAGTTCTAAATACAGAGCATTCTTCGTATTTGAGGATGGGTCTTGAAGATGAGATAGATAGGCTTCCCTTTTGATGTTGATGAGACGCAAAATTTCTTCGTTGTTGTCATCAAACCAGTCTTGACTTTTCTGCTTTACCAAACCAATGGTTTCTTCAGCTGACCTAGTGATTATCTCCCTCAGATTGGTCCATTTTCTCGAATGTCACTTGTTTTAACTGGATGATCTGATAGCTGGGCATTGGTCATATTCTTAAAGTTCGTGGAAATAGATTCATCTTGAAGTTTGGAGGTGTTAAACTTTCCTCTGGATGGGGTTTGGAAACGCCTTGGTGGTTTTGGGCTGATGGATATCCTGAGTTTACAGATGAGAAGTTTGTGATCCGTCCAACAATCGTCAATATTCCTTGCTGTTTTGGTAATAAGTATGTCCTTCTTATCACATTGTCGGGTAATGACGTAATCAAGGATGTGTTAATACTTCAGAGAAGAATATGTGTGTTTGGAGTTTCGATGTCCACCTCGGATTTTCTGAATTGCGTCTGGGGCCTGCCGTCAGTGCGCCTTTTAAGCTTACGCTTGGTAAACAGTTAATGATACCGTGCGAAGCTGGGGTGCGTTGCTAGTAATTTATATATAAGGGGACCAAGAGGATGGAAACGGGGGTCCATTTGTGGAAAAGTGAAATATCACTATAACTCTCTTAGTATGTGAAAAATCGAATCCATTCAAAGTTCATACTGTTCTTCGGATAAGGGCCTAAATCGTATCTTAGTAAAGATTTTGATAGCACCAACCATTGATCATACTGGTGAGAAAATTGGAATTTGGAGAAAATAAGTCATAGCTCTCTTAACCCTAACAATACCAACGGGGGCAGAGGGGCGGAGGAGGGGGGAGGGGAGAGGGGGAGGGGGATATTCCATGCCCACCAGTTCCATTTTTTACGGTTTGTTCATGGTATTCCATTCCTACGCTTACTGTACACACAGTCATTTTCTGTTTTGAATCCGGTTACTTAACCACACATATACTTATTTTACTTTTTAATTCTTGTATAAGATATTAACAATTTTCTTTTGGTGGGCACGGAACCCCCCCGGTTGGTAGTTCGTGTGCCTCGTCATACTGCGCACTGTGGTCATTCTTTTCTTCTTTTTGTGTCGGTTTCCATCAACGCATCAACAAAGTGCACTAACCGACAGTAGTTATTGTCTGTTTTGAATACGATTACTTAAGGCTAAATGTCCCGACACTTTGGTAAGAATTTATTTCAACAGATGGCAGCACAAGCGACGCTGAATTTATTTAATTATTTTTGTATCGAAGGGGAGCTTCGATCTGTGATCTGAAAACTGCTATGCACTCTGTGTAGTAGCAGAATTGATATTAATACATTGCTTACTTTTTAGTTTCAAAAACTGAAAAGTTGCTGTTTGTTTTTCAAATATCTGATTAAAATTCGAAAGAAAACGGGTAATACGAAAGTTGAGTTTTACTCACTGATCCCAAAGCCGCATCGAAAACCTAAATCGGTTGAATAGAACCGTCGGAATCACTTTGGGAAGTTTGTGAATAAAAGTGTTACTGTGTTTGCAACAAGGCGCGACAGTAGAACAAGGTCATGGAGAGTGGGTTGGTGGAGGGTTGGGGGGGAGGGGATTGGAGCTAGAGTGATTTGAGAGAGCGACAACCTTGCCAAACGGTATGGAATTCCCGAGCATCTTGTCCGATATTGCGATTGACTGTGCTGGTTAGTTTTGAATTATTTCTGAGTGATCCTTTGATATTTTACCAGTTCCTAGTTACGACTTCTTGTTTTTAGTTTATCAATCTCATTAATTACTTTTTATTTAATATAATTTACCTGCAACAGTATTATTTTTTAATGCCCGTTAGGTGTTCTATTTTCGGCACTTTATTTTTGGACAGTATTTCTGGTAGAATAGATTTTTTCTTTTAGTCAATTTTACCCTCCAGGTTGGTATTTCCCACGGACTCAGCGAGGGAACTCACCACTACCGGCTTTCCAGGCAGTGTCCTAGAGCTGTGAACCCTTGGCCGGATTGGATACAACTGGGGAGATGTGATCAGCATTTCACCCAGGCGGTCTCACCTGCAAAGCGAACAGGGGCCTCATGAGGGATGGGATGGGAAAGGAAGATTGGGATGGATATGCAAGGAAGAGGGAAGGAGGCGGCCGTGGCCTTACAGTAGATACCATCCCGGTATTTGCCCGAAGACGAAGTGGGAAACCACGGAAAACCACTTCGAGGATGGCTGAGGTGGGAATCGAACCCCCTCTACTCATTTGGACAACCCAAGGCTGAGTAGACCCCGTTCCAGTCCTCATACCACTTTTCAAATTTCGTGGCAGAGTCGGGAATCGAACCCAGGTCCTCCGCCCTGGCAGCGAACCATGCTGACCGCTACGCTATGGAGGTTGAATAGATACATGTACATATAGGTAGGCTACGACTGGTGGAGAGCATTACGGTCATCACGTGGAGTTATTTTTTCGTTTTTGTTGAAAAATGCAGCCACCACCAAAACCGATTCAAGGGCGTTCCACTAAATCCCAGAGGAGATTGTGACTAAGTACTGTACCCATGTGAATAATTTCCATGGAAAACATGCTTCTGCCTCCAGGCAGCATCAGTCCTCAGGCGTGTACCGTCCTCCCACTGAGCAGTTGCTTATTTTGATCTGAGACTAAAAGGTATCAACTCTACAATAATAAAGCACAACTCTATTCTAAAGACTTTAATTAAGCTCTAAATCATGGCTTCAAACAAACAAAAACTCAATCCCAACAATATAACACAAAACTATGCAAAATTACTCCTACAATCCACTAATATTCGCACTTTATCCTAGCAAATCCAAATGATTATTCATTCATTTACCATGAGATTAACATCAAAATTCATTCTCAAGTGCGCTGATGTACAGGTAAATTACACATAAACTGTACTTATAATCTTATGTCACCTGTTGTGACCCCTTTAATTCCACAATCTTAATTGTTTTCTCTCAACACATCCTAATTTACATTATGCGTACAACTGTGTTCTGTATCTCTCTTCCCACCAAAATGCTTTACCATGCATTAACCAATTTATGGGTTGCACATCAAATTTACTTGCAACTCCACAATTACTTGTAATCATACCCCTTTCTGCAGTTCCCTTCTGCAGTTCCACTGTATGCTGTCATGAGTTCAATTTCAAAGATTCCGTTACCGCTTTGTCGGATGGTATATTATGCTACCCTTGCGTGGGCATAGCCTATGGCATCTAGTGTCGACCTTTAGAACAAAGTGACAATGTCAGTATAAAAATGCAACCTTCAACAACTCGTAAGTTTGCCAAATATTACGTTATCAGAACGATCCTTAATTAACAATGTGTTTCAAACCACACAAATTCATTATACAATACAACAATGATTCTTTTTATTACAAACAGGGTTTCAAAGTCTCTCCACTCTACATGTCAAGCTCAAAGGGTCGTTTAACACCTCCCCCTCGGTTCTACTTGTATACAATGGGAATGAGTCGGGCGGTCACAAAACACGTGCTCTGTCCCTTCCTGACTCCCTTCTATCTTTATCTCCAAGCAGTAACTGGTGACTTTAAATACAATAGTGCAGTCTCAATGACCTACATATCCCCCATGATTTAACTTAAACTGTATGCAAGATAGGTTATGGACTTGTTTAAACATTTATTCCTAAGCTTAGGATATTAATAACTGGCCTCAACAGGTCCATTACATTATATGAAGGAACGAGATTCATCATCCACTGTTCGAACTGGCTAGCCAGCATCTTATTAACTGCTACGGTCAGGCACATCCTGCCGCCAACAAAATTCACTTCCCAGGAGCTGAATTATTTCAATAGCTAGTTCTCGGTCGATATCAGGTGTCATGTTGAGGTTTCCATTGTTATCCTCCCATACACCACTGGATTCGAACCCGGAACATTTCATGGCAATCCACAGAGCTAGGGTCAATCACTAATTACGCTCTGGCCATAATAAATATCTCTGTATGCCCTAGGCTATACGAGATTTCACACGTCGAATAGATTACCTGGCTTCCGTGACCATAGTGGTATAATCCCGTCCTTTAATTAGTAAGATAAATCTATCAATTACTCTTACAAGCTTATTCACAAGCTGCAAATTCAATTCTCTATTAAACTCTTCCATTTCCTAGATTCTTGCATATTTATTTCCATTATCATAATATACTCTAATATTAAATTGCTTTGCTTAGTCCTTCATGTATAATATTACTGCTTGGATAGATAAATATTCCAATTAGCATATATATTTTTCTTACAGCCATTTTTCTCCGAAGTGTATTCGTTTAGTCTTCTTGTTATTATTATTATTATTTTTATTATTATTATTACTGACATGAATTACCATAACCGACACAACGTAACCCTTTTCAATAACCGAACGTCCGTGTTCGTTACGTTACGTTTCTATATAACTGAATTGCCATTTTACATTAGTGGTAACGATTTATCCACTCAATGATGTACAAAGACATCTCAACTTGACTAAAATCAACACAACAATACTATTTTGAGGTTCTACCTCCTAAAATTGACTCTTATTGGCATATTTTATAAATTTTGAAATCACTCAACATACAGTGGACTATAATTACTACAAAATCATGGTTTTTGGGTACTCACATTGTTTAATCTGGTGGCTCCAACCACGCATTTCTTCCAGTAATGCCCGCCATTATTTGCAAATTAGCAAGGCATTCTTACACTTCTCACACGCATTATACATAACTTTTGCCTTACAAAACACACGGCACTTTTCTTTTCCATGTTAAAGCTGTTGCTTCCTTATTCACACAACACGTTATAGCACTTGTTACACTATTAATTTTACATATATTTAACAGATCATCACTAAAATCACACGAATGCTTATGTACATTTCTTAATGGTTGACCTCTCCGTGCAGAATATCAAAAATGCAGGCCCTGAAGATCTATTCTTCACGACTATCCGCATCTCGATTGAAAGTCTCGATTCTCGGCCTACGGATTCCTATCGGTCCCCCAAACTGTCTATCAATATCTATCCTTAGATAAATTACCTGATATCGCATAAATATGCTTGCATATCGTCCTAAGCATTAATTACATTGGTATTCCTATGAAATTTCACCAATCGCATAACACAGTTTATATCTGCGCTGTCCGACATGCTATCATATGTCTAACCAATAGTTTACATACTGCGCTCAACCCTTGTACATTGTACTTGTACACATTACCACATTCAATTGTCCTACCTTGTATATCACACGGTACATTTCCTACGTGCTCAATAACAATCGCTCGTACTGTCGACTATACAGGTATGGCACGACTGTCCTTAATAATTCTGATTAATAAATGCCTTACTGCATGGCTCATCATGTTGAAGTCCGAGCGTCCCTTCTCTGAACTCGGTAACGTGCATTTCGCACTAGACTGCGGTTCAACTGACTACATTAATCGTTATTAATTCATGCCTTAATATGCATGATTATTATGTTGCTGCACTTAAACTGTTAAAGTTCGCGCGTCTCTTCTCTGAGCTCGGGTGACGTGCTCCCTGCGCTCAAGTATGGTTCAACTGGCCGCGTCTGTCCTTTCTCTGGCCCTTATATCCGTTTGGAGAGAAAAAAGTGGACCGAAAATTTCCCTGCAGCGTCATTTTCTCTCACAGTATGATTCTGGTCTTGAAATAACCTTTTTATGGTGCATATTTCCTCGCTGATCACAAATCTGTCTGCGTGCTCGAGGATCGATCGGCCAATTAATTAATATTAATTGCCTTTGCCACCGCTTCCCCAAGCCGCCTCCTAGGTAAATCCCCGAAGACATGGTTAGATCTCGCCGCTAACCTCATATTTACTGTGTCGCTGCGCGTTCCATTAAATCTGCCTCGATTTCAATGTTTAATGGCTTGATAATTAGCCTCCTGGCAATACATTCACATAGGTGCAATCCTCATGTCTCTGAGTTACTCCAATCACGAGTAATCATTAAATTACACTGGTATCTCCCCATCCCCCTGGCATCTTCCTTATGTAACGGGGAATAACTTGACAATATATTACCCTCTTGACCTGCTCCAGACGGCCTATGTAGGTCACAGAGAGTGACACGGCTCCAAGAAACCACGCCCATTTTCCAGAGTCATTTGACAACTGTCAAGCGCTCAAACATTCTGTGCTCAGTCCAGAATTGTATACGCCATACAGCCCAATAATGCAGTATTCTGCTACTATCCCCTGCATTATATCAACAAATAATGTCAGAATTAGTTCATATCACAACAGTGATTTAATATGTATTTTCTCTAGGGGTTTTTATAGCTTAAACTCCATCAAAAGATCTTGTGTTCGTTCCTTGATGGAACCTCTATTCTGAGCTCATCTATCTCTGAGATCCACGTTCGACACCAGTCAGCCTAACACCGTTGGGTTCAGTACCAAGAAAAGGAAGCCAGGCTCTAAAAAAAATAAAAAATAAAAAATGATAATAAACAATTTAAAAAACCTCTTCACACCGTAAGTTTTTTTTCCTAGTTTATATTTGAAATTATATAATTCTTTACGCTTGCATTAGAGAATCTGTAATGCTCTGAGCAGTTATGATTTCACTTATATTTTACCTGTAGCCTACAAGTTGGATGACTAAACGACACCCCGCAATCTGCAGTGTTTTAGATCCCTTATTTGGGGGTGGTAGGATCTAAAAGGAAGAGTTATTGTATTAATTTGTAAAGCAGTGCCTAAAAAGCGGTAGCTTCCCGTAGCAGGGTAAGCTGACCAGTGTAGAGTGTTGTTTAGTGCTAGGAACTAGGGGGCGCTCCTATAAATAATGTAGGAGTGTTTTAGGGGATGGGGCTCAATGCAAGGGTCACTGCGCTGGTCGCCCAGCTGACTGGCTTGTTATATAACTGAACGTGCTTGTATCAGCTAAGTGCCACGCGCTGCTCTTAGCAGCCGGGCCGCCGCGAGAAATACAATGATATCTGAGCTAGCACTGTTGGGCTACCGTATGTCACGTCTAACCGTGACGGGAATAAGGAAGGGCGTTGGGACGTAAAGAGGCGTATAAACAGTAAGACGAGTGTAGTGTGTTGACCAAGTGTTTATTGGTCTGTGATGTTGAATTATGAGTCCCTTGTAGGGAATGTAATAATGGTCACAATAAAAGTACAATCTGTGGGTAAAGGTTACAAATGTAGGAGATCTGAACACGACTGACTCACCTCTGATGACACCAGCGTAGCCTCCGGCCGTACCACTGAAAGACTGATAATGGAGAGATCCCCGTGACCTCCTTAGGACTCCTTTTATATTCTTGGGCGCTATGCTGTCAGCATTGTGATGGCATAGCTGCCCCAGTTAATAATGTGTCGCTGTGTGTAATAATTGTGCAAGGATTGAGCCGCTTTCTAGAATGGCAAGCTGTCCTTGCGGTGTTGATGGATGTTGGTCTGGCTTTATAAGGGTTGCCATTTAGGAGATTTAGATAGATTTAGCTAGATGATTGGGGGGATGGTCTCCAAGGGGTGCATACCCCTGGGGTACTGTACAAGCCTCTTTCCCTATTTAGTTCGCGTCCCCGCGAACGGGAACGGAACTTGAGGTTGGGATGTTGATGTAGTTGTTCTTGAAGCCCCCTCGTGTCTTCTGGTGGTGTCTTCCTCGTCGTCGTCGGCGTCGTCGTATAGAATGGGTGATGACGTGAGATCAGCCCGTGTTCAGAGGGGAGGGTTATGGGATGAACAGATATATGTATAACACTGACATTGACATTGTAAAAATGGAAATTGACATTGAGAAAAAAAAATTGACATTGAGAAAAAATTGACATTGCCATTGTTGGCATATTGTGAGTTTCACAAAGAAGGAGAAAAAAACATGGTTTTGATACTTATCCGTTACATAGTTGTGCAGGGAGGAAAAACCCAGCTAGACGAGGAATTGTGCCGTCTGGCTTTATTTTGGGGAAAAAGTGCTCCCTGCTAAGAGAAAGATAGAAGAGAATAGAAAAAATGGGTGTTCCAGGGTATAATTTAAGGGAAATATTCAAAGTATTTATTGGTTTGGGATAAAACGGAACACCCTGACAAATTTGGGCGTTAGTAGAGTAGAGAGGAAAAAACAAAACCGTGTATTCAGTGTTGCCATTATGGCAGTGTTGAATGGCGTGACATTAATTTACAAGCATGATATAATATAAAATAATAATCTTATTTCTAAACCGGTTTGCTCATGAGCCTGGTACCTTTCATTTCGTAGGACTCTTTACCTGGCCTTTGTATACCATTCGCTGATTCTTTCCTGGCCATTTTCTACTCGGCCGTTTTACCGTAGTTTAGTGGCTAGGCCGCTAATTCTTTTTCCATTGAGCTTATGTACTAGTGGTTTTCCCGCCGTGGGTTGGGAAATTCCACCCTGGCGTCGAAGGTTCGGCCCTTACAATACTTGTGCCGCCCTTAGATGCCGAAGTCACGCCTTATTTGCGTGTCATCTTGTTTTTCGGCGTTCATCGATGCCCAGTATCCCACGGATACCGTGCTTCGGTGGTCGCTACGCTCTCACCTTTAGGAGGTGCAACTGAAATTGACAAAGAGTGTATGTGTCTGTACAAGAGGGAGAGAGTGTGGTATTTCTGTGTTGGGATATATATTTACAACAGGTTTGTGTACAATCCTCGTCATCTGCAAAACAAAATGCGTTAATGGCCATTTATCTGGAAACATGTACATTCCGTCGCTTCCTTGCTTTCCTGCAAATAGAGTATATTAATACATATAGCAGTTCCATCGCTGCGCATAGTATACAAAATCAATTATGGCGCCACTTAAGTCTAACTTAATCTAGGTTAGCCTATGTTAGTCTAGTTTAGCCTAAGTGTTGTCGGGCTTACCTTGGTAAAGGATTTTTAGTCACCAAGTGCCGAAATTTTACCTTAATATATATATATATAAAAAATTGCCTTAAATGTAGACTTATGCTGTATTATAATGAATTATCAATAGTTATCATGAGTTGTCATGATTTGCCATGAGTTGTTATGAGTTGCCATGAGTTGTCATGATTTGCCATGAGTGGTCATGATTTGCCATGAGTTGTCATGAGTTGTCATGATTTGCCATGATTTGTCATGAGTTGTCGGACTTACCCTGATGCCGGGTTTGTGGGTCATCAGGCGCCGAACGGCGTTACTTAACGCTATCTATCTTAATTATGGTCTAAAAAAAATGCTATTTCTAAGCCGAAAGGGTGGCCTTAATCTACTGCCGAAATGTGCTGTGCCATACCTGGCAACAGCGGTTAATAAATTTGCTTAATCCTAGGTTGCGTGTCAAATGCAACCGTCTTACAGCTAAATTTGGACCAGAACGATCGCCTGAGGAAATTTACTTCCTCAGGACACCACCCGCACGAGTCCTAGAAACACCGGTTGTCTCTAGGATCGCTGGATTCTGTTCCCTTAATTCTAGGTGTCGACGTCTATTACTAGTACTAATCTAGTCGCAGGCGGCTTACGGTGCCACTAAGCAAACCGTTTCGCCCGCTGTACCTTCCTGCTCATTACCGTTATCGTTCATCGTTGCCGTAGTCGGGCCGCCCACGTAACCCTTATGAGGTGCTCGCAATGTCCCTCTCTTAATGCCCATTGGTTGCCCGCTGCGTCGCCATTTATGTGGGCATTGGACATTGTCGTCCAATGGCATAATATTATCTTCGCCTTCGTCGGCAATCGTGGTCTGCTTTTCGCAGTAATATTCGCCTGTATCGGCCGCAGTAGTATGCTTTTCGCATTATAAGAATCTCTTCGCCTTTGTCGGCATTGCTGGGGTGGCCCACTGAACCCCTTTGAGTGCCCGCTATGCTACTCATTTAAGATCTCTGGCGACCCGTTGTCATCCATTTACGTGGGCGCAGGACCGAATGAGCGCGTACATTCCATATATATATTCATATTTCATTCTTCATTATTGATTAACGTCGTGGTCTTCACCTTCACCTCGCGGGGTAAGGACTTGTCGGATCTAGGAATGGTCCTGCTGAACCCTAGGATCCTGCTTCACTCCTGACGAATAGGAGTCTGACTCCCCGCCATGGAAGTCCTACTTGCGTAAATTTAACTAACAGTCTAGTCATAATATGGGTCGTCTCTAGGGATAGCTCTCGAGTCCGGCGCTGAGTGAGCTATTTCTCCCGCCGTTCTCAGAAAGTCTCCCTGCAGGTCTTGGCTTCGACGACCGTGGCACATAGTGGGTGTAACCGTCTCCGACAAGGGGGATAAGCTATATGCACCCCTAGATCTCGATGTTTGCCCGTGCCAGGTCACGAATGCTTTGACCTTACGTGGTTCGTCTGTTCGGTCGGGTCAGTGATTTGGTGAGCCAACTGGGGTAAGGGTCATCATCGCCTACCCCAGCTCTGCCCCCAGTGTGGTGCCTCTGGCCTTTGGCTTACGCCGCTATCATCAATCAGAGCGTATCAGATTCCTTTGTAAAAAAAATATGGGCGTAACCTGTGTAAATAATGTATTTTTATGTAAAAATGTAAAATTTTCCAAGTGTTGTGGGGTTGTAGAACTTCTAAGTACATAGACTACTTCTGGTCTACCATTGCTACGTCAGCTTTCCAGCAATAATGCTCTTTTTACCTTAAGGACACCATGTAGAGTTCACCTTGAAACTGACCACACTATTTCAATAAATTTTGAGGCTATCTTACTATTATACCATTAACTTCAAAGCATTGAAACTTTGCACATGCAGTTAGTGATATCTCCTCAACACAGGGAAAGAATTATGGAAAGATCCAAATGCCCAGTTTATGTAAAATACATTTTAAATTTTACCTGAAAAATAATTTTTGAGAATGTTGTAATCTCTTTAGGTACACTTTTCTCAGAAAGTAGCAGACAGAGAGCAACTAAACTGCCCATATATGTCGTATAGGCTTTGATTTACACAGTAGGTGAAAGATTTTATTCATTAGAATATTATTTGGCCAATTAAAAAATATTATATTTGATGTACCAAATTTTGGTGAATGTTTTGGGATATTAAATTTTTTATAGGGCTTGATATCTGTTAATATCAAGTTATATTTCACCTAGTGTGTTTATAATGACCCCATGCATACCCATAAAAAATTCATGACAATAAGTTCAGTAGTTTCAGAGAAAAGTGTACCTGAATGTCAAAAATTATAAGTTACGGTAAATGACAAAATAAACAAAGACATGCGTTTTTGACACATATCAGCCTTTTAGAATTGTCCAGCTCCATACTCCTCTTCATTCTTGGTTTTCTCATCTTCTTTCTTCTTCTTTTCAGCTCTCTTCTTTATTCTGGCTTCTTTGGTCATCTCTTGGCCACTCTTTTCAGCTTCCTTCAGACGCAGCATATCACTCTGGCGAAGCGCACATGCCATGTCATTGCCTGGTACAATGCCACGTTTTTCATGCCATAAACAAACCTCAAATTAACCTCATATTTCTTCTCAACTAATTTTGATGTCATAGTTGATTTATTGCTGCCACGTGAATTACATTGTATTTCGAATCAAGTGGCTAAGCCCCTTCTACTTTTTTCATCTTCCTTTAGTTCAAAACAGTCTACACCATCACAGTGTTTACATTTAGCAAATGAGTGTAGCAATGCAGAAAGTACACCTATATCTAGAATTGCATAACTATCACAACTACTTGCATTACTCACAGTAGAACTGGCATTACTCTTGGCTTCCAAATAATAGTTTCCTTTTTGAGGCACTGCTTGCTCTTCCAGTGTCATATTTTGAGTCGGTTGAAGGCAATCCAAAATCGCCCTTCACACCTTTGGCAACACGGCGATAATGTTTACATTTACCAAACTTCCTAATTCGACCCATAATAACACACGGGAACACAAAACTGTAAATAAATATTATAAAACCAACGACGACTGATCTACTCGAGGTTACCACTGAAAATTCAAAACATCAACAAGTTTCCGCGGAAACCGATGCTTAGATGTTTCCATGGAGATTATATAAGCAAGGCAGCTACCAGAACTACTCAGATGTTTCCATGGAGATTATATAAGCTACCAGAACTACCCACAGACAAAACAAGACTTCCTATTAGCATGCCGAAAAACAACTTTTGGTGACAGTCCACGCCAGGTGGGCGTGGTCAGCTGAGCACCATAATAAAATGCCCCGAAAAAGGCATTTAGAGGGCCGGAAGGTGCAAAAATCATATGCCAGCTTATAGAATAGACCTTCCCTCACACATTTATCACAGAAAAAAAAATCCGATTTTTTCATCACTCAACTCTACAAGGTGTCCTGAGGTGTTAGTAGGGTCTGTAATGTCAGGTACCCTGTTATTTAGGATCTGGGGGTAGTTATTTGTAGAGTGGGCTGAGACAAGGCAGGAAGGGGTTGCGCACCTTTGGGTTCCACGTTAGTGGTGGCCTGGAACCGGTGATGGCGCTGGGATGCTCCTATAGTGAGTGGACTGGGGCAGGTAATTCCCTGGATTGCAAAGATATGAAAATTCCATGCAGGTCTGATATTAATATCCCCGGTAAATGGATGGGATAGTCATGCATGTATCTGGATATGAGGCGTCTGCCTTCATGTACGGATAGGTGTAGGGTGAGGCATAATACCAATATATTCCTGTCATGCGGGAGTGTTTAATTAACAAAAAATGGTTAATATATATAGTTGTGGCCTCATCTCTCATTTGGAGATGCGCATTATGCTTAATTGATGTTTGCCGACCCACCCCTAATACTCAGGTGGTAGCATCGTGATCCAAGGCGTAGCATGCCTTCTCTTTAGACGCATGAAGTCTATCAACCCCTTGTGTGTACTCTGTAATGTAGTGTAGCTGTTTTGGTCGTGTTCATGTGTCTGCGTTGGTTTATGTTGGACGTGGGAAGGTTATTGGAAGGGAGTAAGGTGGTACACTGGTAGCCTGTTCTCCTGTCATCCTCCCTTGGTCCATGTTGGCTTTCTATCCGCGCCTTGGGATAGTAAAGCTTCACGACCTAATCTGGTCTGCCGTTTGTAGTGTAAATGTGGCCAGTGGTCGTAGTGCGACTGGTCATGTCCTAATCGCCTATAATGATCCCTATGACTTACAATCGAGAAAAGAAGTTATTAGAGGGGAGGTCTTGTTTTCTCAGAGCCCCTGTCTGTGTTCGCTCCTAATTAGTGAGCGCGTGTGTGTGGGCCTGTGTTCCTCTACACCACGCGGACGGTTGGTCTGTTACAGGCTAAGTCGTAATATGTATCGCGTGTATGGGCAGGAGGCGCCCGTGGCCTGTCAACGTCTTGTCCATTGCTAAGTGCTTTTGCAGTGTTAAAAAAATGTATGTTATTATGATTGCTTTGCGTTTTTAATTTCATTGTCAATGCCGGTACACAATAGTGTCCTGTCACCAGCGGTATTGCCATGTGACGAAATGTGCACGTCAGCAGTTTGTATGTGTAATGGCAGGCTGGGATGTTATGTATGTCATCCGCTGGCAAGTGCTTTCCTGCACGTATGCTAGTGTTGTCATTGTCCTAGATTCCTAGCGGACTAATGTAGCAATTCATACTATTTGCTAATGATGTTTTGTGGCCCTTATTTCATAAGACTTGTGTCTTGCGAAATTTCTATGCCTTTGTGTGGGAAATGTATTTTCCATGTCTGGTGTAATTTGAAATTTTATGCCTGGCTTTTGGTGGGAGGAAATGTGGTATTCCCTGTTCATGTATCTGTATGGGCCAATTTCGATGTGGTTGGCAACCTGGATAATTGTTTTCTTGGTGTCCGATTTTCGCTGGGATTTGAACCCGTGACTTTATGTCATTCCCTGTGTTCTATGTTTGCGTTGTGTTTCAGGGCTTGAGGCGTCCCCGGTGTGGTTTTTGCTTGTGTTTCGCGTACCAAAAATACCGTTGGATAGTTAGTTTTTGGTACGAGTGTGGTGTGTGGTCATGGGTTCGGACCCGGGGTGCTGTAAAGGCTTGGTGTGACCCTCTCTGTGCCGCATATATTATGGCACATGTCCCCCGTGTATTTGTTGTGCGCAAACGAAAGTATGCATACCTGTGAGGAGTTTGTGTGTTTTTGAGTTCCCCTCGTAGTGTAATTTTGGAAGATATAGGGTCCTTAGATCGGACGTGAATGATGCGTTTGTTCCTGTTCACTAGGAGTTGGCTGAGTTCGTCTGTACCGACCAGTCTTGCCCATTGAGGCGCGTGTTATCGCTGACTCGATAGTGTTGAATTACGATGTCGTGGGCTTTCATTTGTTCTTTGCTTACTCTCATGTTCTCGCCACGCGTGGGTGTGAACTTGATTGCTGTCTGTAGTAATTGCGAGTAGTGCTTCTCGCACTGTAAAAAAAAAGAAGGAAACTTGTAGTTTAACATGACCGTTAATCTGTAGATCATGAACCACGGGACTTCCGTTTTACGTGGAATCCAAACCACAGGCCATGCCATTTCACTTCGAAAATCTCACATGCATTGGCTGCACTGTGAAAGAACCTCTCACTAACTACATTTGTGTTCCCAATTTTGTGTTACTGTATCGTGGTTCGAGTATGTTCCTTATCCATTGAACAAAATGTTGTTATACACGAGTGTCTCCGGGCCGCTAGTCGCGTGTTTGGTGACTATGTGCCGGTGAGAAAAAGTCATGTTAGAGGCGTGTTATGTGTAACGTATGCCTAGGTATTAAATATATACAGTTTAACTTGGCCATCTTCCTTTCTCGGGCCGAATGCATGAGGCAAAAAAATATTTTTTTTTTCATGCCCCGCTCTGAATTAAGAGAGCACTTTGAAAGAAAATAATAGAAAGACTATACTGTGTCTCGCCTGCCCAATGCTTTTATGCTTATAAAAGCGGGTTTCCGGGCGGTGGTAGTCTGTAAAAACTGTGTCGTAAATATGAAAAATATTTATAAATGAAGGTTGGGACCTGAGTGTAGTATTTACCAATTTGGTAATGTTAGTACTACGGTAATCTGGTTACATCTCAGGGGAATCTACCGACACTGTCTAGTACCCATTGGGAAGGCCATTGCAGGACGTAATTGGTACGTTTGTATCCACGTCACGAGCAAAGCCAATGCACTGTGGGAGTTGAACCTCCCTTCCTAAGCAATTGTAACTCAACAAAATGACAGTGTCTCGCCCCGGTGTGCAATTGGGCTTTTCAGTTGGTTAAAGCACACCTCACCAAAATTTTTGAAAACTAGTTTGCGATTCTTAATTCTTGCCACCTTTATGGCTTTTGCCCGCTACAAGAGAATCTATCATACTGTTGAACCGGAACATAGAACATTTAGTCATTTCTACTTAGAAAGACTCGCTTAAGCTCTATGCTGTGATTTGATGCTTAAGCTATGTTCAAAATATCTCTTTCCGGCTTTAAGCCGCGTAGCTCACCTGATGGGCTTCTACTTGGCTTTGGATATTAGAAAGTTTACGTTATCCAATTTATGGTGATAACCACTCCGACCAATAATCATTGATGGCCTAAGAGTAAAAATGTCAGGGGCCAACAAAAAAACAAGGATTTTGAATCATGCTCTTCTGATCTAGCCATGTTGCACTGCATATACATGAAAGAAGGAAGATAGAAAAAAAATGTGCAGTTTATGTTTGTGAGTACTTGTTTGTCTATTGTCTTGTTTCCCCCGTGCAAAAGAACCTATGTGTACTATATTATTGGTGCAAGCGATGTCGGAATATATTGTATTCCTGGTGAAAGTCGTTATCCTTTTTCGAGCGTCATTGCTCAGGGAGGTGGATACCGTCGCCCCGTCACTAGGGTGTAAGCCCCTGGGATCCACTGAGATGCCCCTCTGCTATTTTTCGGAGGAGTTTGTAGCAAAGTGCGACCGGGCTTGCTTTCACCGTATCGCTTGACCGTTGGTCTAAGTGTACCTGTGTTCGCGGAACTACTCGCGTTCTGTGCTACTCTAGTAGAGTTTACGGGGGTGTGTGTATTTTCGATTGATCTGTTCTGTGGGGTAGGTAATAACACTTTCCCTAATCCCTGTGTACTGTGTGGTAGTGCCTGGTCAAAATTTGCGTGCGTGTATCGTGCATTCTGAGGGACTGAATGCAACACCCTCCTATGCATTCGCACCTGGGGTACTAATGCCGGTGTTCGCCTTCGTTCTGGCAAACTTGCCCTTTGAACTGGCGGTAAAGGTCGCTTAATGGCTTGTGTCTGCCCTAGCAATGTGGTGGCGTGTAGCCTGACCGCTTTCCGGCCTGTGGCCACGGCAGACTCCTGCCATTGCGTTAGCCTATCTGTGTGGGTGTATGTAGGCTTTATGTGTAGTGGGACGGGTTCTATGTCGTCTGCCCATGACGTGGTTACCTCCTGTTGTCTCTGTGTCATGTCATGTGTTTCTGAGAGTCCTGGCTTCAACTCCCTCTCGTTCGTTTTGTTCCGAGGGGATTGTTCCAGACTCTGCCCCACGTTTTGGCAAAATTGCCTTCCGATCCGGAGCTGAAGGACATGTGTTTGTGTAACTTTGTGCTTGTAGCCTATTGGAGCCTAACCTGGCCGTCTCCTGGACTGTGGCCACGGCGAACTCCTTCTCATATGTGGCAGTACCTGGCGAGAGGGACATCCTCGCAAATTGCCGAGTTAGCGTATCTACGCTTATGTCCTCTCTCGGCTGGGCTTGTGGCCCTACCATGAACTCAAAAATGGCCTTGTTGGCTTGGAGCTCACGGTATTCGTCCCAAATTTGGGTGTACTACCTATTGAGGCATATGGCCTGTTTGCAAATTACTGTATTAATGTTTCTGTGTCCTATACAGTTCTGTAGCCGCCAATTGGAGAAACGCTTGCACGCGAATTAACTCCCTGTACTGGGTGTGTAAACCTGTGTAGTGCACCCTCATTCTCTCGAGGGTTGCATTATCTATTACGGGCCCATGTGTGGTGATTAATTGTTCGTATATTTTGTTTCTTTGGACATGGATCCTATTGAGGTGTTCATGTATGTTCCTCAAGTGCTTATGTGCGCATTTTAATTGCGTTGTCCTGCCCTCTGACGGAGTGTATGGCTGTTTGCCATGTATTGCCCCGACTTTTGTTTGGAGTGCCCGTATTTGTGTCTGTCGCCTTTGTATATGCCTTTGGCATCTTATTAATAATGTTAATAACATTGGCGTAACCCTATTGCCTCTATGGCTTGCAATCTCTGCATGAGGCGCC
This sequence comes from Meconema thalassinum, assembly GCA_946902985.2. Lineage (NCBI taxonomy): Eukaryota > Metazoa > Arthropoda > Insecta > Orthoptera > Tettigoniidae > Meconema > Meconema thalassinum. Next base: position 46,414,937 of record OX336396.1, on the reverse strand, counting down.
ATTCTGACTGAAGTGTATGCGAATAAAATAAAAATAAAAAATCTGTGCGTGTCTGACAGTGTATTTTCGTATCTCTTTGATTCTGTCTGGGGCTGGGGGGTTGGTTTATTAAGAATTTCCCCTATGTAACTAGTTTGGAGCAAAAATGGTATTTTTTTGTCTGGGGAAAAAAAATTCACTATTTGCTTGGCTGCGTGCGGTTAGGACCGTTTTGACTACGAGGGCTCGTTGGTTGAGTCCTGTTCTACTATGCGTAGTACCCCGCCTCCACCAGTGTTTTAGATCCCTTATTTGGGGGTGGTAGGATCTAAAAGGAAGAGTTATTGTATTAATTTGTAAAGCAGTGCCTAAAAAGGGGTAGCTTCCCGTAGCAGGGTAAGCTGACCAGTGTAGAGTGTTGTTTAGTGCTAGGAACTAGGGGGCGCTCCTATAAATAATGTAGGAGTGTTTTAGGGGATGGGGCTCAATGCAAGGGTCACTGCGCTGGTCGCCCAGCTGACTGGCTTGTTATATAACTGAACGTGCTTGTATCAGCTAAGTGCCACGCGCTGCTCTTAGCAGCCGGGCCGCCGCGAGAAATACAATGATATCTGAGCTAGCACTGTTGGGCTACCGTATGTCACGTCTAACCGTGACGGGAATAAGGAAGGGCGTTGGGACGTAAAGAGGCGTATAAACAGTAAGACGAGTGTAGTGTGTTGACCAAGTGTTTATTGGTCTGTGATGTTGAATTATGAGTCCCTTGTAGGGAATGTAATAATGGTCACAATAAAAGTACAATCTGTGGGTAAAGGTTACAAATGTAGGAGATCTGAACACGACTGACTCACCTCTGATGACACCAGCGTAGCCTCCGGCCGTACCACTGAAAGACTGATAATGGAGAGATCCCCGTGACCTCCTTAGGACTCCTTTTATATTCTTGGGCGCTATGCTGTCAGCATTGTGATGGCATAGCTGCCCCAGTTAATAATGTGTCGCTGTGTGTAATAATTGTGCAAGGATTGAGCCGCTTTCTAGAATGGCAAGCTGTCCTTGCGGTGTTGCTGGATGTTGGTCTGGCTTTATAAGGGTTGCCATTTAGGAGATTTAGATAGATTTAGCTAGATGATTGGGGGGATGGTCTCCAAGGGGTGCATACCCCTGGGGTACTGTACAGCAGGCTACATGACTGAACAGCGCAGCGGTTGCTTGGTCGGCCTATGCCCTTCATGGGGTGTCGCGCTACGGGTGTAGTTTGTTTTTACTTCTAATACATAAGTGTAGGATTACAAAATCACGAACTATTCAGTGTCAACTTTTTTCAGAGAAGCAAGTTCGACTTCAAATGAAAACAATGCGTTGTGTGGAAAAAAAAAGGCGTAGCGAATGTGAAAATGGAAAATTGGTTTCCGAAAATATTGGATTGGATTGGGATCCATAAAGACTGCAAACAGTACTTTTGAACTACCAGTGGGCAAGGTGAAGACAAGCAGCTAACTGCAACCAAACTTACGCGTTCTTGCTTGCAGTCCCTAATTTCAAAAAGTTCCCAGCTAGTATCAAACACCACCAGCAATGCTGCCGAAAATTATATGTCCCTTGTTGAAAAATTCACGGGAGGTAAGCAGATCAATAGAGGGAAACGAGGTTCCTTCACTCATAGAACCAAAGCTGCCGGACTGGTCTTTCAATTTGGGCCATCCTGGCACTATAAAACAATGAAATCCGTTTAGGAAAAAAACTGCCACAATAGTGAAGGACAATGCACTCAGCATAAAGAGAAGAAGAGCAGCTTTCCGAAAAAGTTTATTTGCGTCGCGAGAAGGGAAAAGAATGTCCCGACAACAGTCTAATGAAATGAAACGTACTGTCTCACGTGATTATAGAAACCGGTCAATGCAGTTGGATTTCGATGAGGTAATATTGAGAGAGTTTAGTGACGAGAATATCAAGCAACTAACGCTTAGTGAAGGCCATATACAAAAACTGGAAAAGGAAACAAGGGGCCAAAGGGAAAATGAAAAGTGGCACACAGCTTGAAAGGACAGATTTATGGCATCCAATTTTGGATATGTATGCAAGAGGAAACCTAATTCGAAATGGGCTCCATTAGCAAAAACATTCTGTACGGCGAATTCCACTCAATAGCAATGCAGTATGACTGTGATAATGAGCGAATTGCAAAACGAAATTTAGAGGAGAAATCGATAGAAAAGTCGAAGAATGTGGTATTTTCGTACATAAAACTTATGGATTTTTAGGTGCCTCCCCAGCCGGATTAATAGGAGACGACACTGTAGTCGAAGTCAAGTGCCCTTATTCTGCACGGAATATGACCATACTGGAAGCCTGCAAAAAGCTAAAGTGATTTTGTTTGGCAGAAAGTAAGCGAAAAAGAAAGCCAGAGAATGTCAAGAACAGTGCCTTTCAGAAGAGAACAGATTGATAACTCTCTAACACTCACATGGTTTTTATTTCCACAACCAGGGCCAGCTGGAAATAACATAGCGGGAAATATGTTATTTTGTGGTATGGACGCCTAAGGACATTCACATAGAAACAATCAAGAGGGACGAAAAGTTCTGGAGACAAAAAATGCTTATGTAACTGACATGCTGCTGCGAGAAAATCTTTTTGCCTGAGATCATTGATCCCAGGATGACCAGATCAATGGATATAAGAGAACCTGAGGTGACGTAAAATACTGAGTGTGTGTAAATCATGAAACGCTATCTTTGATATGGAAAAAATTGAAGCATTGATTTCAAGAACAGGAAATAATTAGGTATAATCTTCTTTCTTTTTGCGTTTTGCCCATTATAGAGCGCACTTGAACTTGTTTTTTGGCTTGATGATATTCGCCTTCCTATCTTCCCAAAATCTCTTCATGAAGTCACTGTGCTGCTTCTTCCGTTCTTCTGTCCACTTGGTTCCAGTCCTTCCACTAGTTTTCACCCTAAACTTGTGCTTTGTTACTGCGGTCCTGAAGACTTTGCGGTTTCTCAGAATATTTTCTCCGATGTTCAACTCTTGCAGGTCCTCTCTTGATTCATCCAGCCAGGCTATCCTTGACTTCTGAGAATTTATTACATTGAATAACCTTTTTGTAAGTCTATAAACCTCCATCCTGAAGAGATGTCCATAAAATGTTAAACGTCTTCTTCGTACAATGTTGCTGAAACTATCTGTGTGACGGTATAGATCTGAATTTCGTCTTTTAATCCAAATTCCGTTTTCTTGTATGGGGCCGAATATTTTTCTAAGAATTTTACGTTCTTGCTTTTCTATATTTGCAATTTTAGAATGACCTCCTGAAGCTACGGTTTCTGAAGCATATAGAGCTTCCGGTAGTACAACTGTTTTGTAGTGTTTCAGTTTTGCATTATTTGACATTACTCTTTTATTATAGTGATCCCATGTTAGTCTGAATGCTCTATGAAGTTTTGAGGCTCTTTCTGTGTTAGCCAAACTGTCCAATATTGAAGGAAGAATTATTTCTCCAAGGTATTTAAAAAATTCTACTTGGGATATTGCTCCATACGCTGTTTCTATTTTTTCTTTCTTGTTCTTTTGCTGAAAATTCTGCATGTACTTGGTTTGAAGGCCTGCTTGTGATGCTATTCTGTATAATGTCTCAATAGCATGCTTAGTTTCTTCTTTGTTCCTACTGATAATCGCTAGGTCATCTGCGAAAGCCAAGCATTTCACATTGATTTTGTTTCCAGCAGTTCCTATGCTAACGCCTTTGATGTTCTTTTCCCACTCTCTGATGACTTTATCTAGAACCAAGTTAAATAGAAGGGGTGAAAGTCCGTTTCCTTGGCGAACACCTTCAAAAGAGTCAGAAATTTCCCCAAGAAACTTTACCTTCGATGTTGTATTGGTGAGAGTCTGACGAATCAGTTCACTGGTCTTCCTGTCCATTTGAAGTTCTTCGACCGTCTCAAACAGGGTCTGCCTGCCCACAGAATCATATGCTTTCTTTAGGTCCACAAAGGTGACAATTGTGGGGTTGGATCTGCGGATCTTCAAAATCATCTTCAGATTCCATATCTGTTCAGCACATGAACGCCCTTTCCTAAAACCCGCTTGATATTCACCAATCAAATGGTCTGTTTGTTTCTCTAGTCTGTTCAGAAGAGCTTTAGATAGTATTTCATAGGCCACAGATAATAGGGATGAACCTCTATAGTTGTTTGGATCAGTTTTGCTACCTCTCTTGTGCAATGGATGTATTAACGCGCACTTCCAGTCCTGTGGGATCACTTCTGTTTCCCAAATTGCTTTTAAAATTGCGTGGATTCTTCTGGTGACCTCTTCCCCTCCGAGTTTCAACATTTCAGCGGTAATACCGTCTTCTTCTGGTGCTTTGTTATTTTTAAGAGATTGAATGATTTCTGCTGTTTCATCCATTGTCGGTGGATGTGAATCTGGATTCGGTGCAGGCTTTTCAAAGTGCATTTTTTCTTTCGGTGGGTCACAATTGAGTAGGTCTTGGAAGTAATCTGCTAAGATCTTGCAGTTTTCCTTGGTGTTTGTTTCTAGTGAGTAATCTGGTCTACTGAAACATATGCTAGGTGGTTGATAACTAGACAGACTCTCACGGAAGGTCTTATAGAAATTTTTGGTGTTGTTTTAAGGAAATCCTGTTCTATCTCTTTGAGTTTATTCCTGTCGTATGTCCGCTTCTCCCTGCGGATGACCTTAGCTGTTGATTTCTGTATCTTAAGGAATAATTCCCATCGTTCAGTTGTCTGATGTCCGTTCCATTTATTCCAGGCTTTAATTCTGTCTTCAATTGCTTTATCACAGGTTGTGTTCCACCATCTGTGTTTCCTTTTCCTTGGGGGCTGCCCTAACTTCTGTGCTGATGTCAGAATTGAATTTCCTAAGTCCCTCCAGTCTTTGGGATTTTGCTCTTTTATGGCCTGAAGAAATTCTTTGGCGTTCTGCTTGAGGTGCTCCGGATCCACTCTTAGTAATCTCTTAGTTTTGGTTTGGATCTATTAGGCTGGAATTTCACTTTGATTTGGCTTAAGTAGTGATCAGAGTCAATCACTCTAACTGCGCACTCTAACATTTAGTATTTCGCATATGTTCTGTTTGGACACTGCTACATGAACCACTTGGAATTCTCCTAGTGCTGGATTTGGTGATTTCCATGTTTTCTTCTTGTGTGGAGACCTGGTGAAATATGTAGACATGAGCCTCAAATTAAAGGATTTACAGCAATTTATCAGATGCTCACCATTCTGATTTGTTCTCCAATGTGCTGGATGATGTCCAACTATGGATCTATACTTCTTTTCTCTACCAACCTGTGCGTTAAAGTCACCGAGTTAAATTTTCACATGATGTTTAGGAATTTTGCTGATGGTTTCTTCAAGGAATTCCCAAAAGTCTTCTACTTTCTGAGGGTTTTTCTTATTGTCATTGTTAATGGGAGCGTGGGCATTAATCAATGTGTATGCCTTGTTGCTTGATTTTATTGAGGGAACGGAGATCCTTTCGGAGGGAGAAGTAAAGTTGAGTACTGAACTGGCTATTGTTTTTCTTACAAAAAACGCTGTTCCGAATTGTGATAAATTATCTCCAATTTTTTATGGCTGGTTTCCCCTTATATATCCTAAAGTTTTCTGAATCAAAATGGTTTTCGTCTTGGAAACGTGTTTCCTGAATGGCTGCAATTTGAATATCAAATTTATTCAAGGTGTAAATTAACTGTTTAAGTTTCCCAGTTTTGAGCAAAGTGTTCACATTGACTGTTCCAATGAAGTTCTTTTTCTTCGGGCGAAGAGATTTTGAGAAGCTCCGACTCTTCTCAGCATGATGATCCCGATCCCCCAGAATCCGATGATCGGGAGAACCCGAACTGTATAAGTCCGGGGTCTGGGGTCGTTGCTGTGATCCAATACGATCCATCATGCCAGGTTCACTAGTTGAAAGTGAAAGGTTGGGGTGATCACACGAAATGATCACATGGTTGCTACTCGATTGTTGAGATCGAGAGGTGCCACTCGATGTTCTGCAGCTGTTTACAGAGTGTTTGGTCCGCGAGAGGTATTTAATTCCCTCAAGTCCCCCCTATCCGCCACCTTGGACGCGCCACGTGGGAGTATCACCTCTCCCCCTGCTACGACAACGTAGTAGGTATAATATTTTTGATTGTTTACAGTACGCAGTACTAGTGCCTGTGCTAACAATAGGCAGATGAGAATATCTTAGGGTCTTTAATTCTATTATGTACATAATAATTTTGCTCTTGTTATGCACTTTCATAATTTGTTTATTGTAATAAAATGTCCTACATAAATGATTTTTTGATATTACCTCCATGAAAATTGAAGTCAGTTATAGTGATTGGCCATATGGAGTCGTTTCAGATCTCACGAAAAAAAAGAAAAAAAGGGGAATTAAGAGTCAAGAGAACCAAAGAACCATACGAATCACCAAAATAAATGTCCCCTGAGCGACCTAACTTCAATTAAATGAAAAAATACACCATCAAATAATCAAGCTAATGCGCCCTGTGATGTGAAACTGCTTGCTAATGAATTGATATCGGCATTGTACTACCGTAATTGCACACAAAACAGTCTATCCAATTGTCCAAACTTATTTACAATTATAACTGACAATATAATATGAACTCATTTAACTCAGTTCCAGAAATCAAAAATTGTTCAAATCAGTCCACTGATTATCAGGATCAGTTCAAAAAGAAATATTTTAATCAAATCGAAATCCTTAATTCAATATCTCATGCTCAATTCAAAATCTTTTAGTGAATCCTAAACTAATAATCTTGTTCAAAATTCGATAATCTTTTGTCAATTCAATAATCATCCCTAATGCCCGCAATTATTATAATAAACCTTACATGATCTCGTGGTATCGAATCCACAACTAGATTCAAAAATAATCCAGAATCAAACTCCATCAAATGATTATTGAAGTATCAGTGCAACCAAACTCGATGATTTCGGCAAATTGCTCAGGCAATTGCTGATCAAAATAATTAGTAAAGAGGACAGAGAAAGAAAGATTAAATTTTGCCTCACAAAAGCAATGAACCTTTGTCAAAATGAGCCATAAATTCTCTAAGAGAGACCAAATGAAAATGAAAATCCACAGCCTGCTTCCAGTCTCCGACCGGGTCAGGAATGGAATGAATGAAGCCCCTATCTAGCGGCGAGGATATGAACTGTGCCGGCTGCCGAGGCCTGACGCACTCCTCTGGGGCAATGATTAAATGAATGACAGATGAAATGAAATGATAGTGGAGAGTGTTGCTGGAATGAAATTTCGACAGGGAAAACCGGAGTACCCGGAGAAAAACCTGTCTGCCTCCGTTCTGTCCAGCACAGATCTCACATGGAGTGACCGGGATTTGAACCACGGACTCAGCGGTGAGAGGCCGGCATGCTGCCGCCTAAGCCACGGAGGCTTCAGAGACCAAATAATTCGATCAAAATATTTAAACATCATGATAGGATTATAATAATTCATGATTAAACATGTCATATCATTTGCCAATAAATCGTTGCACTAAGGCAATAGCCCTCTAAATAACTCGAGCAACATGTCACAAAAGATCATGGCCCATCAAACTATCATTCAAAACCAGAAAGCAGATCATCATCTGAGCATTTCTGTACATAACTTCAATAATTCCTATCACAAATATAATATCTAAGTAGCAAATCTAATATTTAATACTTAATATTAGCTATCTTCACACTCAAAATGTGGCAACCAGAATGCATAAAACGAGCAGTCGGATCTGAACAGATATGCATGCAAAATACTAATAATTCAATCGAAATGTGAACGGCTCAAGGCAAAACTCGGAAAGTCCTCAAATGAGACCCCCTAAGATCGTCCTAGAAAAGGTCTGGAGTTAAAAAAAAAAAAAAACATCGCACAGACGGCAAAGTCATCCTAAGGCATCAACATCAAATCCCCAAAGAAAATGTGGACCAAAATAAACAACTGTGCATCTGATGCACACTATCTTAAAATCCTTGGATAAAACCATAAATCGAAAAAGAATGCATCATGAAAGAAACGCAGAAGAAAAAAAAAAACATTGAAATAATTGCCATCGCAATTATGCAAGACAAAATAAAAATAATAATAATAATCTTAAAAAACAATAATTATCATCATTAATCCCAACAAAATTAATTAGACTCCGATGTGTACAATCAGATAATGCTCTTGCTATCGTCGTCGGCTTTAAATCGTTTCCGAGTATACATCTTCTTCCAAAACAGTCTAAAATAATCTAAGGTTGAGGTCTGTGGGCATGTTTGCTGTGACTGAACAGCCCAATGCGTGCATGAAACAAACGTCCACACAGATCACACAAAACTGTTGGTGGAGGGCGTGGCTGTGCTGCACGGAGCTTTCGTGCTTGTCGCTTGGCCTTAACAATTTTACGACGTTCTTCTTCAAACATTTTGACAGCAGTCGGGATGGTCTGGCGCCAAGGTGAACGGTCTTTAACAAGCTGGTCCCAGGTTTGTGGATTGAGTCCTGTCAACTTCATATTCTGCTTAAATTGGTCCTTGTAACGTCTCTTAGGGCCTCCATGAGGTCTGGTGCCGGAGGTGAGTTCACCATACAGAACCTGGCGTGGTAGTCTCGTATCATCCATCCGATGGACATGTCCAATCCATCTAAGTTGATGACCAATGATGGATGATTCTATATTATTAGCAAGCGCTTTCTCAAGAACTTCAAGATTGGTGATGTGGTCTTCCCACATACCGTGGAATTATACAAAGTCTAAATATGATCATGTGCTCTGGAGTGCAACTCATTATGGGAAGATTCAATTCATGTGGGCTGGCGACACATTTTTACCTCCTGGCATCTTCGTTAGGCAAAGACAAACCTCTTCTGCAAATTTAACAGAGAGTAAAGATCCCTGATGAGTGTTCCCTGGTGTCGTGTTGGCGGCAGGCGTCTGCTTGCTAAGATCGTCGCGACGCCTCCTGGATCAAAGTTCCATCCCCCATCACGTCTTCTGCGTGTTTTAATGTGCCATGGTGTAATTTGAAATATTCAACACTGTATGTCTCTCCTTCCTCACGAATACATTTACTTCATTAATATGTTGCCCCATTATTTTAGAGTAACACGCCGCCACAGTTCCAATTCGATCTAGAATGTTCAGAAGTGAGATTGTGTTCAGTGTGATTGGCGAAGACTGTTCCAGAAGTCCGGCGTGAAGCAATGTTCAATGAACTATGTGAACTATTACAGAGTTCCAATGATGCCTAAAGCCATGTTCACTTGCCATCACGGCTTTGATTAAATGTGCAATGTTCTGTCGCAAAGATGTCCCAACTGATTTCCATTGAATAGTGTGTAAGCTTTTACCGACAGTAGTGGCTACGCTGGCTAAAGCTCAGCATTAGGTCATGGGGCCAAGCTCTCTGCTGACTCGGTAGACGCGTGGGATTGAGCCCCACCGTCGGCCGTCCTTGAAATGGTTTTCCGCGGTTTCCCATTTTCAACACCAGGCAAATGCTGGGACGGTACCTTCTGACAGGCCACGGCCGCTTCCTTCCACATCCTTGCCCAGTTTCATTCACCATCATTCATTTAATCTATCATTAACTCCTCTCATGAGGTTGGCGTCAGGAAGGGCATCCGGCCGTAAAAATCATCGCCACAAAGACTTCCATCGCATCTCATCCCCGACCCCGTTGGAAAACGGGAATAATAAGGGTAGACATACAAGTGTGTAAGCTTGTAGCACAGGATGAGAAATATCCAGCCCTCAGACTGTGTATCACTGCTGCTTTATGCTGGTAATGGTTTTATGATTTTTCAACTTACGTGGCTCCAACTTCTTCAGTATGTCAGTGCAAGTCCCAATACTTACGAATATGAACCATCACTTTCACACTGCCGTTTGCTTGCGATTTTCAAGTGAAAAACTTACATCTAATAGCTCGCCCTTACGGCCGTAAGAATACAACACACACAGCGATACCGGTCCGCACTAAACATGTTCTGGACACGGACAGAATCAAACATAAGAATGAGCAAACTCATCTGGCGATCACCTGTCAAACGGCCTCGCTATCCTCCCCTCCGTAAGGGGGTGGGGGTAGCTCGCACATACCTCTCCTTACTCCCGGCCGTGAAATCATCACACAAGTGCACTGACCTCCACCGGACATTCGGGCAAGATCAAACCACTGTGACGTAATATTTGCGGCCCCCGGCCGTTCACGCAGCACCGTAGCTTAGTGGTCATACTCCAAATCGGGTACATCTCTCTCCTTCCTTACGAAAATAAAGTTGTCAGGCCAAGGAAGAGGAGCTTGATGAGTTTATTTTAAACATTATTTTTTTAAGATCCAAAAATTCACATGATCATGCACACGATTTCCCAAATAATCATCTTTTCAACAGCTTCCTGTCTATTCTAGAGCAGCACGATATTTCTTGATGTTGGCTGCATTGAACTTTCCCACGATGAATTACTCTTGACTATATTGTCCTCTCGAGATGATTACTGAATTGCTTCCTATCCTTCTGTATCAAGAACTCCCTGGTAACTCATTCCAACTTGTACGATGATTCGTATCTTCCCTCGGTGTTACGTTTTTCTCTCTGGACGTTGATTCCCCTGAGTTTCGAATTTGTTCTTCTGTAGGGGCGCTGGGACGATGTTCCTCTTTCAGTTGTCGCACGTATTCTTGGCTTTCCCTATGCCTTTCGTTCAACTCATCACGACTACGCTCGTTCTCATTTGATCGTTGGTTGTGCTGGTTATTCTCACGATTATACCGCTCTCGATTGTAATTGCTATATCTGCTTCTTCCCTGGTATCTCGAATTCCTATTATTATAATAAGGATGTCCATTCCTTCTCTGGTCATTGAAATACTGCCTACCATACTGTCTTGGGTTATCCTGGTTCCTTGAAAAGTTATTGGTTTTATTTCCAAAACTTCTAGGCTCCAACGATGGATTTCGTTCTGTTTGCACCACATTATCTATCACTACTGCGTTAATTTCCCGAGTATCTCTTTGATCATTTCTCGGATGTCTCGGAATCATTTGCGCACTGGTATAATCTAATCTTCTGAAAACATCGTCGCAGTGTTCTAGCGTTTCGGCGCCTGATGCTATCAAAGTACGCTGTACCTCTATAGGAAGTTGACGTGCTATTGCCCGTATCAGTTCTTCTTTGGGTAATGGAGGGGTAAGGAACTGCAATTTCGTGAGTTGTGCCGTGAAATAATTGGCGTGATATGTTGGGTTCGATGTAGAGTACCTCTTAGAGTACATTTCGGCTCTTATGTTGAGTTGGTCCTCCGAACTCCAAAATCTTTGTAATAGGGCAACTGCAAATTCCTCCAGGTTCCTGAAATTTCCCCGAAACGCGCGAAACCAAGTTAACGCGGGATCTTCTAAGGCACGCTCAATTACTCTGAGTTCGCGGTCTCTGGATATCCGATTTTCAGCGATCTATTCTCGGATATCACGAATAAATTCAACTGGTGTCAACCCGGTATTTCCTGCAAATTTCCTAGGCTTATCATCGAGATTTCTGATGATCGTGACGTGTCCCCTTTGACGTTCGCTATCTGTGGGTGTTCCCAAGATCTGATTCGAATTTTCCTGGATATTTCGATTTATTGTGACATATTCCCTTTCATGCTCACCAGTTGTAGGCGTTTCTAATGTCCGAACTGAATTTTCTAGATTGTACCTTACTTGCATTCTTCCATTATCTCCCGGAGTCCCTTCAATACGTAAACTACTTAATTCTGACTCCAAAAACGCTATAGGTTCTGTTGTCGTTCTTGTTGAATCCTAAATTTTGTTTCCATATCCTCTATCGATGCTACCGTATTGGTTCTGGCACTAGCTTCTATGTCCGATTTTAATTTTTCAAACCTTTCTCATATTGAACCCGCACTGTTTCAACCTTAGTTTCAACTCCTTTGCATGAAACATCCATGTTTTCTTTAAGTTTGGTCTCCATCGTTCCTATGTTTTCCAAGAGCTCGCTTTTTATCGTTCCTATGTTTTCCACGAGTTCGCCTTTTATCGTTCCCATGTTTCCATCTATACTCTCTCTGGCTTTGTCTAATCGTTTAACCACTGCGTCTTCCATATTCTGCTTAAATGATTTCAAGGTTTTCTCAACTCTCTCATCCACTTGATTCATCCTATCATCCACACCTGGGTCCAATGTATCAATGTTACCTTGTATCCCATCTTCCAAGGATTTTAAGTCTGATTTGACAGAATCTAAAACCACGGTTTTCATCCCCTCTAATTTCGATTCAAGTGCCGCTATACTATCGTTCAGATTCGACTCAAAATTACTCAAACTACTTTCGAAAGAATTTTTGTTTGCCAACATTTTATTTTCTAAGGAAGTCATATTCTGTTTCATATTACATTCTACAGTAGCTACATTCGTTCCTATGGCTGCTATCCTTTCCTTAAAATTTAATTCTAAATCATTCATATTCGCCTCAACTTTGGATACCTTTGACCCTACAGCAGCGATATCTGATTTAATATCTTTTTGCATTTTATTCATATCTGCTCTCAAAGTGTCTACATTTCTTTTCATTTTTTGTCTCCATGGAACTGATGCTTTCCCTTAATTTACTTTCTAAGTTACTTACATTTAACTGCAATTTACTTTCTGAACTTGCCATACTTGATTTCAAGTTGGTTTCGAAATCAGTTATGTTTGACTGCAATTTAGTTTCCAAGTTATTTATATTCGACTGCAAATTAGCTTCTAAACTAGCGGTATCCGACCGTAAATTCCTTTCTAAATCAGTTATGTTTAACTGCATTTTATCCTCTGAAATGGCCATACTCGCCTTCAAGTTGGTTTCTAATTCACTCAAGTTAGACTGAATTTTTTTTTCTAAACTACTTATGTTTGACTGCAATTTACCCTCTGAAGTTGCCATACTAGACTTTAAATTAGCTTATGAACTAGTAGTGTCTGTTCGTAAATTATTTTCTAATGGAGTCATTTTTGAATGTATTGTTTTAAAATTGTCCTCCAATTTGGAAAACATATTCCTCATTTCTTCCATCGATCTAATCCTGCAAAGATGATACATATAACACAAACAAAGACATGATAGAGACACTTCACCTTGACCCCAGCCAGAGTTGCAGAGCACATGACCACATTATCTTCCATTCGAATAAATACGATTCAAAACATTAAAGCATGACATCCAACGTTAACTATAAGTCCAATTCAATAGATTAAAATAACAACATCTGTGTCCTACTTAAGAAAACGAATTGCATCAACTGCTAGTAAGTTAAATGGAGTACCAACAAATTAAATCGAGCCCCACGTGAATGGGTCGCCACCTCTCCTCCTGTGCCCGTCCCGGAAATATGTGCGATGAACCGGCCAAAATTTACACCACACAATTTCCGAGAAAGAACAGGGGAGTGAAATAAAAAAGTAGCAGGAAAAACGAATGTGCCTGAATTCTAGTTTGATAATATAAGAAGAAAAACGGCTCGGGTGGCACGAGACAGAGTATCTCCGGGTCGTTACGGGATGTAATTACATCACAGGACTGAAACGAAAGCCAACTAAAAGTGTCTTCTGTCGCTGCAGGGATTTTTCGGCGCACACGACACGAACAATTATTAACACTCATCCCTGAGCGACCTATCTTCAATTATATGAAAAAATACACCATCAAATAATCAAGCTAATGCGCCCTGTGATGTGAAACTGCTTGCTAATGAATTGATATCGGCATTGTACTACCGTAATTGCACACAAAACAGTCTATCCAATTGTCCAAACTTATTTACAATTATAACTGACAATAATATAATATGAACTCATCTAACTCAGTTCCAAAAATCAAAAATTGTTCTAATCAGTCCACTGATTATCATGATCAGTTCAAAAATAAATCTTTTAATCAAATCGAAATCCTTAATTCAATATCTCATGCTCAATTCAAAATCTTTTAGTGAATCCTAAACTAATAATCTTGTTCAAAATTCGATAATCTTTTGTCAATTCAATAATCATCCCTAATGCCCGCAATTATTATAATAATCTTTACATGGTCTCGTGGTCTCGAATCCACAACTAGATTCAAAAATAATCCAGAATCAAACTCCATCAAATGATGATTGAAGTATCAGTGCAACCATACTCGATGATTTCGGTAAATTGCTCAGGCAATTGCTGATCAAAATAATTAGTAAAGAGGACAGAGAAAGAAAGATTAAATTTTGCCTCACGAAAGCAATGAGCCTTTGTCAAAATGAGCCATAAATTCTTTAAGAGAGACTAAATAATTGGATCAAAATATTTAAACATCATGATAGGATTATAATAATTCATGATTAAACATGTCATATCATTTGCCAATAAATCGTTGCACTAAGGCAATAGCCTTCTAAATAACTCGAGCAACATGTCACAAAAGATCATGGCCCATCAAACTATCATTCAAAACCAGAAAGCAGATCATCTTCTGAGCATTTCTGTACATAACTTCAATAATTCCTGTCACAAATATAATATCCAAGTAGCAAATCTAATATTTAATATTTAATATTGGCTATCTTCACACTCAAAATGTGGCAACCAGAATGCATAAATCGAACAGTCGGATCTGAACATATATGCATGCAAAATACTAATAATTCAATCGAAATGTGAACGGCTCAAGGCAAAACTCGCAAAGTCCTCAAATAAGACCCCCAAAGATCGTCCTAGAAAAGGTCTGGAGTTCGAAAAAAAAACATCGCACAGACAGCAAAGTCATCCTAAGGCTTCAACATCAAATCCCCAAAGAAAATGTGGACCAAAATAAACACCTGTGCATCTGATGCACACTATCTTAAAATCCTTGGATAAAACCATAAATCGAAAAAGAATGCATCATGAAGGAAACGCAGAAGAAAAAAAAAACATTGAAATAATTGCCATCGCAATTATGCAAGAGAAAATAATAATAATAATAATAATAATAATAATAATAATAATAATAATAATAATAATAATCGTAAATACAATCATTAGCATCATTAATCCCCACAAAATTCATTATACTCCAATGTGTAAAATCAGATAATGCTCTTGCCATACCGTGGAATTATACAAAGTCTAAATATGATCATGTGCTCTGGAGTGCAACTCATTATGGGAAGATTCAATTCATGTGGGCTGGCGTCACATTTTTACCTCCTGGCATCTTCGTTAGGCAGAGACAAACCTCTTCTGCAAATTTAACAGAGTGTAAAGATCCCTGATAAGTGTTCCCTGGTGTCGTGTTGGCACCAGGCGTCTGCTTGCGAAGATCGTCGCCACGCCTCCTGGATCAAAGTTCCATCCCCCCATCACGTTTTTTGCGTGTTTTAATGTGCCATGGTGTAATTAGAAATATTCGACACTGTATGTCTCTCCTTCCTCACAAAGACATTTACTTCATTAATATGTTGCCCCATTATTTTAGAGTAACACGCCGCCACAGTTCCAATTCGATCTAGAATGTTCAGAAGTGAGACTGTGTTCAGTGTGATTGGCAAAGACTGTTCCAGAAGTCTGGCGTGAAGCAATGTTCAATGAACTATGTGAACTATTACACTTGCTCACTTGCCATCACGGCTTTGATTAAATGTGCAATGTTCTGTCGCAAAGATGTCCCAACTGATTTCCATTGAATAGTGTGTAAGCTTGTAGCACAGGATGAGAAATATCCAGCCCTCAGACTGTGTATCACTGCTGCTTTATGCTGGTAATGGTTTTATGATTTTTCAACTTACGTGGCTCCAACTTCTTCAGTATGTCAGTGCAAGTCCCAATACTTACGAATATGAACCATCACTTTCACACTGCCGTTTGCTTGCGGTTTTCAAGTGACAAACTTACATCTAATAGCTCGCTCTTACGACCGTAAGAATACAACACACACAGCGATATCGGTCCGAACTAAACATGTTCTGGACACGAACAGAATCAAACATAAGAATGAGCAAACTCATCTGGCGATCACCTGTCAAGCGGCCTCGCTATCCTCCCCTCCATAAGGGGGTGGGGGTAGCTCGCACATACCTCTCCTTACTCCCGGCCGTGACATCATCACACAAGTGCACTGACCTCCACCGGTCATTCGGGCAAGATCAAACCACCATGACGTAATATTTGCCGCCCCCGGTCGTTCACGCAGCACCGTAGCTTAGTGGTCATAATCCAAATCGGGTCCAGTATGTAGGTCTATGTGCGTGCGCATTTCGCCTCTTATAAATCGATAATCACTGTTTGTGGTCTTGTTTGTTTTGTCTAGAAGACGATACCTAGAGTTGGACGTCCGCTTCGGATGGTTTTTAGAATAGATATTCCCAATAAACCTGAACACGAATATATCTTATCCATCTTTTCTCTAAAATATGAAGAGCGTGCTAACTAAAAACCATTCATATCTTTCTATACAGTATTCAATTTCGCATCGAGTGAAACCAGTCGCTGATCTGTGCGGTAAGAATTATGCCCTACAAAGTATTATTAATGTCGGAACAATATGTTTATTGTTCGGGAGTTTATCCTCAAATAACTCTAAAACTGTTACCTAGAAGGGCTAGAAGGGAATCCAACGCTGTCAGAATCTATCCTGAGTTTGTTTTGACCGTTTTTTCCACAATCCCTCCAGGTAAATGCCGAGATAGTACTGTACGTGAAGTTTCAGGGCACCTGTCCTATCCCTGACTCTAATACAGTTACACACATAATCAACTACATGGGACTGATTATGATAATAATAATGATGATGATATTAATAATAATAATAATAATAATAATAACGTTATTGGTTTTACGTCCCTTTTAACTACTGCGGCTTTTAGAGACGCCGGGGTGCCGGAATTTTGTCCCGAAGGGGATTTTTAACGTGCCAGTAAATCTAATGACACGTCTCCCTCGCATTCGCGCACCCTCAAATGCCAACTGGCTGCACCAGGATTCGATCCTGCGACCTTGGGCACAGCAAGTGAGAACGATACCGATGAACCATGCAGCCAGTGAAAGGTACTGATGACCAAGATGTCCCAAGCCCCTACAATGCATTATTATCAACAAGAATGTTAGAGGAAGTAAGAAAGGCATCTGTACGAACACATTGTGTCAACGTTACATATTGTGTCACTACTACAGTATAATTTTATTGCTCAGATATTTTCCACGACTAGGCACTTGTACACGTAACTCGTCGAACTATAATATTTGTGACAAGAGGAAGACAACTCCTTCCTGTCGTCAAATTGTTCCCTTCTCCCTCCGCCCTGTAGCGTGTTCATAATTTTCCTTGCGCAAGAGATCTTGCGCAAGGAGAAAAGGCTTAAGATTCTACAAAAAATATGTATTATAGAAAAAAGATTTAAACATTTGGTTGCCATATTCAAATAAAAAGCCATAGTTTCCTACCATCCTTTTCAAAACAATTCCCGAACTAATGCTGTCGATTCCATTTACCCGATTTTAATTCTGAAAAATGTATTGGAAACAGGAAATAAATCTCCATTTTCGTATTACCAGGTTTTTTTTCATATTTTAAGCAGAGATATAAAAAACTGTTAGTAACTTTTTGTTTTTCACATTTTGGAAAATGCAATGAATTAATATCAATTCAATTGCAGTCTAGTATACATTGTGATTTTCAGAGCTTTCGTTCAAGAGAAAACTGAAAAAAGAAATTGGCTCACTTTGGTGCTGCTACGTGGTGTCAGAATTACAAACTAAAACACGGGACATTTAGCCTTAACCACACATATACTTATTTTACTTTTTAATTCTTGTATAAGATATTAACAATTTTCTTTTGGTGGGCACGGTAGTTCGTGTGCCTCGTCTTTTCTTTTTTTGTGTCGGTTTTCATCAAGAGTGCACTATTATGTGTTGCATTCCAACTCGATTCAGCGCTCTTGGCTTGTTTACCAACTACATTGTTAGTGTATGATCTGACAGCAGAAAAGGGCGTTGCCACCTATCCACCAAGGAATGTCATTCCAAAGGGCAAAAGTACAACAAAGTTAACAAATCACTATAATTTGTTCTGGTTGCAAGAGGTACATATGCAGAAAACACAGTGAACTAACAGTCGTATGTTCCCCGTGTGTTGAAGATGGCGAATACAGTGATCAGTGAATAAATTACTTTCTGAGCATCTTTTTCCAAATTTTATTTATTTTGTTGTTAATTAAGGGGAGTTGTAATCGTAAATTCAAGCTTTTCCTTAAAAAGTCATTACAACCATAGTTTGTGAGTTAAAGGCATGACATGTTGTGTGTAGATAGATAACTAACTGTAATAAATGAAAAAAAAATATAATTAGGCATATACATTAATATTATAAGACATTTAACAGTTATGCCCATTTTGCATTAAAGCCATAACAGGAATTCTAATGATACAATCACATTGGAATTTTTACTGTATGAAGCTATCACTACAATATGAATACTGAACTAAAATAAATTACATAAGTATATTAGTTTTTTACTTAAAAAATCTTGAACGTACTGTTGTAGAAGTAAGTCAATTTTTATCACATAAAACCCTATAAATAAAATTTTTAATAAGTAATGATTATTTTATAGTTCTATATTCCACAAGGTGTAATGAACAACTCCTGAAAAAATCATAGCTCTGCGATTTATAATTTTTGAGAAAAGGCTTAAGATTCTACAAAAAATATGTATTAGAGAAAAAAGATTTAAACATTTGGTTGCCATATTCAAATAAAATAATGCTTATTTGATTCGTATTCATACTCTTCATCCCCCAACATTCTTTTCTGCCCTCTTATTTTCTGTCTGGCTTCCAGCTCAAAATCAGGCATCCCTTTCTCAGCTTTCATAAATCTATTCTTGTCAATGGTGTTGAACGCCTTTATGGTGAAAACTCCCGGATTCACACCAAGTATAGGTGCAGAGTTTGACATTTAATGTTTCTTAATGAATTTCCATGCCTCCGATAACTATAAAATTTATTCGCAATGTAAATTACACTATGTAGATTACAAATAACACGTTTGCAAAAAATCGTTTTTTTGACACAAATTTCATTTCATTCCCCCTTAAGTTCTATTTTTTGTCATCTAAGGTTCATTTAAGGTTCAAATAGTTTAGACTGGTGGTCACAAAATTCTACCCCCCCCCCCCCCCCCCCCCGCTCCGTTGGTAGCTCATGGTATGAAAAATAGCATGGTATTGCTAGGGTTAATGGGCACAATATCAAAACCATTTTAAATAGGCGGTAATCCTCTAAAAAGTACCTACAATTTGAGTTTGAAAGCACTTTTTATATGACACTCCCTTGCGCCAAGGGATTATAAGAAGATGGGGCTTCTCGTATGCTGAACACGAGGAGCTTTTGTAGGTGTACACCAATTGGCAAATTTAGTGAATTCGAAATATTTTTATTTGCCCGACAAAATATACCTCCGCCTTCCGACATGACAAGAGGGATTTTTTATTGCCCATTAGCTTGCCACGGTGGGTTAATTGTTATCGTGTCGGATTACTTACCCCAAGCTTGCAGGTTCGCTCCTGAAAGGCGGCATAAACCACGGCATGAATGTCATACGATGTTGGCCTGTTAAAGAACCCATTTGAATTCAGTAGGCCGTGTTCATAATGGCAAAATTAATCTCGGGAGTTTCCGCCAACACAAAGTTCCTCATTTCTCTACTAGAACGCGCTATAGTGTCAAGGAGCTTAGATATCTAACCTCCTTGACTTGCATAGTGCTTCAAGGAACAACAAAATTTGACATGCAAGCTGCTCTCTGGGTGTCGCATAACAAAGCTTGCACCTGGCACCCGAGGCCATACGATATTATTATTATTATTATTATTGCTATTTGTAACTAATTCCTAATAATTGTTCGAATTCATAGGTTGGAGTTACTGTACTGGGGTATCCGTGATTTGAGAGCGTACTGTTTGAATAAAGTGCACAGCAAACCGCTTGTACAATTGGAGATTGGTGGTGTGAAACTAGAAGCAACAACAAAGAAGAATTGGGGGCAGAATTGGCAGAATAGCATTTTTCCAAAAAGTCTCAAATACATTGATTTGGTAAGTCAGCATATGTATTTGAATCTTCAGTCTGATTTGATGCAGCTGTCCAAGCTTCCTTGTTCTTAGTTACATCCGAGGCAATCAGTTTAACATATTCTAACCTTGGTCTGCCTCTGAAGACCCTTCCTTCCATAACTAGGTTTGCTATTTCTGGGTGATTTAGCGTCTCCCCAGCAACCTATCTCTTCTCTCCTTTAGGAATCGCCAGAAACATCACTCCTCTCCCACTCGTCTTAATACCTCTTCATTTTGTTACTCTATCTACCATCTGATCTTCATCATTCTCCTGTAACACCACATTTCAAATGTTTCTATTCTCCTCGTTTCTACTGCACCAACAGTCCAAGTTTCTCTTCCATATAGTGCCACGCTCTAGACAAAGGCTTTCAAATATGACTTTCTGGTAACTAAATCTATATTCGATGTCAACAGATCTTATTCCTCTTCTAGTATACAGGGTGTAACAAAAATGTACGGCACAAAATCCGGGACATATTCCTCAAACGTAGACCAAGAAATTATGTTATATGAACATGGGTTCGGAAACACTTTGTTTCCATGTTATACCTCATTGTTTCCAACTCATTAATCATGGGAAACGCACAACAACAGAACGTACCAGCATACCAGATGCAACACTTTCCCTCCGTGCGCATTGATACAGGCATCAACCCACCGCCGTCGCAGTGAATCTCGGATACGGTGATGTATCCCTGGAGTACTGCGTATAACAATACATAAACTAACAATATCACACAGGAGAGGCTTATTATTATTATCGCTTTCAAACCAAAACCTACTAAAGGTCTACCATTTCTCCTCCTACAAAACAAACCTATCCAGAGGTCTATATTTCTTCCATAACAATAACTAAATTCACTAAAAAACTTTTCACACCTCTATTATTATTATCAACCTCGCTAAAGCGACTGCTGACAGGCCACGACCGAGCGAACAGTGTCTATTAACAACTATTTGCCGCTGCGACGACGGATGGTCTATAGCCATGTTGCTGACCCAGATCCAAAATCGCAGCCCCACTACGGCAACGAACTCACTTCTTACTCTCAAATTCTACGATAAAAAACTCCAAAAATAAATCAATATAATCGCCACGACTGAATTAATCGCCAAAGGAAAAAATATTCCTTCCAAAGCGTTATCTTAACACTTGGAGGGATAAACTACTTAAAATCATTAAGCACTAAAATTATTAATCAAATCCAATATTAATAAAAATCCATCATATAATGGAGTGAAAGGAGCCCTTATGGGCACCAGACTTCAAGCATTTTTCATCACCATTTGGTGATCACGGACCGACCGAGAGTAAGTAAGTAAGTAAGTGGTTTCGCAGCCTTCCATAATACGGGCACGGAGACTCTGGACATCTTACACTGTATTAGTCTTGTTGAGTAGGGTATATGTTTCAAGTCCATAGGTGAGAATTGGAATAAAGTAGGTATAAACATGCTTAATTTTGCTGTCTGGGGTATTTTGTCATCCCATAGAAGATTTCTCACTTGACTATAAAAAAGAGAAACTCTCTGGGTCCTGTTTAGGATATCTTGCTTTATAGAGTTGCCCTATGAGACAACACTTCCAAGGTAGGCCTACTTGAAGTAAGAAACAGATTGCAACTGAGTTCCCTCTAGAAAGATGTTGGAACATGAGCCGTTCCTGTTGATAGTCATTTCAACAGTTTTTGTTTGACTGATCTTTAGTCCAAATTCTTTAAACTTGTCGTTTCCAAAGTTTAGTTTCGCCTGCACTTCTGTTTCTGTTTCTCCCCATATCAACACGTCATCTGAATATACCAGAGTAGGCTCATTGTAATGTTCTTTGACAGATTTTATGATCCGAACAATGGTGACGATGAACAGGAGTGGTAACCAGGCACTTCCCTGCTGGATTCCTCTGCTTATTTCAAACCAATTTTATCTACCATCCCCTACTTGAACACAACTTAGGCACTTTTGGTAAAGCATCTTTACTTTATCAATTAGGAATTTTGGTACATTTATACTCTCCAGGTATTCCCAGATTTTCGTCCTGCGGACACTGTCGTAGGTCTTTTCGATGTCCATAAAAACCATTACCAAGTTCTTCCCATGTTCTCAGTACTTCTCTGATAGCATTCTCACTGTGAATATGAGGTCTACAGTACTTCGGTCGTTCCTGAAGCCATGTTGTTCCTCCAAGAGTGGTTCTATCATCGTCCTGAGTCTTTTCTCAATTATCTTCTCCAAAAGCTTGAGTGAATGAGAAAGTAGAGTGATACCTCTGAAATTCCCACATTTCCTCCTATTTCCTTTTTATGTATAGGACTTATGATGCCTTTCATCCAGTCGTCTGGTATCCGTTCTCAGTCCACGTGACAGAGAGTACTCTATATAACTACTGTATACCCGGTGCTCCAGTTGCCCTGATTATGTCAGTGGTGAGGAATACATTAATATTGGTTTATATTGTGTTGCCACTAATTTCTTCTCGCGCTTGATCATGATCATCATTAGGTCACAGTTCCAGTTTCGCGGGTACTGTTAATAAGCCTCCTCCATTCCATTCTGTTCATAAACACTTTGCTCTCCATAATGTGTTCAAGTGTTCTTCCCATAAATGTGATGTCCATCTTAACAATGTCCATCCAACAGGTTCTAGGCTGTCCCACAGGTTTCCTTCCTTCCATCTCCCTTTCCAAGTTGACTCGGGCTATTCTTGACGGTTCCATCCCCTCTACATGTCCAAACCACCGCAGTCTATATGTTGTGATGTCGTGATCCCAGCCTCTCTCCCTACCTTCTCGTTTCTTATTTTGACCAATTTGGTCCTTTGGATAGTGGACCTAAGGAACTCCATCTTCGATGCCTGTATTCTTGGTATGACTCTTATGGTGAGGGAACATGGTTATATGCCATAAGTCAACATTGGTGTGAAATAACTCTTGAAGAGTGTCAACTTTACCTTTCTTGGAACTTTCGTATCCCAGAATAGCGTCCTCACCTGCTGGTAGAAAAGGAATTGGTCATGATGAATACAAATACGTTTTCAAATTTATTTTTAATGAATAATGTATATTTTTCGTTTTCTACTGATTTCTCCTTGTTTTATACAATTTTTTTATACGGTAGACGTTATTTCAACGATGTGAATAAAACAAAAGAAAGAACATCTCGGTTGGTCTGATTCTGTCCGTTAAATCCAAAGTCCGTTGAATCGAGGGCCGCTAATTTGCAGTCTTCTCAATAAAATCCATTCCATGCTTGTGTGAACAGATATTCTTCCTATTTCTTGAGCTATTGATCCTATGTAACCCATTCAATGGTATGGCAGTTTACAAATGAATTTTCAATGTTCCAGGAGCTGCCCCTGGAAGTTAAATATCATCCAGCAGCCCTACTTCGAGTACTTGACACACGAAGTTTTGGTCGATTGGCATACATTGGGTGCAATCTCATTCCAAAACTACATCACTATATGCACGACACTCTTATGACAGTGCAACAACGAAAATTGTGCCAACGAAACTTGTCTATTAGCTGTATTCCAAAATTGAGTGAGTATGTAATGTATTATTGGAAAATAGTTTAATATTTGCTGTAAACGATTAGCCTACTTTCGATTTCTTTTTAAATGAAAGTAGACTTATGAGTTCTACACGTGTCAAAAGTTCGTGTGTTTGTGTGTGTGCATGTCTGTCCCCTCCCCTTCTACCATTCTAACACTACGAAACCGAATTGAACCACATTTTGTACACAGGTAGCACTAGCAAAGGGCACCTCAGTGTCATATTTTACATCGCCGCCATCATACCCAAAACAAAATGGTGGCCACCCAAGTGTTCAATGCTTAAATCAAATTACGACTAAACTAATTATCGGATCTAAACCAAATTTTGTAAACACATACTTTCATATGGGATGCGTCTTGTGCCTAAACTACAATGCAATCAGCCATTTATTTCAACATGATGGCTGTGTGAATCATGCAAGCATTATAATTCATTAGTTATATTAAATGTGGATACAGAGAGGTGGCGCTAGAGAATACAACCTATACATTTTTCATGAAGATAATCAATAAAATACTGACAGACCTCACTAATCGGCATATACCTGAATATCAGTTTTGGTTTAGTAAAGCGAAATCCACACTGCGAGCAGTGACAGCACTTCTACGTGACATTGAGGAAGCTCTTAGCAAACCAAAAGGAAAGTACTACACTAATTTCATAGATTATTGAAACCCCTTCGACTATATACTGTACCCTCTTTTAGGCTCCTAGGATGCCGACTCTAGCTCGGGGTAATGGTCTGTTCGGTGGCTCTAACTTAACTTAAACATCCTAGGGATTTTATGAAGGATCACAGGAAGCTTGACCTAAAATCAATATGTCAGAGGAATCCTAATGCAAAGTAATGTATTCATAAAACAACATATTCCCGCTTACTCCCATCCACAGACAACAAAACAAACAAAACAACTCCCTTAATCATTATTCTAAACACAAACTAAGATTCTAATCAAAGCAAATCAAAATTGAAAAGATGAATGTTAAAATACACTGGCTGAAACCAGGAAGAAAATAATCTAATTTACAGCAGTCCACTGCTTCAAGTTCAAGAATAAAATGTCAACAGACTTAATTTATCAAACTATGGCCTAAAAAGTCCAGCCATTCCATCAAACGCGCACTCATATTTATAGTTATTAAATGGTTTTAGGGGTTTGGACATGCTCTCTCCTACAATCATCACCATCCTCTCAAGAATCCGGTGATGAAGGCAATAGGGTTATTTTCGGCCGCAAGCATGTGTGTAACACTCTTGCTTTACAAAAACAGTTAACTCTACTCAGTCATAGCTCTGCCAAGCTAAGATAATCCACAAAAATACAAGTCAAAAATGCACATGAGGCATCAAATGAACACGCTGCGGTGGCCTTCGCCCCGCCAATTAGAATAAGCAAACAATTACAATGAATGCACCCAAAATTACAATAATATTACATGACATCGCTTCCTGAAGCGACAAGGGGTAAACAAAACCCCGGGAAGTGCAACCGCCTCTCCTCTACAAAGAAAACAATACCATCCAAACGTGGTCTACCTGACCTTGCAACAGACGTACTCACACCACAACAAACCAGCCTGGCGGGCAACGACCTTCACCGCACTCCCAAGATTCAGACAGTCGACCACAGTCTTTTGTACCTGCTTCCTTGCCTGACCGTCTTGGACTTGAGCTGTAAAATTACCTTTCCGACGGAGCCATCGAGTACTCTCATCCAGGGGCGGCCGCTCCTTATGTGCTGAAGTGCTGCAGCACACTGCTTTATTTGAAAATAAATTATTTTAATAGTAGGCTTATTATCTACAAATACAACGCTTTAAAAAAGACGTCAAGCAAAGAGTAGGAAATATTTATACTCCCCTCACTACGAGGTACAGAACAGATACGGTACGAGGTATCTAGGCGTGCGCTCCACTCCGTGCACGGCGTTAGCTGTGCAGATCACAGCCCAGCGAGAATTTCCAAGTTTATTGGCAGCATACGTGAATTTTGTCTTCTGCGCATGCGCGCCCAACTTTTCCCTTGTGTTCTGGATGTGCTGTTGGGACAACAGCTAAGACCAGTCATCACAGCGATTCTTTGTTCGACCACAGAGAGGCATCACTGGTCACAAGGAATATGAACGTGGCCAGTGGCACTATCTGGACACAGCAATAGGATTTAAGAGGGAATCGCTCAAAGAAAATGGGGTAAAAAAGCAGAGGAAGCCATCAGCTGTTCCCGCTAGAAGGTCTTTTTCAATACACCCAACTTAATTATTCTATAGCCACATTTTGTAAATCGATGTACTATAAAAATTATAATGTTTATGTCGTCAAAATAAGGACATGATTATTGTGATGCCTAGTTCATAAATTTCACTATTGCAAAATAACCTGTGATTTTGCATTACGGCGTTGCTGGTTTCATTTTAATGCTTTTGGTAATACTGAGTAGTACTGTTTTTGCACGGTCACACCTAGTGTTTCGTGAATATTTTGTAATTGCAGGTGTTATTACCATGTACAATCAGTTGCAGTCAAGAACAGCAGATGCCGTGAAGATAAAATCCGCTGTGTTACGAGAACACACGAGAAGCCCACGATCGCTTCCAAATCTTGGATCACCTGGAAGCAGCAAAACTGTTAGATTCCACCAACTTTGAACGATTTTCCAAAACGTTTCCAGATAAAAAAAACTAGGTGTAACTGTTCATGCCTATAGCATGCTGGAAAAGAAAAGGATCAGAACAGAACTATGGGTTCTGTACTGTAGGCCAGATTTTAGGAATATTGGTGGGGCAGTCCCTCTTCTGCATTTCATAATATCCAGTAATCTGCAAGGTACGTTCTGCCAAACAAGCAAGCTTCTGAGGATATTAGTAACAACACCCATGACTAATTCAGAGCCTGAGAGGTGTTTCTCATCGCTGAAGAGGATCAAGACCTTTCTGCGGAACACCATGGCACAAGAAAGACTAAGTGCCTTCGCTATGCTCTCCATTGAGAAGAAGACGGTCTCCAGTATAGAGGGGTTCAATGCCAGGGTGATTGACAAGTTCTGCAGCAAGAAGGAGCGACGTATGGACTTCATTTTTCGTCACTGAGTGAGTGTTTCTATATGTTTATATAAAAAAAATTGGAGGGATGGTCAGGCCTCCAGCACACAACTAATTTTCTACACCAGCCGCCACTGCTCTCATCGCATAATGAACTCAATCATTTCACTTACCATTATATCATCGTAGACTGCGGGAATTACAACCTCCGCTTCTATTTCAACTTACCATTATATCGTCGTAGACCGCGGGAATTAAAACCTCCGCTTTTATTCCAACTCAGCCAAGGGTCAACTCTCATTCTTCTCTGAATCTTAGACTGTCACCTATCCATTATCATCATCATCTTCATTTCCCGTTTCCAGCTTCCTGGGTCGGGTTGTGAATTAAGGACCTCCAACGTTTCCTGTCTCTCCACCACTCCTCTCCTGTTTTTAGTACTTCTTCAGGTTTTCCTCCTCTCTTCTCTACACACTCCCACACTGTATCTGCCCATCTCTTTCGGGGCCTTCCTCGTGGTCTCATCCCTGTCATCTTTTCACAGAAAGTTTTCTTTGGTACTCTCTCCTCTCCCATTCTCATCATGTGTCCATACCACTTTAACTTTGTTGTTTCTATCCTGTCCTGCAGCTTCAAGATTCCTGTCCTTTTTCTAATCTCTTAATTTCTGTCACCTATCCATTATGTCTTACCTTATTACCTTGGGTGTGGTCATCAGCACCTTACTTACGGGTCGTGCTCAAATGGCTGCATCACTACTGGTCTGTCACAATGTCATGCTATTTTCCCCCATACTGGATTATACATTACGGTCGTGCGTAAGCACTCATATCCCAATTACCCCTTTAATGTGCATTCAACAACATTACTGAAACCCTCAAAAACAAAAATAACAGGATTTTGATGCTCATGTTCAAATCCTATCTTATAAAACACACAAATGGAAATCATCATTAAAATATACACAAATTTACACAAACATGCCTGCTCTGCCCAAAATACCTATTTTATCATAATTGCTTATGATGGTGAGAAACTTATCCAACTCCCAGGATGGGAAGCGTCAGCCATACACGCCCCATCTGGTTATCTTTTCTTATCTCATATTTGCCAGGATGTTGCTCAATTCCATGATTTCAGTCCGCAGGTCCATCTTATCCATCTTGCAAGGGAGGGTGATCTTACACACGGTTCCAAATAGTTCACCAAAGCAAAGGTCCACTGAGACGTATTATTCTTAACACAATGCACGGTTCGTCTGCGGAGCTCCTATAGCCCAGGCCAGGCATTATATGCAAATACACGGCCAACCTCAAAAAATAATGTAAAGCTGAAATTTGGCATAGATGTTCCCTAGTACCCTAGAAACAAATCCTGAAAAGTCCCCATCTCTGCGGTGTCCGCGTCATAGTTTTTGGAGGGTTCAAAAGGGCATAAATGGAGCCTAAGTGCGAAAAACTGCATTTTTGCTTCCTGCGTTCAAAATATTGATCCAAATTTAGTTCTCGCGATCTTTAGCCATTAATAAAAATGAACTAGTAGGATAACGGACTTATCAGGCCTAATTATTGCTATTGATGACGGAAAAAACGACTAATTTAACATTTGAGCACAATTTTTACATGACAATTTGGTTAATTTGTTACTAGCAGGTCGTTATTTCTTAAACAACTGCTAATATTGACTAAAGACACATAATGAAAGTTATAAAGCATACATTTAGCTTTACATTGCTACATTTCCCATGTATATGCGGGAAACGGTTACCGAGTTACGGTCCCAAAGCATAACCGCTGTTGAAAAGGCACCCAATCGCGTTTCTAGGTGACAGCGCTCGGCCTGTCGGAGCAGGCCAACAATACTCGAAACAATTTCAGCTTCTAAACAGTCTTGGATTTTCAGTAAATGTGGCGAAAGTTCACAGGTGCGAAGTTTCAGCGCTTCGTGAAGAACGTCCAATCCCGAATGCTGGAGCGTTCACGCAGTTTTGCTTTGACAACGCTGACTTTAACATAAGGACATTGGACGGGCGAAACACATTTCACTGCATGGGAGGCATCAAGTGCGCAGGTCCAGCGCCTGACAGTGAAATATCTCCACTCCCACGTACACGAGAAGTTCCTAATGCTGGTGTGATTGCGGCGATGGGAAAGTTCAACATTTCGTAGTATCGGAAGCCCTCTTCCCCTGGTTCAAAGGACGTCAAGATTAAGGAGTTAACTGTGGAAGCCCCAAACTCTGTGGCTATTGCGTCGATGATGGACTCCTTGTGGTTATCTGGACGGTGGTCAGGTATTAATTTACCCGCTTCGTGGAACGGCTTTATGGAGACGTCACTGTCTGCTCATGCTCAACCAGCTCCCCAGACGACGTCAGTTGATGCACTGCCGTTCATTAACTTGGAACCGAGCAATCCATCAACTATATATTCCGCGTTGAAGTTTGCCGCAAGAGAGTGCGCGGAACTGAAACAAAGCACTTGTTTCGTAACCTTTGACCAGCCCCTATACGCAAAAGCTGCAGAGATAGTCGCATTGGACACTTCAGAGGAACTCAAAAACGTGGTTGTTCGTTTAGGCGGATTTCACCTTCTAATGTCGTTTCTTGGGGCAACCGGCTATGTGATGAATAGAAGCAGTTTGGAGGAGCTCTGGGTGGAAATATACGCTAAATCGTCAGTGACTCACATGATGTCTGGACACGCATATTCTAGGTAGGCTTGCAATTAACTCGCTCTTAAAAATGATTACGTTATGCCTTCAATTTTATCAATAACGCGAAACTGTGCATGTTCTAGGGCCATTTTCAGACAAAACAGGCTGTGGGGACAATGTTACTCAACATGAACGACGGGTGAAGGATGACAAGGACGAAATACAGGCGCTTTTTACCGCATTCTAAGAAGGCACCGCCATCGACTTGCTATCACAACCTTGCCTTCAACGTCTCAAAGAGTCGCTTCATGACACATATTCTTCAATGATTCAGAAATCTCGCACAGGAAAGCTGTGGGTTGAGTGCATCAAACAGCAAGCCTTGAAAATATTGAAGGATTCCGCATCTTTACGCGAGGAAATGAAGGTATTCGTCTCTACGGCTCCAGATGAAAAGGCCATTATATCAGCTGGAGAGAAGTTCGCCATTTGTCTCTACGATAGTGCCAAATCGGAGTGGAAAAGCCTCGACGAACGTCGGGTAGTGAAATACAGCCCAAAAATTGCCAAACAAACGGTCACAGCGTCATTTCAGCTGGCTTCACTTCCGCCGACTTCGGCGGCATGCAAACAACATTCACTGCGGGTATATTTGCAAGTTCAGGAATGGTTAGGATTTTCTTTGGGCCCGACCCAATGGGGATGGAAAATCCAACACTCAGCTTTAGTACCAGTGACAACTCATCTTCCAGCTGCTGCAGATCATATTCTCAATTTAGTGTCCTGCAACTGCAAGAGCTCTTGTGGCAGCCAGTGTGAGTGTGTACATTCCGGTTTAGAATGCTCTTTAATGTGTGGGCACTGCAGTGGAAAAGCGTGTGGCAACGTCACATTTAATGGCTCAGACGATGAGGAGGATGATTGAGTCCGACGTAATCCTTGTTTTGCAAGTGTTCTTTGTCTAAAGAAAGCTTTTTAAGCTTTGTTTTGTTATTATTTTCATTATGCATATTATGAATGTACGTTTAACTCCTAACTGCATTAAGCTCGGTTTGTTCTATGCAAACTTTTTCTGCTAGTTTACCTGGATACAATGGAATACCATCCTAAAAGTTCTTGAGCAAAGATACAAAATTGTGTCTGCAAATGTGAATAGATGGAGCCAACCAGCGTAAATGGGCGTTCGTTCAGAAAGCGACTGCCACACTTCCACTTTTATATTTGTAACTATAACTCTGCTGCTGTTTGTCGGATGAACATGGGCAATGTATCGTTTTAAAGCTACACGTGTGATTTACAACTTTTACTTCGGGTCTTGAGTCGCAATCAGCAGATGTTTACACGATAAGTCCCGGCTAATGACAAATTAGCTAAATTTTCGTGAGAAAAGTTGAGCTAAAAATGTTTGATTACTCATCTGTTTAAATGTATGGCAATAATTACGACCAATAAGAGCGTTATTTAAGGCATTCCTTCTCTTGTTACTATCAGAGCTCATTAGAACTTTGCAGGTTCGTATCCTGGCGCAGTCAGCTGGCATTTGAGGGTGCGCAAATGCGAGGGAGCCGTGTCCGTAGATTTACTGGCATGTTAAAGATCCCCTTCGGGGCAAAATTCCGGCACCCCGGCGTCTCTAAAAGCCAGTGTAGTTAAAAGGGACGTAAAACCAATAACATTAATTATCATTAGAACTGATTTTGGATCAATATTTTGAACGCAAGAAGCAAAAATGCTGTTTTAGGCACTTAGGCCCCATCTAAGTCCTTTTGAACTCTCCAAAAACTATGACGCGGACGCCGCAGAGATGGGGACTTTTCAGGATTTGTTACTAGGGTACTAGGGAACGTCTATGCCAAATTTCAGCTTTACATTATTTTTTGAGGTTAAAACTTAATATGCCTGGGCTACTAACTTCTAAGCTATCATCAACCTACTTAATTCAGCCGATAGTTCATAGCTTCTGGCCTCATTGACATTCTATGCCGATAGCACTGTTGGCCATCTCTAACTTACATCCCGTTTTTACTGGCAACGGTACGCACACTTCTCGTAATACTGTTTTGCATCGTGCTTGCGAATAATTATGATATGAAATGTCCCAACTAGAATGATTGGACTTATAAATTCGCGGTATTTCCTAACGTATCGGGCAAGGGCTTACGCCTCCAGCAATGCCCAAAGTAGACTGACTTCACTGTGTGTCCAGCTATTATTTATACGATTTGCGGAGAAAGTTATAGGAGTGGGGAGTTTCCAAAATTTTATTTTATAATATCCCTCGCATGAATTTGCAAAGTAGCTCATTCGAACGTCCTCATTTTCAATGTCTCATGGCTTCTTCTTAATTCAAAATTCGATCGCTGAATCCTTAGATAATTAGCTCCGTAACTTCCTTCATTGTTCCATAATTTCGGCGGGATTTGGCCGCGTCTCGCGTCCCTGACTGCGATTGGTGGTTTCAAATCCGCCCCTTAATTTGGTTTTATTTCTGGCAAAAATCACACAATAACTTAATTTAAATTTTAAAAATACTTTTGAGAGTCTGAGATCGTCCCCTTTACGACGATGTAACTCCTGTTTCTGAATTTTAAGTGCTGCTCTAATTTCTCTCAGGTAGGCGGGGCTTATCCAGTAGGTGATCGTTGAAATTTTGGTATCCACCCGCTCGGTTGAATGACCGTTTCGCATTGTCTCTGCCCATGTGGCTTCCAGATGTTTGCTGCCTTGATCCATCCTCTATTGTCCGCGCTCGGTGAAAGTCGCGGAAAAGCACGCACAGGTCTCTTCTTTGTTACTACCCTGGTCTTCAAGCAACGTCTTCCCCCCATCAATTTTAAACATGAATAAAATTTTGTTGAAATAATATGTAGAATGTTTGCAGTCACAAATGCATCGGTTACAATACATAGTGGAAAACTAATGCAAAACTTAGGGACATGATTGGTACGGATCATACTCTATCAGAGGGCAGATGACCTCGTAGTTCTGCCCCTTAAAACAACAATAACTAACTAACTAATACTCTATCAGATATATTACAAAATATTCTGAGACAAAACGTACTACAGATAACTAATGAGGTGTCGACATCAGAAGACATAATCCATACAAATGGAGTTATGCAAGGAGATCCTATAAGCCCATTGCTCTTCAGTATAATGACAGCAAATGTAGGGAAGAATTTGAATGGAGCTACGCTCATAATGTATGCAGATGACATGGCCCTCGTGTCATCACTTAAAGAGTTATTGCAGCAAGACATGAACATTATACATCAATGGGCTACAATAATTTCCACATAAACAAAAATCTAGGGGCAGATGACCTTGTAGTTCCGCCCCTTAAAACAACAATAACTAACTAACTAAAATAAAACAGTGCAAATGGTTTTTAGGTAGGAGGAAGAATTTCGAGGACTGATATCATGAAGATAGGAAACGAACAATTAAATGTAGTCAACAAATTTAAATACCTTGGCATTACAATGCACCCTACTGCTTCAACATTCAGCAGTTATATACAAGAGAGATCAGCAGCAGCTATAAGAGCATTGTGCAGCATCGAAAACATCACATTCCTGAAACTAGCAACGTCGATGAGACTCTTCGAAACGACAATCGCCCCCATCGCTTCATATGGGATTGAATTCATATGGGATAAATTGAAAACCAGTGATTTAGAAAAGCTAGAAAACGTGAAAGCAAACTGGCCATAGGAGCAAGCAAATATGCGGCAAATAGAATGGTATACATTCTAGCAAGAGAAACTATCTTCCTCGAGGATATAAGGCTCAAGGAATTCCTACCATGTATACGCGTTTATACAGAAGTAATAGTAAGAAGGAAACAGAAGGAGAAAGAGATAGATAATGGATTTTTTGGAACGGATGCCATGTTATAAAGACAATGGACCAACGCCAATCAAACGCAAAGATACTCAATCATAGGCCTCGCGATTCATGGTTTCCACCATAAAATGTGTTTAATTACTAAATATCACCAAGCAGATGACCAATGCGTGTGTAAAATATGTGGCGAAAGGTGTGAACTTTATCACATCAAGCAATGCAAAAGCAGAACAGGTTCTCTTAATGACCTTATAAATGCAAGCAAATAAACAGTGCAACTGTGATCTAATGTAAACCTGTAACCTGATATTGTAAACCTTTCCTGGCCATTCGGCTGCAATAAATTTATTATTATTATTATTATTATTACATTTGGATTATAGCCAATGACCATAGCAGGGTATTTTAATTGAACGCCCGTGGTCTCCCCATCATGTTCAATTTCAAGTAGTTCCATAACTTATGATCCCAGTCCCGCTTATTGAACAGAGGGTGGTTTAGGGCTAGTTGTATGAACTCGGGTTATCCATCGGAATGAAGGATCGTTTCACCTTGCCATTTAATGTGCAGTGTCCTCTTGGCTTCTTTATTTCGCAGGTGGAAAGCACAGACTTGCGTTTTGGCTGGATTTGGCTTCAAATTATTTCTGTGATAGTATGTACCAGGTTCTTCTAAAGCACAGGGCAAAGAATGTTCTACTTCTTCAAAGCTACGACCTTGCACGACTACTGCAGTATCATCTGCATTTTCAACCTGAATATCTTGGTGTCACCCTCGATCGAACTCTGTCTTTCAAGCGACATTGCTTGTACACTAAAAGTAAAGTATCTGCACGAAATAACATACTATGATGCCTAACAGGAAGGACATGGGGTGCTCACCCCACCACTCTAAGAACTTCAGCCCTTGGACTGAGGTGCTCAGCTGCTGAATATGCAGCACCAGTTTGGCTTTCTTCTCCACATTCCAAAGAGGTGGATATAGCTCTGAATGAGACTTCCAGGATTGTGTATGGATGTCTTAGACCAACATCACTTCAGAAGATCGACCCTCTTATTGGAATTTCCCCACCTCATGTCTGAAGAATGGTAGCTGCAGCATCTGAGATGAAACGGCAAGAAACCGATTCAAGGCATCCACTTTTAGGTCAACAACCAGCCCGACAGACACTTAAGTCCAGAAACAGCTCTTTGAGGGGAGTAACAGCCCTAGAAGGCTCACAAGAAGCTGCCCGTGTGAAGATATGGAAGAGAGAAAACAAAGACCCAATTCTTCCTTTATCAGAAAAAATGGCACCTGATCATAACTTGCCATATGGAACTTGGAAATCATTGTACAGGCTCAGAACGGGAGTTTCATTCTGCAAGAACAATCTAAGGAAATTGAACATGCTCGTCAACAATGATGAGTTCTGCGAATGCAGCATGTTACAAGATCCAGAACACCTGCTGATCTGCCCCTTGATGGAGGACATATGTTCAAAAGACGATCTTATGGCTGCAAATACTAATGCCGTAGCTGTTGCTACTTACTGGCTAAATGTAATTTGATTCGGATACGGAAAATAAATAAATCCATCGGAATAGTACCTGGGCTAGCGTCTGCCTTGGTACATCTCCAAGGGTGAGTTGTACGACAAGATTTTATTCCGGGCCTAGTTATTTAGCGATTGACCGATGGAACGCGAGTATTAAGTTATGTCGGCAATAAGGTGAGCTGCTATCCTAATGATGATAATACACGAGCAATCTAAGAACGCAAGTGCCTTATTTACTCGCTTATCACCCACAATCGCTTATGACCCGCACCCTTAAATTTCAACTAAAATATTTCCATAAACGTTTCTCCTTCTAAATAGGACTGTGCACAATCATGTGCACCAGAATTTTAATTTATGGCCTATTATAGAATTTATGATATGGATAAGAACGTTTTTAAGCAAATTTTTTGGTAATACAGTAGTATGTTTTAATTTTTTTTATTTGAGTAATTTAAAAGGTATCAAAATTCTTTTGCTTAGGATTCTAAGTTGAGCCTTTTTGAATCTGTGATAAAAATATCAGAAAAAAATTCCCAGTAGTAGTGCAGAAAATGCACCTTAAAAATTAGGATGAGTAACATATTTATTTTTATGTATTAAGATTCTATGATCATATTGAGTTACAAATGCAATGCAATATCAAGCAGCGTGTTGACAATAACCATACAAAATATGAACTAAATGTCTCTTAAAGTGTAGAAGTTATAGACATTCATCTACGGCCATGTTTTTATTTTACCTACGTCCTCCCTTAAGATCCACGAGTAGATTTGCAAGCTTTGTATCATAGAGGATCAAGGAATATATCTACAGTAATTCCCCAGTTATTCATTATTATGTTCTCACTCACGTTAGTATAATCTACTGTACTCCGAGATTTATAGTATGCTCTTAAAACCCTCGCATAGACAAAGTAGCTAATATGAATTTTCACCCTATTTCACAGCAAGAAAGACCGGATTCCTGTATGAGAAGAGAAAGATTTGTTTCCATCTCAAAAGGATTTCCTTTAAATTGCTAAATCTATGTTTTAACTATGAAAATGTTACAATAAGTTGGTACAAATGGATACCGTAGTTTTTAGCCTAACAACAGAAGATGCTGCAAATAAGAACAATTCCAACAAGAATATTTTCCGCCCAAGAAAGGGCAAGGCGATCAATACGCTTGAAGAAGTACTGGGAGGACCACAAGGTTAGAACAGTTCCTACAAGTCGACGAACTAATGGTTGGTTAATGTGATCCTATGTGGTCTCAAAAGGCGAAGAAACTATATCAGTGACTTCAAAAAGCTGAGCCGGCTCGGCTACAAGACAAGATGGCATCTGATCTCTCGTGCCTGTGCTATATTTCAGTAGTTTCAGTATGTTGCATGCAATATAACCCACTGATAGAAATAATATAAACTTTGTATGAAATGGTTGATAAAGAAAAATATATACTGCACTGAAGAAATCGTTTAGTTAAAGTCTTTATTTGCTAAGACGTTGTATGTAAGGCGATGAATAACGATATAGTAATATAGGCGTCTTTAGCTCAGTGGTAGAGTATTCGTCTGTCAAAATGTCGGCCGGGGATCGAAATCAGTATTTATTTATTTTTTGCTTGATTTTCTTTATATTTGTATTAGTTTAATTACTCAGACGTTATAAAATTAAGTGTTATAATGTGCGTATTGCAGTGGAAACTAGCCTATATATCTAATTGAAAGAATGGGTTGTTGAAACAGGATTTTATTGGCGTCAAACACCATCTCATGACCGCAAAGAGAAATTACATTTGGAACGAATTTCACACGACGGACGCTATGACTTCACAGGACTGGATTCAAGGATCCTGTGAGCTAAGACATCTTGACGCGCTTTGCGGTGCATGGTTTTTACCAACAACCAGATGAACTATGCGTGTGCAAACTTGGTGGAAGCCCTCCAAGCCACATGGGAATTGCGGGAAATGAGTTAGCGGATCAAGCTGCAAAAGAGGCGGTATCACTACGACTACCACCTCGACCAATGGAGGTACCCGCTAGAGATATTCACTCTCAGTTACGCCTGCAAGTTCTGGCATTTTGGGTGAGTTAGTGGCTAGCTGACCCACTGCCCAGTAAACTGAGAGCGATCAAGGGAACTACTCGCGTGTGGCGGAGATCTTTCCGGTCACGGAGAGAGTCCGTCATTTTGTGTAGGCTAAGGATAGGTCATACAAGATCCACCCACTCATACCTAATGAGAAGGGAAGATTTGCTTGATTTTCTTTATATTTATTGTAGTTTAATTTCTCAGACGTTATAAAATTCTTTGTGGAGCCATTTTCACCGTGGTCCACATTTTAACCGAGTGTGTGAATCTTGCTGACTTACGAAGAAACCTTGATTTGCAGATGACACTCAAACTTATATTAGCCGATGACGCGGTGGTTGCTGATCGCGTTATCCGCTTTATAAGTGAGAGTGGGTTAGGGCCAGCAATCTAAATTTTCCAGTATAAATTGACTCAACGACTTGTTCGTTTTTGAATTATTTTTTTCCCGTAATTTTTGTTTATTTTTATAATTTTTATTTTCATTTAATTTTTTTGTTTTGTTTTATTAATTTTTGGTCTTTTCAAATTTAGGTGTCCACCTCAAAATTTTAAATTCAATTTCAAATTTGTATTCTTTAGGCTAATCTGTGTTAAGAGGGGCAGATGACCTCGTAGTTCCGCCCTTTAAAACAACAATAACTAACTAACTAACTTTGTGGAAGCCCTTGCGACAGATACCATGTAAGGACATGCAAAAGCAGAGAAATATCTTGGACGCAATCCCGGGAAAGTGAGACTTAAACTCTGTACTTTACTTATGCACATTGTACGCAAATTAAATTAAAATTGAATCAGCAAAAATTTCACACACGTACAGGTATCAACAATTCAAACTGCATCTATGACTGCACTCTTACGGCGACTAGAAGAAACATATTATTTTGATATTCGCGCCTTCCTGTGTTAAACTAGTAACTACTGTCGACCAAAGTATTATGTGTACTCGAGTTTGAAGGTTGTTTGTGACGTAACCAATAGACATACATAAAATACAATAACATCATCATTTTCGTCGTACTATTTTACGTGAGTTCATGTAGGTTTGGAATTTTTAGTTTATGTATTTTTTTTTATCGCAGTTGGAACACAAAAAGTGCCCGTTTTTAAGCGTGTTTCAACCATGCGTCACATTTAAGAATTATTATCTCACAAACCCGTCATCAGATCGAATCCAAATTTTAACACAATATACACTGGAATGTTGTATAACTGGTTTATTAATGTCAAAATTTTGCGTGTCCAAAAAACAAAGTTGTTATCATTTGTGTAAGGTAACGTTTTCTCGGCTTGGGGTGGTTGGAAAATGTAGTTCTTGGTTGCGTTGTAATCCTTATACATCAAAAAGTTATGCTGTATGACTTTAAAATACGTGAATTAATTCATTTATTTTATATCGGTTTATATTTGAACGGGGAAATACGACTTCGCCTCGCTTGGCAGTGATGGGCTCCATCTCAGCAACGCTGTACAGCTTACCCCGGATCGGCTGGCTGGTGAATCATGCCTTATTTCCACGAACAAATACAAGCCGATATAAAATAAGTGAATTAATTTACGTATTTCACAGTCATACTGAACCCTTCAGAATAGCAGTGTTTATATGCAAGAATCTTGATCAAGGGGTCGCGCTCAGTTCCTAGTGTGATGTTTACGTTCGCCAAACAACATGCTCTACTGAGGTAAGGGTCATAGGATTAAAACTATAATTAAGAAAGAAAGGTGACAAGACGTAGAATAATAACATGATTTAATGACTAATAGTGCATAAAAAGAATATAAACAACAATAATATAAAAAATCCTCCCTGAATTTTTCCGTGACAGGAATATCTATCAATGTTGAGGAGTCAGACGGATCTCCCCTTTATAAAAATGTGGATCCTGGTTCCACTAACTTTCATTTGGATTTTATGTACGCGTAATGACTAACTACGAGGAATGAGTACTTGGATGACTGTTCGTTTACAGCGGGTTAACAGCCACGATGCTTACGAACAATCATCTCGTAAATCAATGTTTACGGATATGGGACATGACACTAATAAAAACCCTTAAAAATTTAATGCTGACACACACACTAAAAATCTACTATTTACAGGAATCTTCCTCGAGACCCTCCATTAGCGTGATGACGCACTTGACAAAATGAGCTGCCAACGCGTCCAATTGCTCAATACACAAACAAGGAAAATACAGCATCGCACGTGACTTCATGGGTCACTGATATGGAATATAAACATGGACTTAAACCAACAACAACAAAAGCCTGACCGACTGAGATTACTTTATATGAACAAAAATTCACGTTATGCTAACGCTTCGGAGATTATCGTGATTCGTAGGCAACTCCCATTTATTTAAACAATTTTTTTATCATTGATCAGTTCTTAATTCTGTATTTCAAGTAATTACGGAGCCAACAAGCACTCCCCACTAATGACCTCGCTTGCAACCTTCAGTCCGCCTTGTGAAACAGCTCCCCCTTCCTCAATACTTGTCATTGCCCCAACTCCAGTGTGTAAAAATAACTGACCAGCTGTGCCGTTATCTCAAAGAATCAATAGCAACAAATCTCAACCACCTAAACATATGGTCAGACATTAATCAAAATAGCCACATTTATGCCCTCGCAA
The DNA here is from genome assembly GCA_946902985.2 of Meconema thalassinum. Classification (NCBI taxonomy): domain Eukaryota; kingdom Metazoa; phylum Arthropoda; class Insecta; order Orthoptera; family Tettigoniidae; genus Meconema; species Meconema thalassinum. The sequence goes on along the minus strand of OX336396.1, from coordinate 46,375,470 downwards.
GGTAACGATATGGACTTGACACCAAGCTGACAGAAATCAGTCTACGCTGAAATTCCCGCTTGTAATGACCACGAAAATACACACACTCACACTGCTGGGAATGACATAACGTTTTTCACACAGGTCGGCTGAATAGATGCTCACAAACTATTAAAAAATATTAAAACCTACGATAGAGCTGACTGCTCTTCGTCACAAGTCACATTGCTCCAAAGGCAATAATCTCACTGAATCTGATCAATAATAAACCTTAAAAAGATTAATTACCCTCCAATCTACTGTATAATTATATTAATTCAGTCCTACTTCTGAAACACAACATATCTCCGAGAGACGTTTTTATCCGCATTGCGTAACATATGCAAACACGGTCGTCCACATAGCTACGTTAGTTAAAACAACAAACAAACAAGAACCTTCTACTAATAACATTTATGCGAGCTGTTTCCATGCAAAAGGTGTGTCAGACCAACACTAAATATACTACGATAATCACACTAGCAAAATATTTACAAAAATATGTCCCATATACCATAAGTTAATTTATCAGATAATAAGAATATTATTTTGTACTCATCCTCGGCCAGTCACCCGTCAAAGGACATCAGCTGCCATCTCCCAACTGAATGCTTCTTAGCTCATCTCAACCATCTGGACGGAGTGTTGATAGTTCCAAACTTCTTCCAGGATCAGCGATGTCATCTCTCGTGCTGATTCAAAAAGTTAGATTATTATACACTCGATATCTGACTACTAAATTCGCCGTTTCAGGTACTAATTTCCCCGGAACAGTCTGTTGGCGAATTGTTGATGATACTGCCCCTACAAAATATAGTACTGTGACTATCAATCACTGATTTTAACACATTTATTAATAATTTCTGTGTCCTCAAGACACGCAAAAGTATATGTGCCTACGTCCTTAGACGCGCAAAAATGTAAAGTAACCTGTGTCCTCGACACACAAAATGTAATAGCCTGTGTCTTCCAACACACCAAAGTATAATAGCCTGTGTCCTCGACACACCAAATATAATAGCAATGTCTTGGCTCTTCATGCCACTTATAAATGAACCGGCCCTAGGTATTGATAGAGGGGGAAATTATATAAAAATTTCTCAAAATAATAGTGGTACAGGAATGAAATAAATATCACTGAACTCGTAAAATTGCGCAGGTCAAGAATATGCCCATTAATCCTAGAATCGATCGTAGAGATGTTGTCTAGCCGATCTCCCGCGTTAATGCTAGCCATCGCGTGCCCAAGCTAGACTTGCCGCGCTCGTAAGCATTCATCTCCCATTGGTTCCACATTTTCTGTTAACTTCGCGGTTTTTATCAGACCTCGGCCTCGTAGGAGTGTCTAGTATTTTCATCAGCCACTCTCGTTACTGCATCATATTTTTTTTAGGCGCGAATATTACAATGAACATACCATAAGCGTGTTTCACTGCGCGTCCCTTCTATTTTGAGGTAGCCACCACCTGTCCTTCTGAAACATTGCTAGGGTCTATCTTTTCACAATCCTAAGTATTTAACCTTTTGTCAAACTGCTGCAGGTATGTCCCCATTGTCTCCAACAAATGCTTGAAATTTCCTCATCTCCGTCTGGCTCTTTCATGACGCTTGTGGAAATATTTATTAATTGAAGAAATAAAACATAGAATCACTTATCCATCAGAGGATAAAGGGTTCAATACAGCATAACTTCTTGATGTATAAGGATTACAACGCGACCAAGAGCTATATTTTCCAACCACCCCGAGCCGAGAAAAAGTTACCTTACAAAAATGATAGCAACTTTGTTTCTTGGACACACAAAATTTTGAAATTAATAAACCAGTTATACAACATGCCAATGTATATTGTGTTAAAATTTGCATTCGATCTGATGACGGGGTTTTGAGATAATAATTCTTAAATGTGACGCATGGTTGAAACACGCTTAAAAACGGGCACATTTTGTGTTCCAACTGCGATAAAAAAAATATTAAAATATAAATTAAAAATTCCAAACCTACATGAACTATCGTAAAATAGAACGACGAAAATGATGATGTTATTGGATTTTATGTAGGTATATTGGTTACTTCACAAACAACCTTCAAACTCGAGTGCACATAATACTTTGGTCGACAGTAGTGTTAAAAGATCGAGACGGCAGGGGCGGTGGGAATAACAGTAAAGCCAAATATCTTTACAAGCTATTTGGTAAAGCTATACCCCACTTTCATATAATTCCATGCAGTATGGTTTACAGAAAAGCTTTATGTTCGACGATGTCGAAATGTAAATATTATATGTCAGAAAACTGTATCATAATGGGGGGTCATTAAAGTACTACTTTTCATTATGATACAGTTTTCTAACCAATCAGAGCTCAATATTTTCATTCATTGACCAATTAGGTAAGGATAGCTTCTCACATGCACTCAAAATCCAACATGTCGGACATGAATTACATGATTTGAAAGTAGACAATGTAGCCTATATTGGATCAACCATTGTAGTAACAATGCCAAACACAAAGACAAAAGAGCAGATGACCCCGTAGTTCCGCCAACAATAACTAACTAACTAACACAAAGACAAAATCAGCACGAGCCTCTACGGTAACAGGAAAATACTATGAAATATGCAAGAAATTTAGGAATCTACGTCCAGAAGTTTGCAACACCATCCTTCTAGCCATTACCGACATGGAAAGTGTGCACCGTTCCTAATGTTAGCATAAAAAACTGGGCAATATTGCAAAGGAAATAGCACTGCACCTTAATATCTGCAACTCTAATTTGTGCACAGGGCAGTACATTCGTAAGATTTCGCCGACAATTTTATTGAATACTGTTGTTGACATAAAAGCAGACCCGACCAGCGGTTGGAAACTGCTCAAGATGATGATGATGTTGTTGACATAAACACACCAGAACGTCATGGAGGAAGCATGCGTATGACAATAGTTCCACGGAAATTTTAATCCAACTCTCTTTTCAGTAAATGGATTTCTTATGCGAAACCTTTCCGCAAGATGTCATAACTGTTCTATTTGGGACTCTTTGATTTGTCTTCCGTTGTCATTCTATACGCATCGAATTTGAAGATTAACTACTGTCGACCAAAGTATTATGTGCACTCGTGTTTGAAGGTTGTTTGTGAAGTAACCAATAGACCTACATAAAATCCAATAACATCATCATTTTCGTCGTTCTATTTTACGTTAGTTTATGTAGGTTAGGAATTTTTAATTTATATTTTAATATTTTTTATCGCAGTTGGAACACAAAATGTGCCCGTTTTTAAGCGTGTTTCAACCATGCGTCACATTTAAGAATTATTCTTTCAAAACCCCGTCATCAGATCGAATGCAAATTTTAACACAATATACATTGGAATTTTGTATAACCGGTTTATTAATTTCAAAATTCTGTGTGTCCAAGAAACAAAGTTGTTATCATTTTTGTAAGGTAACTTTTTCTTGGCTCGGGGTGGTTGGAAAATATAGCTCTTGGTCGCGTTGTAATCCTTATACATCAAGAAGTTATGCTGTATGACTGCGAAATACGTAAATTAATTCACTTATTTTATATCGGTTTGTATTTGTTCGTGGAAATAAGGCATGATTCACCAGGCAGCCGCTCCGGGGTAAGCTGTACAGCGTTGCTGAGATGGAGCCCATCGCTGCCGAGCGAGGCGAGGTCGTATTTCCCCGTTCAAAAATAAACCGATATAAAATGAGTGAATTAATTCACGTATTTTAAAGTCATACAGCATAACTTTTTGATGTATAAGGATTGCAACGCAACCAAGAACTACATTTTTCAACCACCCCAAGCCGAGAAAACGTTACCTTACACAAATGATAACAACTTTGTTTCTTTGATACGCAAAATTTTGAAATTAATTAACCAGTTATACAACATTCCAATGTAGGCCTATATTGTGTTAACATTTGGATTCGATCTGATGACGGGTTTGTGAGATAATAATTCTTAAATGTGACGCATGGTTGAAACACGCTTAAAAACGTGCACTTTTTGTGTTCCCCCTGCGATAAAAAATGTTAAAATATAAATTTAAAAATCCAAGCCTACATGAACTAACGTAAAATAGAACGATGAAAATGATGATGGTATTGGATTTTATATAGGTCTATTGGTTACGTCACAAACGACCTTCAAACTCGAGTACACATAATAGTTTGGTCGACAGTAGTTGATAATACGATACATATAAATTTTAATGCGTTTGTAACAGTCTATTTTGCGTTACTTGACCATAATAACAATATGATCCAACATTGTACACGTGCGCTATCTGTTGGTGCTACTTTAGGATATGGGAGCTACATGACCGCATTGTCGCAGCCCCTAAACTAAGGAACCAACCAACTACTTCAGGATAAACAATGTTTCAAAGCTTTGGAATTTGTTATTGGGTAGAGATCAAATGTGAGCCCACACAATTCCCAAGAAAAGTCAACCGACAGAATCCCGACAGATATTGATGAATATTTATGTTAGAACATATTATAAAATTATAAGTATCGTCGAAAATAAACAGTCGTATGCAACTCGCCTATAATGGTAATTAAGACACTCGTATGGAAATTATGGAAATTGTCTGAATTATTGCCATTATAGGCTCGTTGCATAATGTACTATGTATACGTCTCCACTGATGAATGAACGAGTCATTGATTATTTATGTAGCATGTATGACATCATTGGCATTTGAGACTCATGTCACAACACAACAAATTGTGATGTTAAGTGATTTGTATTCAGTTGCTAGTTGTGTGTCTATCACATAGTCGACCAAACCATTCAATTGAAGTGACAACAAATGAAAAAAAGACATTCTTAGGACAAATATTGTTGATAAATGTTATCAAGTCAGCGAGTAACAACAGACCCGACCTTTTATTTCTTTAAATTCACAGGTCTTATAAAAAGACATAATATTACACATGTATTCATTGTTAGGATAGATGGGATTTCTATCACCATTTTAGCATTTCACCTAACATCATATATACTACAATTACCGTACACCGACAAGTTGCATTACCAATTAATACTGCAACTAATCAATTGTACATATTGTAAATATTTTCACCTGCATTTTCAAACATAGATTTTATAGCCTAAGTGTAATGAACCTGATGAGGATCGCTTGACGATCGAAACTGGTCATCCTAGTGTATTTAATAATATCATGTATTTTTTTTTACTCTTTAGGGTACATTCGTGTTGACCGAACTGAAAAGCACCAAACTTTTGTTTACTAAGGCAACACTGAAAAATGGCTTCAAACTCCATAATGTTAAATAGGATTTAACTAACTAACCGTTAGTAAAGAGTCGGTAAAAACAGCTCTAATGTGTAATAAATTTATTAAATACCAATTAGTGTTTAATTTAGATTAAATCGTCAATAAGGAAAACTATTAGATATCATTAGGCTCATTATTGTTAATATCACTTTAGACTTCAGGACAGAACTACACTGTCCAGTCACATTAATGTGACCGCCGCACCGCGTATGTTCGACGTGAACGCGCATTAACCCCGCGCAGACGGTAGGTGACACCACGAGCAGTGGAGGGTAGGCCTATTCGCGAACTCAAGCGACGGTGCTACCTTTTTCTGGAACTAGCGTAAGGGTGATGAAAACGTAAACAAACAGATACTATAACATGTGATTTGAGTTTCTTCAGTTATTAACATAATAATTGAGGCCAAAAGATGACTCATATAATTGCTCAGTACCGCTGTGCTCTTCGAATTCAACAATTCCGATATCAATGCATTCCTTTCAGAAAAAGAAAGCTTTTCAGACGGAATGGAGTCGATTACTTTGCGTCGCAAAGCCGATTACGAAGTATCTGATCGTATGCGGCTGGCATTTTACAAAGGAGAATTAATTATTAAGAATTACTAGACTAATGAATATATCCAGTACCCTACATTCTCTCCTGCACTTGAAACTAGGCGACTTTGCAAGGTCGATTTGACAGCTGTTCTTCCCATGTGCCAAACATTACTTTTAGGGGTCGCTTTATCATAGGTCTTTCTTTAACTTGCCGCATTGCTCCTTCAAATCTGTGAAGCTCAGGTCTTCTAAGTTTTCAATCATGTGCTTATTAAAGATTTATAAATCTTTATAACCAACTTGTACAGTCTTTGATTCATCGACTACAACAGTATTATATAACAAAAGAGAAACTGTTCCGCATGGTAAATACATGTATTAAAAACAAGTGATCCGAAGAACTACCGACCAATCTCTTTGTTATGTCATTTATACAAAATCTTAGAAAGAATGATTTTGGACAGACTATCTGACGTGGGAGACCCATTACTCATACCAGAACAAGCCGGCTTTCGATCAGGGAGAAGTTGTACTTCCCAAGTACTGCACCTCACACAATATATAGAAGACGGCTATGAAAACAAAAAAGTCACTGGAGTAGTTTTTGTTGACTTGACATCAGCCTACGACACAGTTAACCACCGTATACTGCTTCGTAAAGTGCACAGTATAACTAAGGACTATAAACTCACCCAAATGATTGAGTGCTTTCTTCAGAACAGAAGGTTTTTTGTTGAATTCCAAGGTCAGAGGAGTAGATGGAGAAATTTGAAGAACGGCCTTCCACAAGGGAGTGTGCTAGCTCCTATACTTTTCAACATCTACACCAATGATCAGCCTCGCCCGCAAGGGACAAAGAGCTTTATTTATGCAGATGATGTCGCTCTAGCAGCTCAAGAGGAAACGTTTGAACTTGCTGAAGAGAAGCTCTCCCATGCTTTACAAATTCTAAGTGGTTATTACCAAGAGGACCAACTACAGCCTAATCCATCAAAAACACAAGTCTGTGCCTTCCACCTCAAAAATCGACAGGCAACTAGAAAATCGCAAGTAATTTGGGAAGGTAAACAATTAGAACACTGCTTCACTCCCAAATATCTAGGAGTAACTCTTGACCGATCACTAACCTATAGAACACACTGTCTGAACACCAAAAGAAAAGTATCTGCACGGAACAATATTCTCCGGAAATTATCGGGTTCAACCTGGGGGACGCATCCTTCCCTCTTGAGAACTTCGGCAATTGCCCTTTGTTATTCAGCTGCAGAATACGCCTGCCCTGTCTGATGTAGATCTAGTCATGCTAATCAAGTGGATGTTGCCTTAAATGAGACCTGCAGACTCATTACAAGATGTTTGAGATCTACACCACTTGATAAAGTTTATTGTCTAGCAGGTATCCCACCCCCAGTTATTCGCCGTGAGTGTGCATCCAGACTGGAGAAATCTAAAGCACTGAACCTGAGGACCCATACTTTATATGGGTATCAACCAGCAACCCAAAGGCTAAAGTCAAGAAGAAGCTTTCTTCATGCAACAGAAAGCCTCACTGAACCACCATCGAACTTTAGAATGAATTCATGGCGTTCAAGATCCAGCCACCTTGCAGGATGGATGATGCCTTCCGAAAGCCTTCCTTCAGGCCACGAGGAAAGTTGGTCAACATGGAAGACACTCAACAGGTTGCGCTCAGGAGTTGGAAGAACGAAGACCAACATGAGAAAGTGGGGATTTGTCTGCGAATCTACACTATGCGAATGCGGTGAAGAACAGACAATGAACCATCTCCTTGTATGCAACTTGTGTCCAACTACATGCTCTCCCCAGAACGTGATTGACGCTACTAAAGAAGCATGTGAACTAGCTGCATATTGGTCAAGCCACATTTGATTAAATTTGTACTTGTGTAGAGTTTAATCGCATTGCTACCTGCCATCAAAAATGATTAATGCTTATAGTACCAGGTTTGAAGTTATATCTTGTAAGTTATAATGTATGTTTCTGACACGATTAAATAAATAAATTATATGGTACATGTTTCAGGGCCTCTAGTACTGGTCCCTTCTTCAGCCATAAATTAAGATGTAAAATCCATCATAATTAAAGATATCATAAAAAATACATAAAATTATGAGTGAATGGTTGAAATGAGGTGAAAAAGAACATATTAACCATGAGAAGTAACATGAGTGCGCATCAGTAAAATGTAACACCATTGGTAGTGCTAGGTTCTTGTGAAAATAAAAAACTGAAAATAATAAGAGACTATAAGCTCAGAAGCCCCAGCCTGGACAGCAAGTTTCAGTCAACAGCATTGTAAACAACAGACCTTACATCCCAAGTGAAGTGATTTTCACATGCACAAACATTAGAACAGTGCTAAATAAGTGTTTTTTCTCAAGAACCTAGCACTACCAATGGTGTTACTTTTTACTGATGCACACTCATGTTACTTCTCATGGTTAATATGTTCTTTTCCACCTCATTTCATCCATTCACTCATCATTTTATGTTTTTTTTAATATCTTTAATTATGCTGGATTTTACTTCGTAATTTATGGCTGAAGAAGAGACCAGTACTAGAGGCCCCGAAACATGTCTGTCTGTTAGGTAGTCAGCCTGAAGGCTGGTTGGATCCTCAAAAAGTACCGCCGTTACGTTATGTGAGTAGATACCCACAAAAAACCAAGGCACCGCTATTTTGAGGCGTTCTAGGCAAGAAGAGGAGTGAGGTAGTTCCGAAACATGTACCATATAATAAAAAGTTTGAACTTGTTTTTAATAAATGTATTGACTGCGGAACAGTTTCTCTTTTGTTATATAGTGAATCTGTCAATACGGAAACTGAACTTCTTTCAGAGCACAATTTACAACAGCATTAAGCTATATATATATTAAATGTAAATGTATCTACTTACTGAAGTATGTAAAGCAATGTACCGCCTATACGCATATTACATATTCCTGAAAAAATTATTTATTCTCGGCAACTGGTGACTGAATTTCATTTTGAATCTGATGAGGTACCGCTTTCAAATTACTAGTTTGTAACCATAAAGCTTCAAGTCTCATAAAATCATGCGTTTCTTGGAATTACCCGTACATAATTATGTGTTTGGCATTTAAAATTGCCTGTCCTTCAAAGAGAGGCCGCCTAGAATTGCCAACAACATTCAATACGGTAGCCTACATCATGAAGTCTATCACCCTTGCGTCCACCATTTTGTCGCGACTGACCTGCCATCTACATTCTATTGAGTTCCCGAATATAAAGCGTGTCGAATGGAAGCGGAAAACAATGCGGACACGGAGCGAGATATCTAACGTGCAAAAGGGCTTTCGGGCCAAGGGTGGAAGCATTTCCGAAGTGGCTACGTTTGTAAACTGTTCGCGTGCCGTTGTGGTTAAAGTGTACCGTGCATGGCAATATGGGCTATTCAAAACTGGCTCTGAGGCAACTGTGGTACACCACGGGCCATACTGTAGATAATAATAATAATAATATCGTATGGCCTCGGCTTCCGGGTGCAAGCTTTGTTATTTTACACCCAGAGGGTAGCTTACATGTCGAATTTCGTTGTTCCTTGAAGCACTATGGAAGTCAAGGAGGTTAGATATCTCAGCTTCTTGAACACTATAGCGCTTTCTAGTAGAGAAATGAGGAACTTTGTGTTGGCGGAAACTCCCGATATTAATTTTGCCACTATGAACACGGCCTACTGAATTCAAATGGGTTCTTTGACATCGTATGACATGCGAGTCGTAAATGTTTGCCGCCTTTCAAAAATCACTTACCACGCCCATGAGCGAACTTGCAAGCTTGGGGTTAGTAGACCGACACGTTAACCACTCACCCACCGTGGCAAGCTATACTGTAGATGAGAGGGGTAAACGACGGCTGTGGAGATGTGTACAGTATTCGCATTATACTGTTTCTCTGTCGGTGAGGACCGTTGCATTTCTGAGAATTCGAGCCGTCAACTCCTCTACTCCTATTCATAAGACACCACCCCACATTCTGGGGCTCGGGAATTCTGACTGCCGACTTAGCATAATGCACTCGGCACACTCATTAGTGCTTGCCACACTATTTGAGAAATGTCTTTAGTGTGGTTAGTACAGTCGGTATACCTTTCCTGGAAGTAATGACATAGCTCACCGCCGGAGATATAACGTGGACACAGTACGGGCGATTAGACGTGCAACTGTAGAGCAAGTGCCCATCCAGATGAACCACGGGTGTATCCTCAACGCTCAACGGCTGTTCAGAGAACCTTTGCTGCATATGGCCTCCGCAGCAGGGGCATGGTTCATGCATCCATGCTGACTGCTGTTCATCGGCGACGAAGGCTGGAATTTGCACGCCAATACCACAACTGGACGTCCACTGAATGGTGACAGGTGGCCTTTTCCGATAAATGGCGTTTTAAGCTCCATCGGCCAGACGGCGTATACGTAGCAGGAAAGCCAATAAAAATTAAGAAAGTATTTCTTTGGTAAAAGCATAAAATAATTTTAAATTCGGTTATACCCTAACCTTAACTTATTGGCTAAGTTATAAACAATATTAAGATTGAAATTAGACTACCTCGTGGTATAGTGGCTAGCATTCTTGGCTGCCGGAGGTCCGAATTCGATTCCCGGCTCTGCCAAAAAAATATTTCGATTCTGGTCTGAGAGCTGGAACGGGGTATACTCAGCCTTGTGAGGTAAAACTGAGAATTCCACACTATGGTACTTTTGAGAAATAAATTATCAATAAAAAAAAACATGTTTACCTTTCTGCATAATAAATTGACAAATATTTAGATATGTGCCATTCCTACCCCATAGACCATAATAGAAAATTCACTAATAGAATTTTCAGCCTACTTTTCACATTTTGCAAAAATGAGGAAAAAGTAGACTTATGACATCGATCCGGGAAAATGTGTGTGTGTGTGTCTGTCCTTCTATCTGTCTGGCTGGCAGTGTGTGTGCACCCCCCCCCCCTATCAACTCCTAAACGGCTGCAGCAATCGAAAACAAATTTAGTATGAGTAAAGATGTATACAGGAATATCTCAAGCCCATATTTGAAACTGATATCAGTGCTACCAACTGCTGAATAAACGCACTAGAAATTTGAGCTCCATGTTGGATATCTTGGAAGGTAATCATGGGAGCTATTCCAAAGTTGGCACACATGTATATAATACTATTTCAGTTTAATTTCCAGGAGGACATACATGACAGTGTTGCCAAAATAATTTTAAGACTTCTGATAGGTCCAATTTTTAAATGCATATAACTTCGGCACTGACAATTGGATTTCAACCAAATTTTGATGTAATATGTGTACATAAACAGATATGACTGAGCGTATTCTTAAGAGTCGCCGGGGCTGCCAACTGTTGATAATTGCTCTCTCTCTCTTGTTTTTATCCAAATACCAATATATCCGAAAGTATGCAAGCCGACAGCTTTAAACTATGCACACGTATAGTACCTGACTTTTTAGATTAATTTGGAGTAATTTATATACGTCAGTTCTACCAATATGATTCTATGCCTGCTTTTTTTTCGTGTAGCCTCCTGAGAGGCCGAGTGCAGGTCTTTCAAGTCGACGCCCGTGGGCGACCTGCGCGTCGGGGTGAGAGATGGAATGGATGAAGATGAATGGAACTGGGCAGGGATGTGGAAGGAAGCGGCCGTGGCCTGTGAGAAGGTACCGTCCCAGCATTTGCCTGGTGTTGAAAATGGGAAAACACGGAAAACCATTTCAAGCACGGCCGACGGTGGGGCTCGAACCCACGCGTCTACCGAGTCAGCAGAGAGCTTGGCCCCATGACCTAACGCTGCACTTTAGCCAGCATAGCCACGGCTGTCGGTTATGCCTGCTGATAGGACCAATTTTTGAATACATGTAATTTCTATACTATCGGTTGGATTTCATCCAAATATAACAGATATGACTATAAGTATTCTTATGAGCAATCAGGGCTGACAACTGTTAATAAATGCTGTCTATATTTTTTACCCTAATATTCTAGATAGGTTCATATACTGTAGATTAATCATTGGCATTAATCTTAATTTTAAGAAAAGTAGGCTCTTTAGTTCGTCACGGAACTTCTTGTTTATCATTTCAAATGATCTTGTCGACTTCATCGTTATGCTTTGGTCTAACGTTATGCGTTACGGTTACGGCGTGTATGACGTCTTCATGTTGTTCAGTGCATATGCACCGAGTCTGAGATTACTCCTGGAGTCTGGCGTTATGCGATACGGAGACGGCGAGTGCGTGACGTCATGCAGCAGAACGCACCTCCCGCTCTCCGTTCCCCGCACGGGAAGCGTAAGTTAAAGGGTAATGGAGTCTCTTGGGTCTTAGTTTACTCCTGGGGTCTGGCGTTATGCGATACGGAGACGGCGAGTGCGTGACGTCATGCAGCAGAGTGCACCTCCCGCTCTCCGTTCCCCGCGCGGGAAGCCTAAGTTAATGGGTGATGGAGTATGTTGAAAGATTCTTCGAAGCCCTCCTGAGCCTTTCTAGCATGTGTAGCATTTGTAGCATGCGTCATTTGAAATGATATAAAGTCTAGTCTCTCAGACTGACTGTATCTTTTACTTGTGTGTTGTATTGTATTTTATGTTCGACCCTCACTATTATGTGTTTGAAAACTGTATCATAATGATGGTCATTATAACACCGTTTTTCATTACGATACAGTTTCTCCAGCCAATCAGAGCTCGTTCATTGACCAATTAGGAAACGATAATTTCGCGCATGCGCTCAAAATCCAACATGTCGGACATAAACACAACATCGAACTATAATAAATTACCGACATGGAATACCCACCGTCCATATGTTCGCGTAAATAAACTGGCGAATATGAGACAAGAAATAGCACAGTACCTTAAAATCACTAACACTAATTTCTACACAGAGCATTGTCTTCAAATGACTGCGGTGACAATATTACTGAGGGACGGCTGATGTAAACATATGGCTGCATATGGCATTGAGAGCCCACAGAGCGCATGCGTCGGCCGTTCAAAGCTCTTGAAAGACGAAGGTATAACACCCAACGCTCGCTCTGCGATCACAAAATTCCAGTAGCTGACTCTCAACAGATATTTATGAATATTTATGTTAAAACATATAATAAAGTTATAATTATCGTCGAACATAAACAGTCGTATGCAACTCGCCTATAATGGTAATTAAGACACTCGTATGGAAATTATAAAACTCGCATACGCTCGTTTTATAAAAAATACTCGTGTCTTAATTATAGCCATTATAGGCTCGTTGCATAATGTACTATTACAACATCTTTTGTATTGCCACTAATTGCAGGCTATATAAACTTAGAATTTTACAATTAACTCTTATCTGAAATAATTACACAAAGTTATATGCTCCAAGATATTGGTTGATATTTCTGGGTATTTTGGGGTGAATATCCCCTGAGAATACTCACAATTTTCCAGGATGTCAGCCCCCAACCCCCGAAAGAAAATTGTATATACGCCCCTGATACGTAGTGAAACGTCTGAACTCAAACACCCTGCAACAATCGCCGGCTGGGTCCAGGCCGGAGGAGGGTCACGGCATGGCTCCATATCCCTCTCGGTATCTTTCAGAACCTCATTGACTCCCTTCCTGCACATCTCGCAGCGCAGCGCACAGTGGGTCAAAATCGAAATCTAGGAGGACAAAATTATTTATTTTCATAATTAAAAATCAAAATGTATTACTTCTACAGCATTCTCATATAATTTTCACTCACTATTCTGGGATATAAACGCATCTTATTGTAAATCTGTCATCACTGTTCGAGCAGTCTGAATTGGAGGGTGAATGTAAGTGGCTGTGGCTTGGTTGTCTTTGTGGTTAGTGTGATGGTTTAAGATGGAACATGCAGGTGAAGGTATGATCTTTGTGACGTGTTTCAGTTATTAATGGGCGTAATTGTTACGTAATTTTAGCTATATTGTGTCCAATTAGACACGGCTGACTGGCATCAAACTGGGGTCTTCACAAAGAAGACCAGGCCCTTGATTCTGCACAGAATCGAATCATTGATCTCTGAGGGGGAACAGCCACAGTGAACCCGAAGTTGTTGTTTGAGTCTTCAGTCTTTTGACTGGTTTGATGCAGCTCTCCATGCGTCCCTGTCCTGAGCTAATCGTTTCATCTCTACATAGCTACCACACCCTACATCCGAGGCAATCTGTTTAACATATTCTAACCTTGGTCTACCCCTACAGTTCTTGTCCTCGACCCTTCCTTCCATAACTAAGCTTGCTATTCCTGGGTGTCTTAGTATGTGTCCTACCAACCTATCTCTTCTCTTCATTAGCAGTCGCCAGAAACATCTCTCCTCTCCCACTCGCCTTAGTACCCCTTCGTTTGTAACCCTATCTACCCATCTGATCTTCATCATTCTCCTGTAACACCACATTTCAAATGCCTCAATTCTCCTCTTTTCTGCTGCGCCAATAGTCCATGTTTCACTTCCATAGAGCGCCACGCTCCAGACAAAGGCTTTCAAAAATGACTTCCTAATACCTAAATCTATATTCGATGTCAACAGATTCCTTTTTTGTAGAAAGGCTTTCCTTGCCTGAGCCAACCTACTTTTTATATTCTCTTTGCTTCGTCCATCACTGGTTATTCTGCTTCCTAAGTAACAGAAATCTCCTACTTCCTTCAGCTTTTCACCTGCCAATTTGATCTCCATAGAGGTTTCTGATTTATTTCGGCTGCATTCCAGTAATTTTGTTTTACATTTATTAATCTTCATCATGAAGTCCTTTCGTAAGACGGAATCCATACCATTCAAAAACTCATTCAAATCCTCAGGCTTGTCGGCCAAGATGACGATGTCATCAGCAAATCTCAGAGTTGAAATTATTTCTCTTTGAATCTTCACTCCCACTTTAAATTTTTCTCCAATTTCCTTCATTGCTTGTTCAATGTAAAGATTGAAAAGTATGGGTGATAAGTTGCAGCCTTGCCTTACACCTTTCTGAATACCAGCTTCTCTCTCATATCCTTCAGCTCGAATGACTGCTGTCTGGTTTCTGTATAGATTGTATATCACCCTCCTATCCCTGTACTTTATTCCAATAGATTTCAAAATGTCAAACAATTTAGTCCAATCAACGTTATCAAAAGCCTTTTCTAAGTCTACAAATACCATGAACGTTCTCTTATCTTTCCTTATTCTACCTTCCAAAATCAGCCTAAGACTTAGTACAGCTTCCCTTGTTCCTACATTTCTCCTGAAACCAAACTGGTCTTCACCCAACTCCGTTTCGATCTGGCTTTCAATCCTCTTGTAAATTATTCTAGACAGGATCTTTGAAGCATGAGTAATCAAGCTGATTGTACGGTAATCTTCACATCTGTCAGCTCCCACTTTCTTTGGTATAGGGATGATAACATTCTTCTTGAAATCAGGGGGTACCTCACCTGTCTCATAAATCCTACACACCAAGTGAAATAACCTGATCAGACCTTCATCTCCTATGCAGCGTAGCAACTCAATCGGTATATCATCTATGCCTGGTGCTTTGTTCCTGCCTAAGTCCTCTAATGCTCTGTCAAATTCTGATCTCAATATTAAATCTCCTTTTGCATCCTCATCAATTTCCTCTTCCCTTTCCATTACATGATTCTCAATCTCCTTTCCCTTATACAAGCACTCTATGTAAGCTTTCCATCTCTCAAGCTTTTCTTCCCTATCTGTTAGAGGCTTTCCATTTGTGTCCCTAATATTACAGCACTTAGTCTTCTTTTCCCCAAAAGTATTCTTAATCCTTCGATAAGCTGTGTCTACTTTTCCTAATTTCAGACACTTTTCTATACCTGCACATTTCTCTTTCAACCATTCTTCTTTCGCTTCCTTGCACTTCTTGTTAACCTCATTTCTCAGACGTCTGTATTCTGCTCTCCCCTCTTCATCTCTCAGATTCTTGTGTTTCCGCCTTTCATCCATCAATTCTAGTATATCCTGAGTGATCCACGGTTTTCTACCTATTCTTTCTTTCCTACCAATGTTTTCTTCTGCGGATTTTGTTATTTCATTCTTCAAAAGTGCCCATTCGTCTGCAATTGAAGTTTGTTTAGGGGTTTTGATTAATCCTTCCTTTATACTCTTCTTGAATCTTTCGTTTACATCCTTTACTTTCAGTCTGTCTATTGCCCACCTTTTTGGCTTTTGACTTTTCTTCAGTTTCTTCAACTTTAATCTGCATTTCATTACAACCAGATTGTGGTCAGAGTTTATGTCAGCACCAGGATATGTTTTACAATCCAAAATCTGGTTTCGAAACCTCTGCTTGACCATAATGAAGTCGATTTGGTAACGCCCTGTATCTCCTGGTCTCATCCATGTGTATATTCTTCTATTGTGGTTATTGAATAAGGTGTTAGCTATGACCAACTCATGTTCGGTGCAGAATTCCATCAGCCTGCTTCCTCGATCATTCCTTTCACCTAATCCGAAATCTCCTACTATCTTCCCTTCTCTCCCTTTTCCTACCACAGCATTCCAATCTCCCATTACTATAACATTTTCATCACCTTTGATATACCTCAGAATGTCATCTATTTCTTCGTAGACCTTTTCAACATCCTCCTCATCAGCTTGACTGGTAGGCATATAGACTTGTACCACTGTGGTGCACGTAGGTTTAGTATTGATTTTTGCTACAATAATCCGTTCACTGTATTGCTCGTAATATTCCACCCGCTGTCCAAGTTTCCTACTCAATATGAGACCAACTCCTGCTTGGCCATTGTTTGATTTAGTGCTAATGACCCTATAGTCTCCTGACCAAAAGTCCTGTTCTTCCTGCCAGCGCATTTCACTAATCCCAACCAAATCCAACCTCAACCTATCCATTTCCCTTTCTAAGTTTTCTAACTTTCCACTTCCTAGCAGACTTCTAACATTCCACGCTCCGATCCGTAGAATGTCAGATTTCCTCTTTGTCACTTCTGTGATGTTAACCCCCTCTCGAGTAGTCCCCACCCGGAGATCCGAACGGGGGACTAGTTTACCTCCGGATTGAAATTTTACAAGGGAGGAGGCCATCATCACATGTATTTTTGCATAGAGAACAATGAGTTATATCTGCATATAATTATAATAGCAGGATTTCACGGCCAGAACGGGAATATTATAGCTTTTAAGGTGGATTATTGCAGAAAATACAAGCCTATGTACGTTTTAGATGCCAGAACGCAAGAAAGAGAGCCAGCTTGACATTTTGACAAAGCGGAGTTGAATGTGGGAGGAGTAGACATGGCGCCTACGTCCTACTTTCGGCGTGGCTGGAAGCTGAAGGGCGTGATTAACGACCGAGAAAATCCCCCTTCAACAAGGCGAAACAGGGGAGTGGGGGCGGTTGCCCACAGAAATTAATTAATTACCGCCAAATGGAGCAATGAATTGAGATGAAACTTACACCCAGACGCATGCATTCTAGGAAAGATAATTTAGGAGTGTTCGCAGCCTAAATTAAAGCCTGCATCTATAAAGGAACCTCTGCGCAGACATCATCCGCTACAGAGTAAGGATTTGTAGGGGAGCCGAGGGGAATTACCGGAGTAGCGTCATGACGCCGTGGAAGAAAGCAATTAATTATAATTAATTGGCCGAAGCGTTTGCCTGCACGCGAGTGATTTTGGGACCTCCACGCATAGACAAACAAGGTTCATACTTCACTTTGTCTGAAAATGTATTATATTCCTGGAAATCCAGTGAACTACTTTTCATAAGGAAGTGTTATATAGGAGAAGCTGGAGCAGGGAAGTCAGTTCGTCTTGACTCAACCCGTGAGGTAACACGCTGCCGGATCACGCAAGGAAGTGCGCGGAATTTATAAAGTATTGACGCTCAAATGTACTAGCGGTGAACAATGAAAGGCATATCATGCAGCTTCATAACAGTAATTATTTATCATATAAGAATTAGTCTACAGCAGACGTTTAAGCAACAGCATACGCGAGTATAGATTCAGTACAGCGTAGAGATAATTAAGGATGATGTTATAGACAATGAACATAACCAGGAAGTGTTATCATGGATAAAATAACATATTATTGTAATGATCACTACAGGTACGGGAGCCTGGGAGGCATCACATGTAGTCGTGACCTAGGATTGAACAAATTTGCTGTAGAGGAGACATAAACTGTAGGTGACGGGAGCCGAACACACACACGCAAGATAGACTTTCAAGGAGACCAGCGGTTGTCAGGAGTTAGCTGCATCGCATCTCTGAGGTCAGGCGATAGTGGGAATCCAATCAAGGATCCATGTGTGAAAATGGTGCGAGAATTGTGTATAAAGTTATATTACATTGATTTTTAAAAGTGTTTATGTTTATATGGTAAAAGGATGTGTATTGTGTCAAAGTGAAAATGCCAGTAGTGAAAAATATAATTACCATGTGTAAAGTTTGTACAATGTGTCGTGTGAATAATATCATGATGGCTTATAATAAGCATCATGGCAGGCGAAGGGTTGGCATGCTGGACTAACCCAGCTAGAATGAAAGTGAGTACAAATTTAATATGTTGATATGATATAATAGCTCACCATACAACGAAGCGTCACCCAGAGATTAAGAATTAACAGTCATTTATGTACGAGATCACATCCCTCGTATTTTGGTAAAATATGGCTTGGAGGATGATTTGTTTAATGCCATTTAGGCGTAAGACACTGCTGAAAGTAACGGTAACGTTAAAAAATAATAATAATCTGGGGTCGGTAACAAAAATGAATAAATAAATCGGCATGTCAGGCCGATAGTACGTACAAAGTGTGTCATATCTAGCGTAAGAATTCTGTGTTATTCTAAACAGTAAGAAAGCAACATAAATATCGAGATAAAGAGAGCTTTTCAGTGTCATGGAAATGTTGAATAAATGTTTATTATGGTATATTCTACAGGGTTGTATTTGAGAGCCATTAAGATAGTTAATGTAAGCCAGTAAATTTATACTTGTTTTGGAGCTACGTAGAACTTTGGCTTATGAGTAATTGCATAGAGGACGTGAGTGCTTTAAGAATTGAGTCATCTGTAAGAAATATTGTTTGAGCCGCGATCAGCGAGCATGTAACGTAGAATCAAGAGATTTACGTCAATAAGTTGCGGGGATCATCCGAAAATAGCTTGCGCGTTGGCGAATCTAGTCGGCTAATCATTGAATCTACGGTATAGGTTTGCCTTAGAGCATACATGTGTTATTCGCAACAGAGTTGGGACAGAGTCTCTTTGTATCCACTGTTCGCAGAGTTTTCGCCACCAGGGATAACTGTTAGAGACCCTAGGTAAGCCCATATATTAATTGATCTACCCTTAGAGGTAAGACTAATGGTTCTTCGTATAGGAAACGTCGATTTCCTCTTGTTATATGCATGCCGTCCAGTGAGAGAACTGTGAAACTCACTTGAGACGCAAGCAAATGCCACTTATGTCGACCACAGAACGGCAAAGCTATTTCGTGATCCATCCCTTGCAATGAATATTAATTAGGAGCCGAGGTGAGCCCATTATATACTCTAAATGTAGGTATTAAATAAGTAGATTGACTCAATTCGTAAGGACACGACCCATTCAGGGTACCTCCAGCACAGCTGCTCCAGTGATTGAACTTGACCCTGCGGGAAGTCAGACGGGATGGCAGGTAGTCCACTAACCCGGCGGCCATCTTGCCGAGGTCAGCCATGACTAATTCATTGTTCATTGTTCGCACGGAAAGGAAGTCAATAGATCTGATCCTTTTATTTTAAAATTGTAGTGGGACACTGAAGAATCTCGATATTTCGAAAAGTAATTAAGATATGCTTGATGTGATGATATCAAGTGAATTAAATGCACTATTTCCATACACATGCAATGTTGGAATGCTGAATCGGATAACATTTGGCCCAGTTATTCTCTGAGGAGGAATTAACTACACCAAATAAATAGAGGCATTTTTGTAAGGTGTATTTGCCCAGTTCACACTAATTTATTCATACGGGTAGCGTAATTTGAATGAGATGACACGTTTGTAACGATAATGTTTTGACCAGACCCAGAAAATCGTTGTATGGTGAAGCTATAAAAATATGTGTATTTTGGAGGGAAAGGTGTACCACTTCAGCGTTTGAAATTGATGGGAAAAGAATACGATTCGCACGAGACAACACTTATTAAACAAGGCATAAGCTAATGAACTAATGTTATTTAAAGTAAATGTCCCGTGTAAAACGGATAAATGTTTAATAATTGCAGATTTAATGTCATTTAAATATAATGTGTGTTTATTGTGTTGTGATATTCCAGTTTGTGTTAAATTGTGCCACGTGAAGAGCACTATGGACACTCGCAAATGTCAAAGAGTATCAATAATAGGATGTTTTGGATAGACTTGAGTGCGGTGAAGCACTAATTTTGAGGAGAAGAGACTCACCGATAATTTTGATTTTTGTTGTGGGAAATAAATGTAAAGTATTTTTTTGTGTTTTATGTTGTATTGCCATGAATTACTATCATTAAATGTTATACTTAGGAATATGTTGTTTCTTTCAAGTAGAGTAGTCACCTGACAGACTCAAATCCTGAATATGTGATCGTATAGTGGGTTGAAAGCCCCATACCTCGAAAGACCGTGAGTTAGCTGGGATACGAACACATGTTCCATATGATGACGATTGGGTACAATATATGCATTAAATAATATTTAACTATTATTTTTAAAATTATATTTTCACTTTGATTTTTAGTATGTTGCGTCACTCTGCGTCACTTTCTACTTAATGTTAAAATGTAGATAAAGTCCTGTATTTTACGCCTGTTATAAGATTGATTGCATCTTGTTGCAACTTACTTAGTTATTTTACGTTTTAGAAGATGCCGCGCAACCAGTTCTCACACGTTTACAACGGTTTGAAGCACTGGGTTCGACGATTATGTCAAAAGTGGAACTTTGTTACTTTGTTAAAAGTAAATTAGGGGTAGAAAATTGTTCGGAAGAGATAACTGAATGCTCAGACAATTTCTTGCATGTGTAGACGTAGTTTAAATAGGTCATAACTGATGTTTATTTTGATGTAAACAATTATATACGTTGCTTTCACTCTAAATTCATGATTAAAACATAAAAATAATTTTGTCCCCGTAGATTTCGATTTTGACCCACTGTGCAGCGGTCTGCACTGCAGAAGGTGGTTATGCAAGCCATTGACATTAATGTGACTGGACAGTGTAATAATAACTCATGTTAACTGGTGTCTGGTGATATTTTACAGAAGCCCAAGATGAATATGAAGTGAAACGAGCGAACATTGTTCCTACAAGTAGGAAAAGGTGGAGCATTTTATATGTAAGTAAAATAACCTCATGTTTTACATCTGTGTTCTGAAGACTGTCAGCAAAATCGAAAAAGAAAAATATCAGAAAATTAGTTCCTCTTATTTTAAAAGCCTCCGTGGCTTAGGCGGCAGCACGCCGGCCTCTCACCGCTGGGTCCGTGGTTCAAATCCCGGTCACTCCATGTGAGATCTGTGCTGGACAAAACGGAGGCAGACAGGTTTTTCTCCGGGTACTCCGGTTTTCCCTGTCAAAATTTCATTCCAGCAACACTCTCCACTATCATTTCATTTCATCTGTCATTCATTTAATCATTGTCCCACAGGAGTGCGTCAGGCCTCGGCAGCCGGCACAGTTCATATCCTCGCCGCTAGATGGGGGCCTCATTCATTCCATTCCTGACCCGGTCGGAGACTGGAAGCAGGCTGTGGATTTTCATTTTCAGTTCCTCTTATTTTATTTTTATTATTTACATTTTATGGTCTTCATTGTCAATTGTATGCAAAGGGTATTTTTTTTATCATTTTAAATGATCTTGTCGACTTCGCTGGGGTCTGGCGTTACGTTACGGCGACGGGACGAAATGTGCCGAGAATGCACTGAGGTGTGTGACGTCATAGTAATGCTTGAGCTTCTTCCTTTCCGCGCGCGCTCCGGTGAGCGTGACGTTATCCAGCCTGCTACCTCCTTTGACCTTGGTTTGCACTTGTTTATTTGTTTATTTATTTTTCTAACGGACTTTGAGTTCACGCAGCATTTGTAGCATTCAAAATGATATAAAGTCTAGACTTTTAGACGGACTATCAGAGGTTTTTGTTTTTTTTGTTTTTGTATCAAGCCAGTACTTCTTCATTGTGTCGGACGTCAGTCTTCTTTCTTCGTTTGTAATCATCCTTCCTATTGTTCGTTTGATCTTTGCTTTGTTCATCCTGGATTTTCTTCAATTTGTCTGCTTAGTTTCTTAAATTCTCAATTGTAATTTGTAATTCTATCATATCTTCCGTCATTTCCGTAATCCATCCATTTGACTCTTAGAGCCTCCGTGGCTTAGGCGGCAGCACGCTGGCCTCTCACCACTGGGCCTGTGGTTCAAATACCGATCACTCCATGTGAGATTTGTGCTGGACAAAGCGGACGCAGACAGGTTTTTCTCCGTGTACTCCGGTTTTCCCTGTTACAATTTCATTCCAGCAACACTCTCCCCTGTCATTTCACGTCATCTGTCATGCATTTAATAATTGCCCCAGGGGAGTGCAACAGGCTTCGGCAGCCGGCACAGTTCATATCCTCGCCGCTAGATGGGGGCTTCATTCATTCCATTTCCTGACCCGGTCGGAGACTGGAAGCAGGCTGTGGATTTTCATTTTCATCTATTTGACTCTTACCTAGTATTGTTCCATATTTTTTCTATTTTTCTCCTACTGATTCTGCTTTCTGGTGTCCGGATTAAACGTTTGATGAAGATGCTTTCTATCCTAAAGTGTTCATCACTGGTTCCATCTCCTTATAGACTGTTTCCATACACTTGATATTGTTTGTTTATGCAAGCTATGACTATTCTTATTTTTGTTTTGAGTGTTTTGTCAATTTTAACAGTGTTTGCTGTTTTGAAGATGGTTTACTTGCATATGTAATTTCTGGTTGTGTCACTGTTTTGGATTGCTTTAATTTTGTAGCTATACGTTTTTGTTGTTACAGTTTTGCATACTGCGATTTTGTGACTTGTTTATTTTGCTTTAGTTTGAGTCTTCATTCTTTTGACTGGTTTGATGCAGCACTCCATGCCTCCCTGTCCTGAGCTAATCGTTTCATCTCTACATAGCTACCACACCCTACATCCGAGGCAATCTGTTTGACATATTCTAACCTTGGTCTACCCCTACAGTTCTTGTCCTCAACCCTTCCTTCCATAACTGAGCTTGTTATTCCTGGGTGTCTTAGAATATGTCCTACCAACCTATCTCTTCTCTTCATTAGCAGTCGCCAGAAACATCTCTCCCCTCCCACTTGTCTTAATACCTCTTCGTTTGTAACCCTATCTATCCATCTGACCTTCATCATTCTCCTGTAACACCACATTTCAAATGCTTCAATTCTCCTATTTTCTGCTGCACCAATAGTCCAAGTTTCACTTCCATAGATCGCCACGCTCCAGACAAAGGCTTTCTAAAATGACTTTCTAATACCTAAATCTATATTCGATGTCAACAGATTCCTTTTTTTGTCGAAATGCTTTCCTTGCCTGAGCCAACCTAAGTTTTATATCCTCCTTGCTTCGTCCATCACTGGTTATTTTGCTTCCTAGGTAACAGAAGTCTCCTACTCCCTTCAGCTTTTCACCTGCCAATTTGATGTCCATAGAGGTTTCTGATTTATTTCGGCTGCATTCCAGTATTTTTGTTTTACATTTATTAATTTTCATCATGTATTCTTTCCGTAAGACGGAGTCCATACCATTCAAAAACTCATTCAAATCCTCAGACGTGTTGGCCAAGATGACGATGTCATCAGCAAATCTCAGAGTTGAAATTATTTCTCTTTGAATCTTCGCTCCCACTTTAAAATTTTCTCCAATTTCCTTCATTGCTTGTTCAAAGTAAAGATTGAAAAGTATGGGTGATAAGTTGCAGCCTTGCCTTACACCTTTCTGAATACCAGCTTCTCTCTCATGTCCTTCAGCTCCTATTTTGCTATGAGTATGTAATCACAATATAGGGTACATACTAAGAAAAACAACACACAATCCGCTCTGAAAAAGAGACAGAAACACACAACGAATTACAAAAGTGATAATGTGGGACTGAGCACACAAATGTCCTTTTCATGTTGGGGCATATCAATACCGTATCAATACCGTGTATGGCCACCACGAACTCTAAGGCATGCTTGTAGATGACAAGGCACACTGAGCACCAACGAATTCAACGCTGTTTGGACAGCAATTTCGCACCATCCCAATTCTCCAACAAACAAACAGCAACTAATTTACATGCCCCAACATGAAAAGGTCAGTGCTCAGTCCCATATTATCACTTTTGTTATTCATTGTGTGTTGTTTTTCTTTTTCCATTTTAAATGATCTTGTCGACTTCGTCGTTACGCTGGGGTATGGCGTTACGTTACGGTGACAGGACGAAATGTACCCAGATGCACTGAGGTGTGTGACGTCATAGTACCGCTTGGTGCATGTGTTCCCCGACAATCTCTACTTCGTTAGTATAAGACAAAAATCCCCGATTCATGGATGTCACGGGTAATCTCGAGAACCACTAGATGGATTTTGATGCGGTTTTCACCATTCTGTAAAGGATATCTCGAGGAAAGATTCTGTAGAAAATAATTTATGTTTGATCAAAGGAAGCCAAGCAGTAACGATTTCAGTGAAAAAGTCGAAAACAAACTTGGCGTCCCTGCGCTTCTTAAGCTTACGCTGGGCAAACCGTTAAAAATATCAATATACTATGAGCGTAAGAACTGGTCAGCATGAAAAGTTCTACACACATCAAAAAAAGTTTTGCATCACCTCGGTTCCCAGATCTCCGGCATATAGACGTTGACTGTGTATATTGTATCCAAGATACAGTCCCTTTGACTGTTCATAGATGTCACTAAAACTGCTCAAAGATGTAAACAACCATGCATGAGCAGGGCCTATTAGACGGAGGGGGTACGACAGCCGATCAGTTCCAGTCATTCCACCAGGACGAAGGTACGCTGCTCATGTTGTCTGTAGTTCTACCATGCCTAGAAGGTCAATACCGCAGTTCGATCGCGTCCGCATTGTTACTTTGTGTCAAGAAGGGCTCTCAACAAGGGAAGTTTCCAGGCGTCTCAGAGTGAACCAAAGCGATGTTGTTCGGACATGGAGGAGGTACAGAGATACAGGAACTGTCGATGACAGGCCTCGCTCAGGCCGCCCAAGGGCTACTACTGTAGTGGATGACCGCTACTTACGGATTGCCGCTCGGAGGAACCCTGACAGCAATGCCACCATGTTGAATAATGCGTTTCGTTCAGCCACAGGACGTCGTGTTTCAACTCAAACTGTGCGCAATAGGCTGCATGATGCGCAACTTCACTCCCGACGTCCATGGCGAGGTCCAGCTTTGCAACCCCGACACCATGCAGCGCGGTACAGATGGGCCCAACAACATGCTGAATGGACCCCACGGAATTGGCATCACGTTCTCTTCACCGATGAGTGTCGCATATGCCTTCAACCAGACAATCGTCGGAGACGTGTTTGGAGGCACCCTGGTCAGGCTGAACGTCTTAGACACACTGTCCAGCGAGTGCAGCAAGGTGGTGGTTCCCAGATGTTTTGGGGTGGCATTATGTGGGGCCGACGTACGCCACTGGTGGTCATGGAAGGCTCCGAAACGGCTTTACGATACCTGAATGACATCCTCCGACCCATAGTGCAACCATATCGGCAGAATATTGGAGAGGCATATGTCTTCATGGACGACAATTCTCGACCTCATCGTGCACATCTTGTGAATGCGTTCCTTCACGATAACGACATCGCTCGACTACAGTGGCCAGCATGTTCGCCAGACATGAACCCTATCGAACATGCCTGGGATATGTTGAAAAGGGCTGTTTATGGACGTCTTGACCCACCAACCACTCTGAGAGATTTACGCCGAATTGTCGTTGAGGAGTGGGACAATTTGGACCAACAGTGTCTTGATGAACTTGTGGATAGTATGCCACGACGAATACAGGCATGCATCAATGCAAGAGGACGTGCTACTGGGTATTAGAGGTAGTGGTGTGTACTGCAATCTGGACCACAAATGCTGAAAGTCTAGCTGTATGATGGTACAACATGCAATGTGTGGGTCTCATGAGCAATAAAACGAGCTGAAATGTTGTTTGTGTTGATCTCTATTCCCTTTGTATTTAAAGGTTCCGGAACTCTTGGAACCGAGGTGATGCAAAACTTTTTTTGATGTGTGCATTGTGTACATAAAAGTCCGTGGGAGCATATCTTTATCTTCAATTCATCGCCCACTATACGTGTTTTTAGACTGGATGGAAGGGGCACGTCCACACGCGCTCTGATGAGCGTGGCGGCATCCCGCGCGCTTGACCTTGCTTTGCCCTTGGCTTGCACTTGCCGTTCGCGAGTAATTTGAAACAAGGTAAAGTATTATAACGCAAGATAAGTATTATGCAGATGATTTTCTAACATGCCTCCAGCCTTTCTAGCATTTTTCAGCATTTGTAGCATTTAAAATGATACAAAGTCTAGTCTTTCAGACTGACTGTCACTTTTTCTTTGTATGTACCCTATATTGTGTATAATGTGATTACATAGGGTCAGTAAATAGCAATATGCAAATCTTATTTTTGAGCACTGTTTATAAGCTCCTCGTGTTATGTTGTGTTTTAGTAAATTTGTTTATTCTATTATCCCAATTTGACTCTCTGGCTACGAACCTACTTATTCATGCCAGAGGCCATAGTAATAAAGCACACTTTAATGTTAATGTTAATTTAACCACTCGCCAGGGAGACATACACTTACACTCAGACGTACACACAATGAACAAGCACGTCGTACAGGAGTACAAGTGACATCACTTGAATGTCATCCTCACGTGCGCGCAACCCAGCGCCAGTATTTTTACAATGTTGTGAAACCTTCAGTTATTTGGACAAAGTGGCCTGCGATAAAGCCACAATGCTTGCCTTATGAAGTTTACCGTGTGGTAGCTGGCGACGGAATGGCAACAATGAAACATTTGACAACGATGAATGAACTCTCTCCTTATTGGTTTCTGATGACGTAACTGGTCAAGTCACGCCCTTCTCGGCAACAAATAGTAGTAGATCCTGTAACATGTTCACTAGAGGGGCAAGGGGAAGCCTAGCATTGTCATCGCACCAGGAAAGGGCAGTTCAACACGCTGTGACGGGGAGTGGTCCGCCTATTCCAAACCTAAATATATCGGCTTCCCGCAAGCCAATGGTTGTTATCAAGTAGTGACCAACTTAATGTTTTTGGAATGCGCGATACGCAGTGAGCGAGAAGACATCTGCAGTTCAAACCCAACTGTTATCTCCCGGCACGATATCAATAGTTCACATATTTTCCGGAGCTTCAATGAACTAATCGCGCTGTAGTGATAAATTAAGATGTTCTGTGCGCCCAATTTTGAACGTGTCTAGGTGTAGTTCCCACAAGAAATAATTTAATAAAAAATAGTTTTCCCTGCACTGCTAGGGTACATAGGATTGAATGCATGCCTCTGATGTCCCTTCATTGTGGTGCAACGTTAGAAACTCTACTTCTGTTTTACTGGCCTAGAATCTCCCCTCAGCCGCTACATGCGGACTGTAATGCTAACACCAATATTTCCACTGCCCGAGTGGCTTCGGTGGCGTAGTCGGTAGCATGCTGAACTGCTGTGCCCAAGATAGTGGGTTCAAACCCGGCCGAAGTCGTCGGATTTTTAAGAGCGTTAAAAATCCTTCAGTATGCCTTCCTTCGGAGGGGAAGTAAAGCCAGCGGTCCCATGCCATAGATTTATGGCATGTAAAAGATCCTTCCACGGACTTAACTTGTATGGAGCTAAATTTCTAGGTTAGATTTCGTTGGAACGCTCTATCAAAGTTCCAACCTTCACCACTAGGTATCATTGACATCTGGTAGTGAAAGTTGGAACTACTTGAAATTGAACGGAACGTCTAGCTCACCCTCTAGGTGTCCGCTGGAAGCAGCTACAGACACCGGCGAGCCGAACATGTTCTCGGACACTCCCGGCACTAAAAGCCATACGATAAATAAAAATCCACTGCCCGGCTTATCTAATGTTTTCTTCCGTAACGTCAGCGGCTTGCTTGTCCGTTTACAAATTACATATGCCGGTCCTGTAAAGTTACTTACCTATAGTAATAATAATAGACTAATAATAATAATAATTATTATTATTATTATTATTTATTTTTTTTTTTTAGCGATGGCTTTTAGCGCCAGGGGTGTCCGAGGACATGTTTGGCTCGCCAGAGTTTTGTGGCTGCTTCTATACGGACATACATTGTGTGAGCTACAAGTATCGTCGCGTGTGGAGTGTTGTCTGGGGAGGAAAGTTAAGAATTTAAGGACGAGGAATTGGAAGGTAGCGGCTGTGGCCTATAGTTAGGGACCAACCCCGGCATTTTCCTGGAAGGAAGATGGGAAACCACAGAAAAACATCTTCAAGGTTGCCGGCGGGGGGATTCGAACCTCCTCGCCTCCCGGATGTGATAGACTGCCTTCAGCCACACCGTAACGACCACGGCTAACTCACCCAGTATTATTAATAAAAATATTAATAACAATCCATTATATATCTTTGGGGCTATTACGTCGAGTGGAATTTTAAAAGCCGACATTTCGGGACAACTGCTTATAACGTTATCAAGGTTTGTCAAGAACGAAAAAAGGAAGAAAGACAGAGAAAGAAAGAAAGAAAGAAAGAAAGAAAGAAAGAAGGATTGAGTAAACAATGGTATAAAATAGAAAGCCATGTCGAAACAATTAGTTACTCCATGACCTCCTGAGACCACACTGGACACACACTCACTCACTCAGAAGGCTTCTATGTCACACGAAGATCCCGCACCAATCACACAAATTGCCCCCACTGAACTCTGTTTTGGGCGAGTTCTTGCCAGTTGTTCACATTCAGATGTCTACAAAATTTGGAGATTACATTTTTCCAGGAACTTCGTGAACGGCTTCGGTGGCGTAGTTGGTAGCATGCTGAGCTTCTATGCCCAAGATCGCGGGTTCAAACCCGGCCGAAGCCGTCGAATTTCCTAACAGCGTTAATAATCCCTCAGTATGCCTTTCTTCGGAGGGGAAGTAAAGCCGGCGGTCCCATGTCATAGATTTTTGGCATGATTACACTAATTACACCTGTGTGAAGCTAAATTATATATTCGAGAAACGCTCTGCGGTGACATCTGGTAATCATGTTCTGAACTAGTAGTGGTTGAAGGTGGCGTTTGGCGGCAAAAGTAGAAACTACTTGAAGAAAAATCAATTTCTGCAGTCCTCACTTGAATTGAAAACAGATAGCACACACTAATACAGTCATCACAATTACCACCGGTTATCAGACAGATTCTGCACTCACCTAAAGTACACGAGGCTACATGACCGCTTTGTCGCAGCCCCTAAACTGAGGAATAAACCAACCAGGGACTTCGTGGTCTTCCTACTGGCCTTTTTACTCTTGGTTCTTCTTTAAAGTTGTTTAAGATGCTTGCTGTGATAGTGAGTGTATGTCCTTATTTGTACTTATTTTCCAGAGATGTGGAGTCAAACAAGTAGTTCCGTGAAGATATCCTACTCAGGTTAATTGCATCTATCAGCATAAAAATATCAGTTTGATTGTTGTGATAAATTCGTAGATACTGAGAATCGTCTAAATATTTCAGATCGTCGCCAGGTTGGATTTTTATGTATGTACTATTACATGAAGATCATTGTGTACGTGAGGTATTCAAATTTCAATCGCATGATTAGGACACAAGAAGTAAAAACGAGATTTTAAAATTTAGCACAGCTGCCATCTTGTGGTTATGAAAACAATTGAAATAAATTAGATGCCAGTGGATTAACATTTATGTAAGCTTTTAACGTGCAAAGTTTCAGTGCACTCGGATGGTTAATCGCGAGAAACGTCCATTTAAATATTTATACTTCGCGTCGCCGCCATGTTGGATTTGTGCTCACCAGGTTACTGAAAGGCCTATAGGTGAACTTATGTTCATAGCCTCTATGAACATAAAAGAATTCAGTGTGTTTGTTGTAAATGATTCGTAGATATTGAGAACTGGCAACATATTTCGGATGCTCACCATTTTGGATTGTTATATGTATAGGCCATAGAGAAAGGAAAATTATTGCGCAGCTTCATTATTCAAACTTTCACTTCGATCGCATGATTACGACACAACAAATAAAAACTTAATTTTAAAATTTGGAACAGCCGCCATCTTGAGGTTATGTAAACAATTGAACTAAATTAGATGCCATTGCATTGCAATATGTATAATCATTTACTGTGCCACATTTCACTGCGCTCAGATGGTTAAATCAAGAGAAATGTCTATTAAAATGTTTCAACTTCGCTTGGCCGCCATGTTCGTTTTGTACTTTACAGGTTTTTGCAAGTTACATAGATAAACTTGTAGCAGTACCCTTTATCACCGTACAAAATGTCAGGGTGATATCACAAATAGTTTCGGAGATATTGAATGCCAGTGAAATATTTCGCACAGCCGCCATCTTGAGGTTATGTAAACAATTGAACAAAATTAGATGCCATTGCATTACAATATGTATAATAATTTACTGTACCCAGGACACTGGAGTTGTACAATGATGATGATGATGATGATGATGAGGATGATGAATATCGCAGCAAACATAGAAGTGTATGATACAATGTGTAAATAGTTGACACGTTACACAAGTTTTTACAAGTGATTCATAAACATCGTACTGTACTCGAAATTCACGTAACCACCGCCTATTATCTGAAGGATGGAAAGGATCGCAAGAGACACTGATCCCTAGCTAGTAAAACCAACAATTCCCTCCTAGATGGCAAGTAAGGAATCTCTCGATACATACATATTTAAAAATACGATAGTACTACTACCTACTGTCGACCAAAGTATTGTGTGCACTCGAGTTTGAAGGTTGTTTGTGAAGTAACTAATAGACCTAAATAAAATCCAATAACATCATAGTTTTTGTCGTTCTATTATACGTTAGTTCATGTAGGTTTGGAATTTTTAATTTATATTTTAATATTTTTTATCGCAGTTGGAACAAAGAAGGGCCCGTTTTTAAGCGTGTTTCAACCATGCGTCACATTTAAGAATTATTATCTCAAAAATCCGTCATCAGATCGAATCCAAATTTTAATACAATATACATTGGAATGTTGTATAATTGGTTTATTAATTTCAACATTTTGTGTGTCCAAGAAAAAAGTTGTTATCATTTTCGTAAGGTAGCTTTTTCTCGGCCCGGGGTGGTTGGAAAATTTAGTTCTTGATCGCGTTTTAATCCTTATACATCAAAATGTTATGATGGATGACTGTGAAATACGTAAATTAATTCACTTCTTTTATATCGGTTTGTATTTGTACGGGGAAATAAGACATGGTTCACCAGCTAGCCGCGTTGCTGTGATGGAGCCCAATGTTGGATATCGGGATATCTTTTGTAAGTATATTCCTTGATGTAACAACTATCGTTTGTTCTTTTTGTTAATGCTCTTTGTATGTATTCTTTGGAAGAGTATTATTCTCTGTAATCCATGATGGAAGCATGTATGCTATAATAAAATCTCCTGCACTTTAAACTGTTTAATTATGGTAAAAAGAATCTGAGAACGCCGGGTAGGCTTTAGAAGCAACATACGGCGACCGTGACAGGACTATTGTGTTAAATTGTGGGTTGCATATTAGCGCAACAAATATCGGGAAGTGTTTTATCCAGTTTGTGAACACGTAGTCAATTGTTCATGGATACATTGAAAAAGTAACGTACGGTAGTGCGGGTGGCATTTACTCGCGTGTATAACAACTTGGAAGAAAGAAGAAACTCACGAGTGAACACAGAAAAGCAAGATGATGTGGAGGTTATGGCGGATCTGGACTTACTACGCGAGAAATTCGAGGAGATGGCGCGTTTGGATGCAGAAATTTTGGATTTGCTACTGCAAAATACGGCTACCAAATCGCAGGATTTGGATACAGAGGTACAGACCGCTAATGAATACTCAGGCAATTACAAAAGAATAAGTCTTTACTTGCAAAGGAGCCTAAATGCTGTTGATGATGTATGTCTATATCAAACATAACCAAGAGAAAATTTTAACTACCGGTTCTTGAGTTAAATAAATTTGGAGGGGAAATCAAGGAAAGGTTAACCTTTTGGGGTCAATTTAAGAAAATTAATGACGATTCTGACTTAGATGATTCTGACAAATTTCAGTATTTGTTACAAGCTATGGAGCCCAACACTAGAGCTAGGGAAGTGGTGGAAAGTTTTCCCCCCACAGACAGTAACTATAGCAAGGCTATTGAATGCTTGAAAGCTAGGTTTGGTCGCGAAGACATTTTGGTAGAATTCTATGTCAGGGAATTGCTCAAACTGACTCTAGCGATGAATTCGAAGCATGATCAAGCCAGTCTTTCCTCCCTATATGATAAAATCGAGACACAGTTAAGGGCTTTGGAAACTTTGGGAGTAGCTACAGATAAATATGCTGCAATGCTATTTCCACTTGTTGAGTCATGTCTCACTGAAGAAGTTTTGAGAGCTTGGCAGAGAAGCTACAACACCAGTTCGGCTCAAACTGATGGTAAAACCAGGCTTGATAGCCTCATGAATTTTTTGAAATGCGAGGTCGAAAATGAGGAGCGAATTTGTATGGCAGTCCAAGGATTCAAGATAGGAAACCACTCTAAGGGTAGCATGAAAACATTACGAGCAGAGTCAAACCATCATACCGGTACTAATATTCCAACTGCAGCTGACTTTGTCAATTTTAAGCCAAACCAAAAAGTGTGCGTATTTTGTGAAGGTAATCACTCAAGCGATGCTTGTTTTAAGGCCCAGAAAATGGAGCTGGATGACAAGAGGAACATTTTAAATAGAAGGAACTGTTGCTTTTCTTGTCTTAAGATTGGTCACATTAGTAGAAAATGTAAAACACTGCTAAAATGTATTATTTGTGAGGGTAAGCATGTCCCAGTTATGTGTCCCAGAAACAGGCAGCAAACTCCAAAAGAAGGGGGAACTGTTGAGAATTCTCTATCAAATGTGAACTGTAGTCAAGTATTTTTACAAACACTGATGGCGACCATTAGAGGAGAGCAGGAAAAACAAGTCCGTGTCCTCATGGACCCAGGCTCGCAACGTTCCTATATTAGGAAGGACACTGTTCAGTGTATGGGATATGAGCCCATTGGTGAAGAGACACTGATCCATGGTTTGTTTGGGGGTAAGGTGACTGATCCAAAACCACATCTTTGTTACAAGGCTAGGTTAAAAAGTCTCAAGGGGACCTATGCTTGTAATTTCGAAGCACTGGATGAAGAAAACATTTGTTCTCGCATCCCTGTCATTCAGCCTGGACCATTGTTGACTGAAACCACTTATAAAGGTATACAGCTCTTCGATGAAGATAAGCCAGTTGAAGTTTTGGTGGGAGCAGATATATATGGAAAATTTCTCACTGGCAAAAGGGAGATTTTACAATGTGGGCTTGTTGCAATTGAGACTTATCTGGGATGGATTGTCACAGGAAAGATAAAGGGGCCCAAATCTTCCAATTCTATGACAGTACTTTCATTTTTTGTTCATACCGAATCTGTAAGCAAAGTTTGGGAGCTGGATGCACTCGGTATTTAAGATCCAGGTGAAAGGAAGAATAGAGAAGAGAGGGAACAGGCAACACATGATTACTTTATGGATACTGTTAGGACAAATGAAGAGGGACACTATGAAGTGAGGTTGCCATGGATTGAAGGACACCCACCAGTTCCAAGAAATTTCAATTTGGGGGAAAGAAGAATGGAACACACCTTCAAGAAGCTGAAAGAAAGTGATTCCAAAGAAATATATGATTAAGTTCTGAAGGACTGGACACAAGAAGGAATCATTGAAGAAGTACCTGTGTCACAGTGGGATGAAGGGCACTATTTACCTCATCGACCCATTTTTAAAGAAAACAGTACAACGCGAGTTCGACCTGTTTTCGATGCTTCGTCTAGAGAGCGTGGCTCTCCAGCGCTGAACCAGTGTTTTGAGAAGGGCATTAATCTAATTGAAATTATACCTACATTACTTCTTCGTTTTAGGCTCCACCAAATTGGAGTAATAGCAGACATCAAGAAAGCATTCTTGCAAATTAGCTTATGTGAAGAGGACCGGGACTTCCTCAGGTTTTTGTGGGTTGACATTGAGGGAGAGTTAAAAATATTCCGCCATACACGTGTTGTGTTTGGAGTGACTAGCAGCCCGTTCTTGTTGGGTGCAGTGATCAATTTACATTTTAAACCTCTTGGGAGATGGGAGGTATTCTATAGCTACCATCGAGAAGCCTAAAAAGAGTTTTTACGTGGATAACTGTGTAATCTACTGAGGACTTGCACCGTTTTCAAGAAGAAGCAATAAGCATACTGGCAGAAGCTAAATTTGACTTGAGAGATTGGGAATATTCAGATTCTAACCTAGAAAATAAGACAGCTACTCCTGTTCTAGGCCTTATTTGGGACAGAAAATTCGATACTCTAGCTGTGAGTGGCTACAAGCCTATGGACATTAAGGCGATCACTCGAAGAACTATATTGTCAATAGCACAGAGAGTGTTTGATCCTATTGGCTTCACGTGCCCTGTTTCGCTATGTCCAAAGCACTTGTTACAGCAGTGTTGGGCCATGAGAGGGGGATGGGATGAAGAAGTTCCAGATAGTGTGAGAAATGCATTCTTATTATGATTACAAGAACTTCCTGCACTTGAAGATGTGAAGATGCCACGCTGTGTCATGGGTACATATCTTTTGTGATGCCAGTAAGCTTGCATATGCCGCAAAAGTGTTCTTACGCTTGGAATACAATTCTTGTGTACATGTACAGCTGATACAGGCAAAGTCTAGAGTGTCACCGCTCAAAGGAATGTCTATTCCAAGGCTAGAATTGTTAGCTGCAACCATTGGAGCTAGGTTAATGGCATCTATGAAGAAAGAATTTGAAGAACTACATCCAGATTTCTTCTTCTGGACTGACTCAACTACTGTCCTCACATGGATACAGCGGGAAGATCATTGGGGAGTCTTTGTATGGAACAGGGTTCAAGAGATCGAGAGTCTGACAGCGAAGGAAGCTTGGAGGCACGTACCAGGCAATACGAATCCTGCTGATTTTCCTAGTCGTGGATGCCCTGCTGAACAATTGCTGGAGTCTAAATGGTGGGAGGGGCCACCATGGATGAAGCTGCCACAGGGAGAGTGGCCTTCAGAAGCACCGGAACCGGATGAAGAAATGGTACGGCTGGAGAGTAGGAAAGCTATCACCTCGGCACTTCTATGCAACAATAGTGATGTGGGTCAGTTCTACAATTTCTCCAATGATTATGAGAAAGTTGTAAGGGTCATTGGTTGGATACTGCGGTTCAGTGATTCATGTAGAAAGAAAAATGTGGCGGGTCAAAGGGAGCTACAACAGA
This sequence comes from Meconema thalassinum, assembly GCA_946902985.2. Taxonomy (NCBI): domain Eukaryota; kingdom Metazoa; phylum Arthropoda; class Insecta; order Orthoptera; family Tettigoniidae; genus Meconema; species Meconema thalassinum. Next base: position 46,339,989 of record OX336396.1, on the reverse strand, counting down.
AGGAATTCAACGTAGCAGAGAAGTATCTCTCTTTTAGTGGAGTTAGAGATGAGAAACTTTCTACGTTGTGCCCCTTTATGGCGTCATTCGATTGAAGATGAGGATCACCGAAAGAAGTGATTTGGAGTACTTCAGGATGCCTGCAGTGTTACCTTCCAAACATCCTGTAGTTGAGAAGCTAGTGCTCGGAGCACATGTCAAATCTTGCCATGTAGGAGTGCAAGGTCTCCTAAACCATTTGAGGGAAAAATTCTGGATTCTCAAGGGAAGAAAAGCCATTCGAGCCATTTTGACTAATTGTATTATCTGTCGGAGGTATGAGGCGAGAGTTATACACCAGCTCTGCCTGAACCCCGAGTGCGGGATGCAGTTGCTTTCGAGACCAGAGGTATTGATTTAGCAGGTCCGTTGTATTTAAGGGACAATCACAAAGTATGGATATGTCTATATACGCGTGCAGTGTACCGCGCAGTTCACCTGGAGTTGACCTCATCGTTGTCCATGGATTCATTTCTACGAACTTTCAGAAGATTTGTGGCTCGGCGGGGTAGACCTTCAATTGTATATACAGACAATGGTGGAAATTTTGTTGGGACAAACAATGCCTTCAGTCAGCTAGACTGGGACAAAATCTCAAAATATAGTACTGTTCATCAAATTGACTGGCGATTCAATCCTCCCACCGCAGCATGGTGGGGAGGATGGTGAGAGCGCCTGATAAGGCTCCTGAAGCAACTGCTAAGGAACACTTTTGGTAAAGCTTCGCTGACCTATGAGGAGTTGGAGACAGTCTTATGTGACTGCGAAGTCGTGATGAACTCTAGACCGCTGACATATGTGTCAGAAGATAGTACCGACTTATCCCCAATCACACCCAATATGTTTTTGTTAGTAACCAAAGAAATGGGTGTACCAGACTGTGATGTGATGGATTCTGACAACCTCAACAGACGGAGCAGAAATCGTCAGAGTTTGAGAGACAGCTTTCGCCAACAGTTTAAGAATGTGTATCTAGGTCAGTTGGCCATAGCTGCTCAAAAGAAGAGTCGCAAGTTGTTACTGGGAGAAGTTGTTCTTGTTGGAGCCGACAACCAGAAACGAATCGATTGGCCCTTAGCTGTGGTGGAACAGCTTATTCCAGGACGCGATAGAGAGGTTCGGTTGGCGAAATTGAAGACAGCTTCAGGGGTCCACTTCCGACAAGTTCAAAGACTTTATCCTTTGGAAATCTGTGCAAAGGAGATTCAAACAGGCAGTGCACTTGTCAAGAGTGGTGGAACTGAGACAACTGTCCAAAAGAGTGTGGAAGATAGTGAGGAGGTAGTTGGACTTGTGCAAACTATATTTGGACGAAAAGTACAACTGCCAGCTAGATTCCAAAAGTGATTGTGATTTGTTTTGACTGACTGATTGTTATTTTTGTTAATATTGTTATTCATGTACTGTGTTCTGAATTGTTGTTTTAGTTCGAGTCGTTGAGAATTTAGTCTTGACTCGAAGGTGGGAGTATGTTGGATATCGGGATATCTTTTGTAAGTATATTCCTTGATGTAACAACTATCGTTTGTTCTTTTTGTTAATGCTCTTTGTATGTATTCTTTGGAAGAGTATTATTCTCTGTAATCCTTGATGGAAGCATGTATGCTATAATACAATCTCTTGCACTTAAAACTGTTTAATTATGGTAAAAAGAATCTGAGAACGCCGGGTAGGCTTTAGAAGCAACACCCATCACTTCCGAGCGAGGCGCACCATGACGCGTCATGGGCTCCACCTCGGCAACGCTGTACAGCTTCCCCGGAGCAGCTAGCTGGTGAACATTGTCTTATTTCCCCGTACAAATACAAACCGATATAAAATAAGTAAATTAATTTACGTATTTCACAGTCATACAGCATATCATTTTGATGTATAAGGATTAAAACGCGACCAAGAACTACATTTTCCAACCACCCAGGGCCGAGAAAAAGTTACCTTACATAAATGATAACAACTCTCTTTCTTGGATATACAAAATGTTGAAATTCATAAACCAGTTATACAACATTCCAATGTATATTGTATTAAAATTTGGATTCGATCTGTTGACGGGTTTTTGAGATAATAATTCTTAAATGTGACGCATGGTTGTAAAACGCTTAAAGCCGGGCCCTTTTTGTGTTCCAGCTGCGATAAAAAATATTAAAATATAAATTAAACATTCCCAACCTACATGAACTAACGTAAATAGAACGACGAAAATGATGATTTTATTGGATTTTATGTAGGTCTATTGTTTACTTCACACACAATCTTCAAACTCGAGTGCACATAATACTTTGGTCGACAGTAGTTACATACAAATCCTACAACAAAGTATTGGAGGACGATATTTTCGGAATCTCGAGGGTGAACGGTTTAAAAGTGGGCGCCAGTATCTAACTAGTAGTACCACCGTAACTGATTATTAAATGAAGAGATCGCAAAGTTCTATAAAAGAAACAGACACATTAAACTGTGTCTGCTAGCGTTTATTAATAAAGGACAACAAATATAAAAATGTCCAACAATTTAATCAAAATCACTCACTTCGAAAATAGCCTAAATATTGTAGCTTCAAATAAAAATAATAGTAGCTTCGCCTGGAAGCAAAATATACCGTAAATTTTAGCTATGTTAAAATTATTCATTCACTAAACTCTTCCTTTCTCTGCACATAAATGAGCCGATAAAATCTTCCAACGCTAATGCGTAGCTTGCTTGCGTTGCGGAATGCTCGTATGTGAAGCGGGTAGTCTAACCAGTCCCTTTAAATCAAAATATAAAATTGTTACGCTCGACCGGTTCTACGCTCGCGTCGTGACTTACACTGGGCTTTATAAATACGGGTTCAGTACACTAGTTAAGCCTAAGTTAACAGGACCTGAGGATGAACGCGTGACGTTCGAAGTATTATTACATAAAATGCGCGCAAATGTGCATACATAAAGATGTATATCCTATGTACAGTGTGTGATACATTTATATCTAGTCTTTGCTCCTTTGCTATAGACGATGATTGACTTAATCCTCTTATGACATTTAGTTAGGAGGTATTTTTCACAATGTTCGTTGCATAGTACGCATACGCATGCATTGTTTGGTTCGTGAAATTTGTCATTTCTACATATCTTGTAGTGATAGCCGTGCACTGAAAGTCTGGTTAGCACTGATCGCAGCTCTTGGTTCGCTTCTGCCCATCTCCTGTCTATCATTGCGTCTGTAGCGTAAAAGTTTTCGGGTATTTCTTTTGTTTTTTGTTTCCTTAGCTCTATTAATTGAGATGCTTGCCTGGTGTGTAGGGGGAGCAGCTTGAGTTTCAGATCCTCTATGTAGAGTGGTTCCCTTGCCAATTCATATACCATTCTGGACTGGGTCGTTCTCGCTACTCCAAGAGCTCTCTTCAAATATTCCATCCAATTACGTAGGTATTTGTACATAAAAGCGTGTTAGTTTGTAGGGTATATAAATACTTGTTTCCCACCTAATGTAATTGGGCACAATTCATGTTGAACGACTGAAAAGCTTTCCTTATTAATGTTACATGAGGAAGGAATTTCTCTTCCCGGAGAAGCTTACCGTTTCCTTGAATGAAGCTGGTTTGTTCGAAAGGGGCGGGGGAGGGGGAAACCAGCTTGCCTCAAGTGCTAAAAGAATTGATATTTATGAGCTTGTCTCCATTTGATAATTAACAAAATGTAAGTTAATCCAACATTGCATGTTTATTTTAAATACTTATTCTATTGACGTTATCACAACTATCTCCCTGTATTAATATATCGTAGTAATATACAGATATGTATGTACGAGTTTACAGTAACAAAGGAAATGTTTTCTGTTGTCCACGTTCTTTATACAGTATTTCGCGGCACTGAATTGGCAACACTGTCTCTCTCCCTCACGAGAAATGTCAGAACCTCAGACTGGGTGGCTGGACTATAATAGATGGTACCATCCCAGCATTTGCATGGAGTTAAAAAAAATGGGGAAACCATATAAAACGATTTCAAGCGTAGCTCGCCTTGCACGCTACAATCATGGTTGGTACTTATAACAGCAGAGGAGTATGATTTAACCTATGTGCATATTTCTTTCAGGCATTGTTTTCATATGAGAGGCCAGCAAAGGATATAGACGATTTGTTAGAAATCAGAAAGAATAAACTGTCAATACTACAAGTCACGCCAGCATTTGGGGATGAGTTGCAGGACTGGTGGACCAAGTATTATGAAGCACTCAAGGTATGAATTAAAGAACATTTATCAAGGTGTCTCCTCTTTGTCTCAAATTTCACACCCTTTTACAGGCGGTATTTTAAAATTTATTTCTTACTTTCCATTATGTTACCATATCTCAAGTTGCGGAGGTTAGGTTTGTATTATTACCCTAAATATCTGAGAAACCTTTGTCCATGACTGTATGGCATGCCTGAAAATTACTTCATAGTGTTCAGCTCTTTGAAATAATGTCACTAATCTGAAGAAAGGAAATGAACATGGAGAGAACAACAAGTGTTATATATTACTGTGGGAATCCCTGGTAAAACCAGTTGACATCGTGGAAGGATATATCAATCACAGATTTTTGCGACAGCTTCATCATTTAATCCTCATGACAATGTGGTATGAACTCCAGACACCCTACTTCAACTTCAGAAGCCATATTGCATTATCATTACCTGTGCAACTTAGTAGTCACATATTATATCTAGAGTTATATTCCAATCTTCCACTTCTAGGAGTTCCATAAATCACACTCTGAACAGTGATTTACTATTTTTCTGTATGCACTATTTCAGTGTTACCAGGAAGGATTGTTGCCCCAGTCAGAACGCGAAAGGGGAAGAACACGTACTCGTACAGCAGATGTCAAAAAAAAGTATGTACAGAACCCATTTCAAAGAAGGTTTAGCTCTGTGCTGAAACCTGTGAAGAACCAGCCTTCAGGTGCAAGTTTTGGATCCCGGTCAACTCCCAGGATGGAAAGAGGTCTACTAGGAAATTTACATTCCCTTTCCCTCTCAGAATCAACGGGGCAAGAGGGTCAAAGGCAATATGGAACCCAGACAGGATCCGAAACGAAAGGAATTAGGTAATGATGGTAGACCAGTGTTTAAAGGAATCTGTTGAATCATTGGTAAGGAATCCATATTCATTCGTTATTTTACTGAGAATTAAGCTCTTAATTTTAAAATATTATATATTTTTTATAATTCATCCAGAGGCAATTTTCAAATGCCGCATCATCCGAGCTATCGAGCGCTTTTCAGTACCCGATACCACCAGAGTTACGCCAACCAACCTCGCGCCACCCGACCGTTTGGTATAGACTCGATGGCTCGTGTAATGAGTCTAATGAATTGGGAGTGGCTGTAGGTCCTTATGTGATCCGGATACCTAGCGAGATGCCTCCATGGCTAGTCCCGCGTCCGGAAATTCGGTCAGATCTACACCCAGGCCCGACGAGAGGGGGTGTCAGGAAGAACTGGTGCCCCGGGGCCCGACCCTTCCATGGGGGCCCGGCGTCCTAGGTGCATGGACCCGATCGGGCATTGCTTTATTGTTGCCTTTATGTGACTTGAATTTGCTACTGGCAATCATTTAGTGAATGCAATGAATCTGTCTGTGAACAATGTTACAAGGATTGAGAAACATATTCTGCCAAGTGGACAATATTTTCCTTTATAAAGTGCTTGTGGGAAGATCAACTGTCTCCAAGTGGTCAACTTAGGCGATGGGGCTTCGCTATGTATTGTTCTCAGAATATACCTGAAGACAGAGAGAGCATTCCATTATTCTAAAATTAGCTTATTCGGCTTATGCACCTATCCTCCAAATAACTTTCTCATCCCTTCACTTGTTTTGCCAAGGCCACGAGAGCCTGGGCTGCCCTGGTGTGTTTGGTCAGCTAGCTCAAGTGTTTCAAGTTTGGTGCGTCACATCGAGCTTAGATGTTTAGAGGTGATGGTGTCTGAAATGAATATATATCTAGCTAGACGTATCGTATGCCGTGCAGGCAGGTAAGTAAAATAAATTTTAAAGTAGCGTCCACACAGTAGTTCACTTTATAGGTATTGTTGAACTAAGGGGCGGAACAGCGAAGTAATCTTCTCCAAATTATTCACTTTCGCAATATGTGGAAAATTACCATTATTGGCTAAATATCTTGCGAAAGGGTGGGATGATTCTGTTGCCAAACGTAGATAGAAGAAATGCATGCGAAATTGCTCGTCTTCTCGCTTACTGAATTGAGAAAACAATGCTAACATTTGAATAACCTGTTTGTTTAGGTGCAGTATAATTATTATTATAACTGGTTCATTCAATACGATCAACAATCCTAGGTACTTGGGTTCGTGCGCATTCTGATTAAGGGATTTATTGAAAACCTGTATTATTATTAGTACTAGAGATGGGAAATGTATCCAAAGACTGAAACTAAGGTAACATTCCAGTATTTTTCTGGACTGAGTGTTTAATTATCCACTGAAACCTCAACTTTGTTTTCCAATTCCTCTCATGGAACGTTAGTGGTAAGGACAGATGACCTACCGTAGCTGTTCCGCCCCTTAAAACAACAATAAGTAACGTCAGTGGTAGGGGCAGATAGCCTAGCTCTTCCGACCCTTAAAACAACAATAAGTAACGTCAGTGGTGTGCATGGCAATGGAGAAATTAATATATTGCATGAAGGCAACCGCGCAGACTTTCCTAAGGCCAAACATTCAAACTCTGCTTAATTTAGAAGAAAATTAAGATGAAGTATTGCCGAATATTATTATAAATACAATTTTATTTTGAGCTGGTGCAGTGGCTGTTATTATTGGACATGTCTACGCCGTTTATTCCAAAGAGCAGCATCGATCTGCAAAGCATTTATTTTTTAGGACGCGAAGAGGTATTTTTCCTAGCGAATCAAGACCTTTCATGATACGCCCTAACGTCTCAGTACCGTTAAACATAAAATGAGTTGCTCTTTTTATCTACGACTTGGAAATGACTCCGGGTCCTGACGAAACCGCGGCAGGAATGCAGAATTCGGCTTCCCGACTGCGGTGTCATTTTTAGTCTTGCTCAACAGTTAATAATAGGCCTATTTGTCGTTACAGTTGTATTTACTGTACACTGCATCCATGCTCTCCGTAAAGGAAAAGGAAAGACATCACAACACCTAACAGAAAGTAAAGACATATATTGAGATAAAACCAATTCACCAATTATTTATTATTTATTTATTATTTATTGCCTGTTGGCAATAGCAAAAATAATAGCAATACGCACTTCCTATCCTGAATATGCATCTCAAACAAAACAAATCATAGTCTCTTCATGAATGTCCGTTGGTTTGATTATGTTTGAAACCACACGTTATTGTTTTACTCTATACATGAGAGATGGCATACGACATAAAAAACATTAAATTTTGCCCTATTAGGTTGCAGTTTAAATTAGTCCTATTTACATATTTACATATACACTATCATGGGGTAGTTTCACATCCGATTTTCATTACTACTATAAAAACACACAATTTCTAATGACACTCCCTAACGCGGCTTGTCCAGTTGCATCACATTGATTATTAACTTGGTCATAGCAGTTAGAAATTCTTAAGGCAAAAATAGCAATAATAATAATAATAATAATAATAATAATAATGACCATTATCGGCTTCATCAAATGTAGACTCGGATATCTCTTTCTAATTTCAGGATCATATTATTATATGAGAGGATCTACAGCACTGAACATGAATTTAACTAGCCACAATAAAAATTGGCATGAGGTTAGATGTGACGTCATTACATTATAATAAATCAGTGATTTAAGATTATCGTATTCCATGGGAATTCTTGAGGAATTGGAATAACATTTGAAGCACTATCATTACTATGTGACAGGATATCACTCCCACAACTCCCATTTTATTTTCTTAAGCAAACGGCCTTCTGTGGATTAGGATATCACTCCCGCAAACATCCACTCATACGAGGATCAACACCTCATTTAACTAACTTCATAAAAGTGCATTGACACGCAATCAACATCATTAAGCTTCATTTCAAAATATCCAATAATATTACAGATCGTAAGATCCCAGATTTTATATAATAAACTAATTGTTTATAACCACAATTCAACATATTTACCATATTCTTTTATATATATAATGCGTTTGGCCCTCTAAGGAGCACGTAGAACCATTTATTAACATTGGTCTTCTTGTTCTTCTTATCTTCCCAAAACTTCCTCATCCTTTCGCTATGTGCCTGCCTTCTTTCTTGTGTCCATGCAGCTTTAAGTTTCAAATTCTGTCTCGTAGGGAAACTTATACGAATTTACTTTTTGTCTATATGCAGTCCGCGTCGTTGTCAGTGGGTCAATATTGATTTCAGTGAGGTCCTTTTGGGTGTCTGCTAGCCAGCGTACTTTGGTTTGTCGGTTTCCATTGACTATGAGGAAGATTTTCTTGGTCAGTCGGGAGTTGTCCATTCGAGCTATATGTCCGTAGAATTTCATGCGTCTTTTACGTGCGAGTGAGGCGAATCGTTCAGTCCGTGAATACAGTTCGTCTGAGCTTTTCCTCATCCAGATACCGTCCTGAAGCTTTGGTCCAAAGATTTTTCTCAGTATTTGTCGTTCTATCTTCTCAATATATTTGATGTTGATGGTTAACGATGACGTCTCAGTCGCATAGAGTGCCTCTGGGAGGATGACTGTGTGGTAGTGATGGAGTTTGGTTTTAGTGGAAAGTGATTTCTTGTTGTAAATATTCCAAGTGATTGTGTAAGCTTTGCGTAATTTTTCTGCACGTGTTGTGTTAGCCATTCTTTCGTTACCAGTGTTCCCGATAATTTCACCTAGGTACTTGAAGTGCTTAACTTGTGTGATGTCGCCATATTTGGTTGTAATTGATGCCAGGTTTGTGCTCTTGGAATCCATGTACTGTGTTTTCTCGTAAGAGATATGGAGGCCGGTTCTGATTGATATCTCATGAAGCTTCTCGATGGCATGTCTGGCTTCTTCTGGAGACCTGGTAATTATTGCTAGGTCGTCAGCAAAGGCGAAGCATTTTATGTTGATTCGTTGTTCTTTTGTTCCCATACTTATTCCAGGTATTTTTTCTCCCATGTTCTGATGATCTTATCTAGTACCAGGTTGAATAGGAGTGGGGACAACCCATCACCCTGTCTTACGCCTGTTCTAATGTGAAAAGGTTCGGACACTTCACCCATAAATTTAACTTTAGAAGTTGTATCTGTCAAGGTCTGTTGGATTAATGTAGTTGTTTTGTTGTCCACACCATATTCACGAAGTATATTAAACAGAGTTGCGCGGTCGATTGAATCATATGCTTTCTTAAAATCTACGAAGGTGACAACTGTGCGATTCGACTGGCGATGTTGGAGTACCATCTTGAGGTTCCAGATCTGTTCTGCACACGATCGACGGGGTCGAAATCCCGCCTGATATTCACCGATCATGTGCTCTGTCTGTTGCTCCAATCTGGTGAGGAGGGCACGTGAGAGTACCTTGTAGGCGATTGGCAGGAGTGAAATGCCTCGGTAATTATTCGGATCTGTCTTGTCGCCCTTTTTGTGTAGTGGGTGAATCAAAGCAGTTTTCCAATCAACCGGTATGGTGTCACTATCCCATATATTAGCAATGATGTTTTGTAGTCTTTCAGTCAAGAGTTCACCTCCAATCTTGAGCACTTCGGCGATTACACCGTCTTCTCCTGGTGCCTTGTTGTTTTTGAGATGTAATATGATGTTTTGTATCTCATCATATGTTGGTGGTACTGAGTCCTGGTTTGGGGCAGTAAAGTGGAGTTGGAGATTCTCTGCAGGTGGTTCACAATATTGTGAAGCTCCTCGAAGAACTGTTTCAGGATATCACAATTGGCCTTCGTGTTTGTCTCAAGTGTGCCATCAGGGCGGCGAAAACAAAGACTGGGCGGCTTGTAGTTCGTCAGTTCTTCCCTAAATGCCCTGTGGAAATTTCGTGTGTTGTTCCTCTTAAAGTCATTATCGTTTTCTTCCAATCGTTTGAGGTGGTACATGCGTTTAACTCGTCTGATTGTTTTGGATGTTTGCTTCTGCGTTTCTATAAAGTTCTGCCAATGTTCTGGTGTTCGGTTGCTATTCCATGTCTTCCATGCTCGGATTCGGGACTCTAGGGCTTTATCACAGTCTATGCTCCACCAACTGTGTTTTCGTTTCCTTGGTGGTTTGCCGAGTTTTCTTGTTGATTCTTGGATGGCCTTGAGAAGTTCATCCCATGTTTCCGTGTTAGTCTGTAATGATTGTGTAAACTCCTGTGCGTGTTCTTTTAGGTATTCCGGATCTATGCGTGGGAGTTTGGAATTTGGACGCTTTTTACGATTGGGTATGAAGCGGACTTTGATCTGCGAGAGATGATGGTCGGACTCTACGCAACCTTTGCGTACCCTCACGTTCATGATTTCTGGAGAGAATTGTCTGGTTATTGCTACATGATCTATTTGATACTCCCCGATGTGGTTTATGGGAGATTTCCATGTAGTCATTTTCCGTGGTGGTTTCTTGAAATGTGTGGACATTAGTTGTAGGTTGGCCATTCCACATATGTTGATTAAGCGAAGCCCATTCGCATTCGTCTTTTTGTGTGCCGAGAAATTCCCAATGATATGTCTGTGTTCCCGTTCTCTGCCAATTTGCGCATTGAAATCTCCGAGGAGGATCTTAATGTGGTGTTGAGGAATCTTAGTAAGTGTCCGTTCAAGTTGAGACCAGAACTTCTCAACTTTGTTTTTGTCAGGATCATTGTTAACTGGAGCATGTGAGTTTATCAATGTATAGGCCTTATTGGCGCATTTAACTGTGAGTAGAGAGAGACGATTCGAAGGTGATGTGAAGTCTATCACTGAGTTCTGGATACTGTTGTCCATAAGGAATGCTGTTCCGAACACATGTAAATTACTATTTCTTAGCTTAGTTGCTGGTTTTCCCTTATAGATACGGTATCCACCGGAGTCGAAGTGATCACAATCACGGAATCGTGTTTCTTGTACTGCAAGTATGAGAATTCCGAATCTGTCGCTGGTGTCCGTCAGTGTCTTGAGTTTCCCAGTTTTGGTCAGCGTCTGTACGTTTAGTGTACCAATGAATTGCGTTCGCTTAGGTTTGAGGAGTTTTGGGAAGCTCCGATCCTTCCCGGCATGACGTCCTGGTCCCCCAGAAGCCGAATGACCAGGTTCGCCTTCGCTCTTCTTAGCTCTGGCCTGAGGTAGTTGCTTTTTTGCTTGTGCTTCCATCATGCTAAGTTCGTGGTTGATTTTAGCTGGTGGGCGTGAGCCCAGGGCGAGTGAATCGCTGATAATCCATAAAATTCACTCTCATCGTAAGGATTGTTAGTTCATACGGCAGCTGATGTTATGCTGTGGTTTACTGGTGCCTCTTTGTGTTCTGGGCTGAATATTATTTTACGGCTTCGAGCCAACCCTCCTCCTTTACCCGGACTTGGGACCGGCAACAGCAACGACTGAGCTACTCAATCCACCCAGTAGTTGCTCAAGGAATATTACTTCCACTGTTATTCATCAAAATTCAGTGTTCACCAATTATTCATTTATAGGGATATGTATTATTATTATCCTTTAGAAAATATTTTCTGTTAAACAGAAAAAATGTCAATGCATTTAATGTGTCATAAATCTGCTGCATTATATGAATGGGGTAGGACATCCCATATTATTTATAATAATTACTCGTGAAAAATATTGAGGATCCACCTCATCTACAAGTCTTAAGTGACTACCAGAAAAATACGCCTAGAAGTATGCAACCATCTATAATTATAACGATGTTTCCTAACTATCAAGAGAGTGAATCGGTTTATCGGAAATAATGAAAACTCATGGCTCTGAAAAGTGTCTACGTTAATCGGAAGTCTTCTACCTCATGTGTTCTGTGGCGGTTGGACATCCCTCGGTGCGGATCGAACCCTGGCACCACGGACCCGTGAAGACTGCACGCTAAGAAATGGACATGTCCTAGCGTTCGCTTCACTCGTCGTCCTCGTCCACAGAAATATGCCGCTAATGGCATGGCTCTTGTTCCCTATCCGGTCATTCTGGCATTGTTCCCCTCACATAGTGCCGCTAGTCATACTCGAACAGTGGGGCAGTGATGTTACCATATTATGGGGTCGTTTCAAATGCACACACGGCATTCTGCTAATGTAGTCCACAGTCTATTAGAATGTCCACTTATATGTTCAAGTTGATATTATAGGGCAGGAGGATCATAATAATTCCTGGTAAGAATGTCTCCACTAAACATGGTCTAATTCAGGCATGAAATTCCTCATATAAAATATAGGCTATCGGGGTAGCTCACTAGCACTTTGCATAACGATATGGCTAGCTTGGACACGACCCCAGTTCATAAGTGGTGCGCAATTGGTAGGAGTTACACACAGTACAATAGTCAATCACTTGTGTAGAACAAGTTCATACTCACATAGGCCTACCTGTAATTTTCTGAAGTATTCTCAACATGATGAATTATCGCAATCACCATGATAATAATAATAAGTTTCGGAGCACTCGATAACACTTTAACTTTTCTCCACCAGCGCAAAATAAGACTATGTCCCTGGACATAATGTCAGAGTGACATGACAACGTTGTAGTGATTTCCTATCTTCTCGGAGCAGTTGCGCAGTATGACGGCGTAGTGGAATAACGTAGCGACCTGCTTCACCGTATAGACGGATGAAAGAACACACGTAGACAGGTAACTCTAACTTGACCTCCAAAAGAGCCAGCTTTTATACAGCCCCAAGGTCACATATCGATGGCTGATATCGCATTACGTAATGCGAGGTCTCCTATTCTACTGGCCCTCACCGTAGAAAACTCTAGAAAGTCATTAATTTCAATAGAAACATCAGGAATAAACTGAAGAATTATTCCAAATATAATTCTGAAGTGCTGATGCCATCCTCTTCCTTAACCAAAACCTAGCAAGCATATTGCCTTCCAATAATCCCTGGCTGCACGTGGGAAACCCGGATCTTTCAAACTATGGTGAGTCGACAGCTTGTTGCAGCCTCGCTGTCGTCACAACGCGCTCGCTTCAAAATCACGCCCAACCAATCCATTGTAAATGGGCACAGTACTGTATGGAAGTGAAACTTGGACTCATGACGCAGCAGAAAAAGAAGAATAAGGGCATTTGAAATGTGGTGTTACAGGAGAATGATGAAGATCAGATGGGTAGATAGAGTAACAAATGATGAGGTATTAAGACGAGTGGAGACAATAATAATAATAATAATAATAATAATAATGCAATTGGTTTTACGTTCCTTTTAACTACTGCAGCTTTTAGAAAAGCCAGGATGCTGGAATTTTCCCCAAGAGGTTATTTTACGTGCCAGTAAATCTACTAACACGGCTCCCTCGCATTTGCTACTGCACCAGGATTCGACCCTGCAACCTTGAGCACAACAGGTGAGAACGTTACCACTAAGCCACACAGCTAGCCACGAGTGGAAATACGCTTGTGGCGACTGCTAATGAAGAGATGAGATAGATTGGTGCGAATCATTCTAAGACACCCAGAAATAGCAAAGTTAGTTATGGAAGGAAGGGTCGGAAATAAGAACTGTAGGGGTAGACCAAGGTTAGAATATGTTTAACAAATTGCCTAGGATGTAGTATGTCGAAGCTATGTAGACATGAAATGATCAGTTCAGGAAAGGGAGGCATGGTGGGCTGCATCAAATCATTCAAATGACTTAACACTCAGACAATAACAACAACAACAATATGGAACAGAAGACAGTCACAATGGAATACGTTTCACTGCTGTTGATAATATTATCAAGAAGTGGCGTGCACATAAGAATAGATAAACGTACTGAATATAAACGTTTAATGGTTGCTGATGGACAGTATGTTGGACATGTTGTATTTCATAGTGTAAGTGATCTGTTTCCTGAGTGTCTGTTCAGAGTAACCCGTGCAAATAGTGACACAATTACTGACTATGTTTCTGGAGAGGCTATAGGCTACATGACTTACAATTTTCTGGAAACTTCGACAAAGGACATTATATTGTCCTGAAGAAGAAGAATAGCAGTTATACCAGTATAACTGCAGTAAAGAAACCTAAGCGTGTTGAAGAAGTTCCTATGAAAACTGAATTACAAAACGTACCGTCTTATATCTTGCAAAGATACTCCTTCACTTTCTGGCTAAGTCCTACAGTTATTTCTAAACTTAGTAAGCCCAGGCGTATGGCCACCTGGACAAGTCGTCGTGAAGTCAGTGCCAAAGCCAAGAGACAGCGTGTTGGTAAAATTGGTGTAAAACAAGAAGTTCCGTGACGAACTAAAGAGCCTACTTTTCTTGAAATTTAAGATTCTTGCCAATCTATATAGACCTATCTAGAATAATGACGAAATTAAGTTGGTAATATCGAAATTCCTAATTAGTTCGAAATATACCTTATATAATGTAGCCTAATAGAGCAGTACAGTTGGCAGCCCGGGTGACTGAATATAGGCCATTGTTAGTTGCACCTCTTAAGGTACAGAATACAAAATTTGGTTGAAGTCCAAAGGATAGCATGCACGTTACATGCAGTTAGACCTTAGATTTATCAGCGCGCGTAAAATCATGTTGGCAACAATGACATATATGTATTGGTCAGAAATAATCTGAAATAATATGATCTATTGTTGTGTCAATTTTGAATAAAATCCATTAATTAGTATACAAGTTACATGCATTTTAAAATTGGACCTATCAGCAGGCTTAGAAACATGTTGGCATCACTGACGTATATTAGTTACTCCAAATTAATCTAGAATGCCAGGTACTATACGTGTGCAAAGTTTAGAGCTATTGGCTTGCATACTTTCTGATATATTGATATTAGGGTAACAAAAATAGAGACAGTATTTCTTAACAGTTGGCACCTCTGGTTACTCTTAAGAATCGGCATAGTCATATCTGTAGCACACGTAGCACACACGAAATTTGGTTGAAATCCAAATGATAGTATAGAGGTTACAAGTATTTAAAATTGGACCTCTCAGCAGGCTTAGAATCGTGTTGGTAGCACTGACTTATATATGTTACTCCAAATTAATATAGAATGTCAGGTACTACACGTGTGCATAGCTTAAAGCTGTCGGCTTGCAAACTTTCTTGATATATGGGTATTTGGATTTAAAAAATTGAGAGCATTTATTAACAGTTGGCAGCCCTTGTGGCTCTTAAGAATACGCTCAGTCATATCTGTTTATTTACACATAGACATACGAAATTTGGTTGAAATCCAATTGATAGTGTAGAAGTTATATGCATTTAAAATTTGGAATTATCAGCAGGCTTATAGTCATTTTGGCAACACTGCCATGAATGGCCTCCTCGAAATTAAACTGCAATATTATTATCTATAAGTGTGCCAATTTTGAAATAGCTACCATTCATACCTTCCAAGATATCCAACATGGAGCTCAAATTTCAATTGCGATTTTTCAGCAGTTGGTACCACTGATATCATTTTCAGATATGGCCGTGAGATATTCAGGTATAGATCTTTACTCCTACCAAATTTTGTTTCGATTGCTCCAGCCGTTTAGGAGGTGATAGGGGGGACATACACACAGCCAGCCAGCCAGACAGACAGACACACATTTGCCCGATCTCATTACTTTTTCCTCATTTTTGCAAAATGTGAAAAGTAGGCTAAAAACTGAGGTTAGCTCTCCAATGTATTGTTTCAGACTGATGTGAATCTTTTTTCTATAGGTGGCTATCAGGAAGTTTGTCACCATAACTCTGCGTTGTACTTTAAACCTGAGAAGAATACAGTAGGACGCTGCACACTCTGTTGCTATGATGGAAAAACCAAACTTCCACATATTACTGACCTTGATTAAGTTAAACAGTTGTTTATTTGTAGCAAAGAAAACTCAAAAAATGTCAAAGAGAATATTTACCAGTTCAATATTGCAAGAACTGAGGTTACGTATTACTCATAATGAACCTGATATCTACGAATTCCAATATCGCCTGATTCTGCCGAGCAGCAAGGGTTTTCTTCTTCTTGTGCTTTCGAATAACCCATTTGGAGGGTATGATGAATCAACTTTGGCTATTGTCCATTGTATTCAATTTCCTTTGTTTCCAAATCTCCTTCATCCTTCTAGAGTGACGATCTTTCTCCTCTTGAGTTCACTTTCTGCGAGTTGTTTGTTTGTGTCTTTCTTGAAATTCTGCCTTTTGAATAGCTTCTCTGAAGTGTGATCTGTCTGCTATTGTGTCTGTCTGAATTCTGGCGTTTGTCAAATCTTCGTCAATTTCAATGAACCATGTGGGTTTGGATTTGTAACTAGTCAGTAAGTTGAAGATCTCTTTAGTTAGTCTACTATTTTCCATTCTATAAATGTGCCCGAAAAACTGTAATCTTCTCTTTTTCATTACATCAGTTAATTCTTCACATTTCAAATATAACTCTCTATTTGGTCGTAACCAATATTCTGCGTTATTATTTCGTTTAGCTCCCAGTATTTTCCTCAGAATTCGTCTTTCAGTCTTCTCTAATTTGTCTAAATCACCAAATCTTGTTAATTTATGTGTTTCTGTCGCATACAGAGTTTCAGGTCTGACCATTGTTTGATAGTGCCTTAATTTAGTGTTCCAGGATAAGTTTTTTTTATTATATATATATATCTTTTGTCTATTATATATTAAAATAATTGGAAGAAACTTCACCTTTTACTAAAACTGAATATCTTGGCAAGTAATGTTTGCTATGACTACGCTTGTTGGCTTGAGACACTACGCACGTAACGCATAATCAATCAAGCACCAACATTTTTGATTCTGTCATCCATGTTTTAAAATAATTGCGAATATATATTTCACCAAGATCATTCTTCTGGCCACGATGTGTTCCGGCCATAGTGAGCGGAGGACTGAATCAAGTGTTCTGTAGCACGCATGCACCTTGGAGTCAAATGGCCTGCCCCGCTGCAACATGCAAGCGCCGGGCGGCTGGCTGTCATTTTGTTTCAAGATGCGTTCTTCGAGGTAGTTTGTGCTCTCAGCACGATGAATCATATGTGACGAGTCGGTGGCGAACTCAATTACAGATGTTTGAACAAGTAATTCCGTGAAGAACTCAAGCTCCAAGCTATTTTTTGAAGGAAGCATGGTAAAAGTTGTAGCAATTAGTGAAAGCTGGATGAAAGACTCTGTCCCTTTAAACATGATAAGTCTAGTAGGGTACAATTCGCTGTTTCACAATAGACTGAAGCGTCGAGGAGGAGGAGTAGCTTTATTCTATAAAAACAATTTGGCGGCAAAGATTATAAAAACATCGACACTATCTACTGCCTCCTTGACCGAATATATGTTTGTTGAGCTCATTGTTGACGTGACTAAAGTGCTTATTGGTGTTGTATATAAACCACCTAAAGAAGGGAACTTCATGGATTTTGAAGAAACTCTATTAAGGCTGTTACCTACCTACGAACACGTACTTATATTTGGTGACTTTAACACAAACATATTAATAGACTCCACTGACGCAAATCGTTTACGAAACATGTTTACCTTTTGTAACATGGCAATATTCCCACTCGGCCCTACTCACCACGTTCACACGCCCCAAGAGTCTTCACGCACTCTAATTGATTTAATTATCACAAATAACCCACAGAAAATACTAAAACACTGACAGATTTCAGTACCTGGCATATCTTTACACTACCTGATTGATTTAGCTTATTCTCTAAAAACTCCAAAAACTGCACCTAAATACATAACATATAGAGACATGAAAAGATTGAACCTTCAAGAATTAACACAAGACGCAATTCTCTGTCTATGGAACGATATACTACACTTGACTGACGTTGATGAAAATGTGAGCAGATTTAACACAATACTGCTGTAACTATATGACAAACATGCACCTAAACGAACAGCTAAGGTCACTCGTAAAGCTGCCCCCTGGCTATCGAGTGACATTAAATCCGCAATGGCCGAACGTGACGCATTACACAGACGTTATAAGCAGACCTTATCAAGTGACGATTTTGAAAAATATCGTGTGCTTAGAAATCGAGTTAAACAAATGCCTACTTCCAACAGCTAGCCGGCAACTTGAATGCTAGGAGCACCTGGCAGCAACTCCGGTCGGTAGGTATTGGGAGGCGCACTAAAAACTCCAATAAGCATGATATTAATCCCAATGAATTAAATGCTCACTTTACTCGAGAAATAATTAGTACTGATCCCCAAATAATACAAACAACAATAAATTCACTGCAATGTGTCCCACTACCTCACCGACCGTTATTCAAGTTTCGTAAAATAGATGATACTCTCGTAAGAAAAAAATATTATTCATCAAATCACAAGCAGTCGGAATAGATGACATCCCAATTTCCTTTATCGTTAGCCTGATAGAAGTATTACTGCCAATTATTACGCACATTTGTAACACATGTCTTTTAGAAGGTTTCTTCCCAACAATATGGAAAGATGCTTTCGTTATTCCAGTTCCGAAAAATTCTCTTGCAATTTCTCCATCCGACTATCGACCTGTAAGCATACTTTCCTCAATTTCCAAAATACTAGAAAAACTTACGCATAAGCAACTTCTTCAGTACTTGACGCAATATTCACTACTTGATCCGTTACAATCTGGATTTAAGAAAGGACACAGCACATCTACTGCACTAATTAAGATCACTGATGACGTAAGACGAGCAATGGATGAGCGTAAAGTGACTATACTCCTTCTTCTAGACTTCAGCAGTGCATTCGACACCATTAATACGGACATACTTATGGCTAAATTGCAATCCTTCCATCTTAGCCCCGTTACTCTCAAATTATTTGCCTAATATCTTCATAACCGAAGACAACGTGTACTCCTTAATGAAAACAGAACTGAGTGGAAGTTCAAAATAAATGGAGTACCTCAGGGTTCAATTCTCGGCCCCCTTATATTCATTCTATATCTGAACGACAACTCATCGAAACTTGAAAACTGCAACTACCATCTATATGCAGATGACCTTCAGATATATTACCACACAAAAGTAAATGACATAGATGCGGAAATTGAAAATATGAATCTAAATCTAAAGAGGATCAGCTGCTATGCAACTGAAAATTTTCTTGCCATCAACCCAATTAAAACACAAGCTATCGTAATTGGGCAGACAAAATTGCTTTTCCATTTACACAGTAGACCGCTTTCTTTAATTCAACTTAATGGTGTTGCTATCCCGTTCTCTAAATCGGTAAAAAGTCTTGGAGTCACACTAAATGAAACTTTGAATTGGAATGGGCACGTTACTAATACATGCAGAAAAGTTTACTCGTCACTTCATCCACTTAAGATTCACCAGTCCGTTCTACCCCGTAACTTGAAAATAAAACTCGTCCAAACCTTGATACCCCCTATATTTAACTACTGCGATGTTGTATTAGTAGATGCTACCGGTGAACAAAACAAGAAACTTCAGATAGCTTTAATTTCCTGCATTAGGTTTATTTTCTCCTTGAAATTTTCCTCACACGTGTCTCCTTTTTATGATCTACTCTCCTGGCTAAAGGTAGAACAACAAAGAAACCTGCACATATGTACCCTCATATATCGACTTCTCAATGAAAGTACTCCTCACTATCACTCTTGTAATTTTCGTTTTCTTTCTTCCTTTCATGATCGTCACACGCGATCTGGATCTATAATTGCAATTCCTCTACATCATTCATCTGCCTTCAGTATCTCTTTCCTCGTGTCGGGAACTAGAATTTGGAATAATTGTCCTCGTGACGTCAGAAATTGTACATCCCTTACAACTTTCAAACGTGCATGTAAAGATTTCCTCTTGAATTCGTAGGCCAACTAGAACAATTTGTGTATGAATGTGTGAGTGAATGATCATACTATAATTTTGTTAAAAATGTATGTCATTTAAATTGTATAGCTTAATTAATATCACGCAGTCGCCAAATTAATTTAATTTAATTTTATTTTATTTTATTCTAATATTTAAGTTTTCCTAGTATTTAAGTTTGTTAGGTTAAGTATATAATATTTGAGTATTCATGTAAGTTGCACTGTGTGTGGTTAAGTGTAAGACAGGGTCTAGAGCCCTAACTTCGCCACAATAAAGGCACCAATAAATAAATAAATAAATAAATAAATAGCCTGCATTTCTTAAAAATTAAGATTCAGTCCTTATCCTGGTGGCTTCGGTGGCTGAGTTTCTAAGCCCAAGGTCGCGAGTTCAAACGCGGCCGAAGTCATCGGATTTTTTAAGAGCGTTAAAAATCCCTCTAACCTTCCTCTAACTAAACTTGTGTGAAGCAAAATTGTGTAGGTTAGGTTTGATTAATGCTCTTAAGTTCCAGCGTTCATCACCGGGCGCTGGTTGGATGGCATCTAGAAGTAGCCAAGTTCACAGCTAGGTGTCGTGGATGGTAGCATTTGATAGCGAAAGTAGGAACTACTTGAAATATTATCGTCTGCGGTCCTTACTTGAATTAAAAACAGTTAACACACACTAATACAGTCAGCTGGCATTTTAGGGTGTGCAAATGTGACTTCCTCTCTTTTAACTCCAGTTTTCTGAGTGGGCCCATTCTGGCCGTTACAAGCCACTCAGAAGCATACAGAACAGATGGCTTGACGACTGAGTTATAGTGTCTGAGTTTGAGGTTCTTGGAGAGTCATTTAGATGAATAGATACTACGACAACAAGGATAAGCCCTTTCAAACTTGGTACATCTGGCATATGTGGCTAGGTTCTCGCTCTGATTGGCAGAAATCCATTCTCCCAAGTACTTAACTGCAGATACCTTTCGTATGGTAGTGTCTGTGAGAGGAATATTAGAAGGGGTCTCTTTGATATTGGTCATAAATTCAGTCTTCTGGATGTTGATCTTCAAACCAGTTTTAACCGCTACACTAGAAAGACTCTGTAAGTTGTAAGTAACCTCCTCTATATTATTTGCCAGTAGAATGATGTCATCAGAAAAAGGCTAAGCAAGGGACGAAGATGTTGTCTCTCTTGTAACCAAGCTTCAGTCCAGCTCCCGGTGGTAGCGTCATTCTCCATTCCCTAGTGACCTTTTCCAGTGCACAGTTGAAGAGAATACAGGTGAGACCATCACCCTGTCTAACTCCTGTTCTGATTGGAAAGTTTTCGGATAATTCACCTCTGAACCTGGCCTTGGACGTCGTGTTTCTCAGAGTGGCTTGGTTATAATCGTAGGGTCTTCCAGTCTTCCCATCCAGACCAAATTCCCGTAGGAGGCTCAAGGAAAATAAGCTTTTCATTAGGTTCCTCAGCGTTTAGTAGCTTCTGGAAGTAATTTGAAAGAGTTTTAATGCAGTCTTTATTGTTTAGTTGAAGTTTTCCATCCGACCCGCGGAATATGAGGGTAGGAGCTGTATACTGGGCCGTTTGCTTCTTAAGTCCCTTTTACAAGTCTCTTGAGTTGTTTCTCTAAAAGTTATTTTCAGCCTGTTGCATTAGACTCTTGAGGTAATTTCTCTTGGCTCTGCGGATGGTGTTAGCTGAAGCTCTCCTTTGATTGAGGAAGACTTCATAATTAGCTTCATTTTTATGTTGGTTCCATCTAGTCCAGGTTTTACGCCTATCTTCTATAACCTCATCACAATGTGTATCCCACCATGGGTGTTTGCCTTTGGTTGATGAGGCAGGGATAGTTTCCTGGGCGGCCTCCAATAAGGTCTTTTGTAAGGGAGGCCATCCTTCTTTCTCTGTATTCTTCCTAAGCGTGTTCTAAAAGTCACAATCCTCATCACGCAGTCGCAGAGTGTTCAAACTGGGTATCGTATGACTACTTTGAAGATTTGGTTGTTTCCTAAAGGGTTATCAATTAATTCCCATTCGGGAATGTTCATAATCCTAAAGGGTTGTAAATTAATTTTGACAAGTGAAAGGTAGTGATCATAGTCTATGTAGGCTCCTCGCAATACCTTTACGTTCTGTATGTCCATATGATGTTGTAGTGCTATAGCAATATGATCTAACTGGAATTCACCAAGCATAGGATTTGGACTGTTCCAAGCTTTGGCCTTTATGGGTAGACGTTAGAAGACTGTTGATTTTAGGACAAGGTTGTACTTGTCACAGAGTCCAATAGGACGTTCTCCATTTCTATTCGTTCTCGTATAGACTGGGCAATGGCCTACTATCTTTCGGTACTTCCACTCCTTCCCGACTTGTGCGTTGGAGTCTCGCATGAGTATAATGGAATGGTGGGGAGGGACCATGTCCAGAGTTTCTTCCAAGGTGGCCCAGCATTGCTCTACGTATTCCAGGTTTTTCCGGTTTGTATCACGTTTGGGTGCGTGAAAATTTACAATTGTGGGTGCTCTATTACGAGACCTGAAGGATAACGATGAGGTCCTTCCGTTAGGTGAAGTGAATTCTAAAATATGGTCTACGATCTTTTGGGGTACCGGTACCGCAAACCCAGTGCCAAATTGTGGGAGTGTCTTGATAACTCTTTCACCAGGTTTCCCCTTGAATATTCTGTACACTCCGGTCTCTATTGCATCCTCATCGGTAAAACGTATCTCTTGTAGTGCTGCTATCATCACTTTGTGCCTTTCCAACACGTCAAGGGTTTGTTTGAGTTTACCTAGTTTCAGTAGAGAATTTATGTTTATTGTAGCAAAGTACACGATGTTTTTCTTTGGTTGTCGTTTAATAGATTTAGATATAAGTTGGAATCATGAAGGTGCAGGTTCCCCAGATTTCGAAGACCTGCATGACCCAAACTGCGTGGGGGTGGATTGGTTACCACCTAGGGTACATTTCTGAATATTCGTTGTCTTCATGCTTCGAGTATTACGAGAGTCGTAATGGTGGTTACCTAAAAGGTAACTATCAAGGTTGTAAGCCTTGAAGCCACCAGCACTGATCGCCTCACCGACCCAGTTTCCCGCTGGGATTGATTACATTATTATTATTATTGTTAAAATTAATTATTTTACTTAGATATTTTATTATTTTAAACAATTTGCTTTATGTTGAAAAATTGTTCTTTGTTAAATTTTTAAATCCTGCCTTTTCCACTAGGGCTACTCACCATAATACCAGGTAGCAGCCATAAGGTCTAAAGTGATATTATGCTTTATGCTTGTCCAGCCAACTTCGGAGAGTAACTGGCCATGTGGGGGAAGTACCCGTAAAGGACACGCCAGATGATGATGAAATACCAGAGCCTAAAGCAGCAATCAATGTAAGTTAAATATTGAAACAAAGAAACATGATATAGAAGTATGCAAATTATTAGACTAGATAGTAGCTTCTATTAGAATGGTCACATGTGTAGGGAGAAAGAAAGAAGGGCTTTTAGTCCATGGACTAGTTTGCAACTCCAGAGAGGTTTACTTGTATTGTGGTAGCCAGTTCCTTCCCTTCCTCAACCAACAGCACATGATCCCCCTAGATTCAATGTTGCTTAACTTCGGATATCTCACAGGATCCAGTTTTTAACATGGCCAAGTCATTGGTACGGTATCTGTAAAGTAAGAATTGAAAATGAGACTTTCTATTTATAAACAGTTCACTTTCACGTCTTTCTTCTTGCCAATTTTGGGTTAAAAATGTGTTGTTACTGTTGATGTCCCCGAAAACTTTTCTCCTTTTTGTGACATTTGATATTATAAGATATTTTAAGTAGTTTGTGGAAAACCTTACTTTAGTTTTCATTTGAACTAACTTGTAAGTTGTTGTGTATAAAACCTGTCTGATTTCTCGGGTCTTGCCTTATTTGCAGTATATTTAAAAATTTGGGCACATTTATAACCCCCTCGGATAGGTACAACTTTAAAATCCTACATTAGGATTCAACTACCCAAACCAACATATTCCACTTATTCATCATCATCATCATCATCATCATCATCATCATCATGAACGGGCTCCAGTTTCCCAGGTGCGGTGAATGAGCGCTCTCCATTTAGTTCTTTCCAAGAATGTTTCCTCCTCCATGATTTGCTGTACGTCCAGACCTCTCCCTGCAAGATCATTTCTAACCTGGTCGATCCATCTCTTCCTCCGTCGACCTCTTGGTCTCTTGCTTTTCAGTTCTTTCTCAAACCACACTCTAGCTGTTATTTGTGTGTCCATTCTTTTGAGATGACCGAACCATTTCAGCCTGGCTTCAACACAGATCTCATTAAGAGATTGTTCTACTTGAACAAGATGGCGTATCTTATCAATTTTCTACTTATTTTTTTAATAAGTAGATTTTTTTAAAATATTCTACTTATTAAAAACGTAAAATGGTGGATGCCCAGGAACAACAGACAGATACGAAGGAACAACCGACCAATGAGAGTAAAAGGTACTGGAGAGGGCGGTACGTGTTATCTGCTGCGAAAAGGAACAGATATCTCACTCTTCGTCAGATAGCTGCAGACCTTGCAACCGTTACCGGTACACGTGTATCCGCCAGTACCATTTCACGGCGATTACATCAGGCTGTTTGTATGCTCGGAAGCCTGTTAAATGCCTCCACTTCAACCACGCCATAGTTAGTTGGTGTGATGAGCATGTTGTTTGGGGTCAGCACAGTGGTCCAGAGTGGTGTTCTCCGACGAATCCCGCTTCACCGTGACAAGTGATTATGGTGTAGACAGAGGGAAAACACGTTACGCACCACAGAATGTTCTTGAGCGTCATCGATATGGCCTCGGCGTTATGGTGTGGGCAGGCATTATGAACAAAAGCCGAACACCGCTGCATATCTTCGAACGAGGTACCGTTACAGCACAGCGGTACTGCAGTGAGTATTGTGGACTACGTTTGTCCTTTTAGGGGTACGGTAGGTACCGACTTCCTGTTTATGGACGACAATGCTCACACGCACAGGACCACTGCAGTAGACACACTGGAAAGTGAAAATATTGAACGTTTGGAATAGCTTGTATACTCCCGGACCTTATTCCTATAGAGAATGCCTGGGACGCTCTTGACAGACGTGTTCTTCAACAAACACCCCCTCCCCGAACCGTGCAAGACCTTAAAATCTCCTTGAGAGAGGAGTGGAAAAATATCCCCCAAGGACTCCTCAACAGTTTAGTAGACAGCATGAATAGCAGGTGCACAATGTGCATTCGTGTCCGAGGAGGGCATATTCCTTACCGAGAGACTGCTATCGACCTTCATTTTGTGAGTCTGATCTGTTTTCAACAAGAACGTAATGTATTGATTTCTTTATATCTGTTATCCTACTTTCCCATGAGGGGAAATCTGTACTAATTGTTGTTATAAATATACCCCTCCACCTCTATTACGTATGTACTGTGTTGCATATCTTCCATCCTTGCCTGCGAATATTCCTTTCTACCAATGTCTCTGTTCCTTAGCAATTGTCCGGCAGTGTAGTCAACGTATGCGATTTTTTTTCATATACTCATAGTGGGCCGGCCCCGTGGTGTTGGGGTAGCGTGCCTGCCTCTCGCCCGGAGGCCCCGGGTTCGATCCCCGGCTCCGTCAGGGATTTTAAAACTGACGTGAGGGTTGGAACGGGGTGCACTCAGCCTCGTGAGGACAATTGAGTAGCTGTCTGACAGTGAGACAGCGCCCCGATCACGAATACCAAGATTAACGGCCGAGGGGACCCGACGCGCTGATCACGCGTCACCCCAATATCTGCAGGCCAAATGGCTGGGCAGCGGTCGCTTGGTCGGCCTTAGCCCGTCATGGGCTGGATAGTGCCAGGGGTTGACTTTTTTTTGTTGACTATACTCATAGTGGTGATTGACCTTCAAGTTTGTGATTGTTATTCAACGGTCAGGTTATTGTGGATTGGGTACTTAGCTGATAAAATATCCATAGCGGCGAAATAAAAAAAAGTGAGGTTTGAGTGTGCTATGTGTACGGTGCACGGATTTGGTTAAATAATGAACAATATACAAACATTTGGAGGAATATAGTACATTATGCAACGAGCCTATAATGTCAATTATTAAGACACGAGTATGTTTATAAAACGAGCGTAGCGAGTTTTATAATTTCCATACGAGTGTCTTAATTACCATTATAGGCGAGTTCGACGTTAATTATAACTATTTTATGTTCGAACATAAATATTCATAAATATCTGTCAAGATTTCACCAGTTTTATGTACTGAACAGAGCGTATGGGACGCAGAGAATACCTTGTATTTGACCATGGCCTCCTGGAATACCTCACTATGACACTCGCCACGCAGTGAAATTTATATTAGGGGGCCATGGAAGTAAGTACAGGTGCGTTGCTATCCTCACCTAATTGGTCACAGAACTGTTCTTGAGCTCTGATTGGCTGGAGAAAACTGTCTCATAATGAAAAACAGTGCTATAATGACCGTCATTATGATACAGTTTTCTGACGTATAATATTTGCATTTCGACATCGTCGAACTTAAACAATTTTTTATGTTTAATACTGTGACCGATCCAGTCAGGGTCAATTACGGGCCCCGGATGATATCGAGAGGAGACCGGAGGGTCAGTATGACGTCATGGCATGACGCGGCGAGGCAACCGCTGGAGTAGGGGAATGCTCCAGAAGATTCCAACCCCTTCCACTTTTTTTTTCTCGAGAGGAGGACACAGTTCCGGAATGTTCAGTTAGTCAGCGTGGCATGGACGAGTATGTTATCCAGCGTGGCACGGATGAGTAGCCTATGTCATGTGGACTGAAATTTGCGGTGGGAACTTGAACGGTTTACGTGAGTGGTCAGTGCTCGTGGCCATTTGATACGAGGAGTGATCAGCAGGCCATGAGGCTAGCGTGCGTGTAGTGCCAGTGAGTTGTTTACAGTGAAGTGTGTCAGTTTGTTTGTTGAACAGTGTTCAGTAAGGTGTCACTAGAACGATAATCGTGAATTTCAAGACGATATCGGACTCGCTAGTATGTGAGGAAATAATCAGAACTGATAAACGAAGGTCCGTTAAATTCATGCATATGCTGCTATTGATATGTGAAGACGCGTGGAATATTATACAGTACTTTACCATTTTGATTACGAAGATTAATGCACGAGGTCCGGTTAAGTTAGCGGATAGTAAGGTGTTGAAGGCATGTACTGTGGTAATAGCAAGACAAAATTGTGCGCCTTTGAACGTCCGAGTGGAGGCCGTAATGAAAAACTGAATTATCCTGCCGACAATTTATGTTAATTAAAGGTGAATACCAGGAGGTGTTTAACATTACGAGTATCGGGGAAAGAACAACAATAACGATAGTCGAGGCGAAGCATTATCGCGTGGCCCTATATTGTGACAGACATTCATTCGAAAATATCATAGCAGGGCTGGCATCAAAGGGACACAGTGAGAATGTGATGGAAGACTACATCTGCTTTAAGGTTGCGTGGAGGGACTGCAGGCTGCAGGCGACTTCATATGTCGGTCAAGGCCAGGTCGAAATAGCTTCTCGTGGAAGGAAGTGTGTCACTGGTTGAGGAAAGTGAGTACATGTAACTCAAGTGAACCAGGAACTAGACGCTATAGTGCGTGGGAGTGAAAGTGCTCTGATATAGTGAAATGTAATATTGCTACACGGCAGCATGAACTTTATAACCATGGACTCAAATATTCTGGGAATCAACATGCATATCAATACGCAAATTATGCTGCACTGAACCTCTAAAGGGGCCATAATGGGGTGAACGGTCGCGACGAGATGGACGAGTGGACCATGGTTGGGTCGTCAGGAGACGCCGTCGCTGACGGTGACCGGGGGCAACCAGTGGGTGGACATGGGCGTCGCCAGGAGATCGAGAGGAGCTGGGGGCGAATACCTCTACCAGTACGCTGGGAGATCACATCGCGGAGACGCTGGAGGAACAACGCCGCCCAAATGCCGCAGACGACGCCGACGCCGACGCCAAGGGTTTCCGAGGACGCCGGATCTAAAGTAAGACGTTTCATTTCCATCCTTGTTCATCAGGAAGAAGAGAACTTCTATCTTGGATAGCCGTGCCATGAGATGACCTGAGATCGTGTAACTTACCGCCATTCATAATCATTTATTCCAGATTGAACAAGAGCATCATTTTCTCATAGGGTTGTAAAGATATTTGTTCCCCTTTCTTTTCGGGTCGTTTTGACTTAAATAAATTAACAGTATCAATGGTAGGAGTAAGACATACATTTATTCTGAGACCTGATAATAATAATAATAATAATAAGTTGAAATTGGGTAACGATAATATGAGATGCCCATTTTGCTTTGAGATTCTAGCATTTCGATTTCCGAGGTCATTATATGAATTTAATTCTGAAAGGTTTGTCACGAATTGCATAGATTTTAATAGCAAAAGGATAGCAAAATGAATATGGTTGGAGATTGTCGAGTAAGGTTCCTTGGATAGGATGCCATATTATCATACGACCTCGTGGTCCCGATAAAGTTGATACGCTCTGTTAAGTGTGGGTTCTTGAGACATGCTAATAATGCATGATTTTTGTAATGATGTTGTGTAAAGTTAATGTGTTAATTAAATATGGTATTATTCCGTCATATGCGACGAGGTTATTCACGGGGCGACGTATGACCGTTGAATTGAATTTGTGAGGACAGGGTCCTTTACTCTTGACGAACGTGTTACGTTTATCGATGAGTTGTATATTGAATAGCGCAGGGGTGTAATTGATAGTGCGCTCTACAGTCAGATTGTTCGGATCCTCACACAGAGTGTTCGACGGAAGGCTTGCGATTAAATGTTCGTTGTGAGAATGAAATACACTAGGGTGCCTTATTACGAGGTTCTTAACCTTTCCTAAACCTTAGACAATGCTATAATTTAATTACATTAACAAATATGACAGTGTGGATCAAGGTTGTTGGAACGGCGAATAAATCAGTAATAATAATAATAATTAGCAGTGTAAATATGTGAGCACAATCTGGGTGTGTTAATAATTTATGATAAGTTATAATTAATTGTTGAAATGCCATATTATGTGAAGCTGAGTTGATGTTTGAGTGTTATTTGATGTGATATGATGCTCTTTAGTTATTAATTTGCAGTTCGATAGAGGAGATCCGTCCATTGCTGTATAAGGGTAGACAGTTGTGATATACACAGATATTCGATATTTTCTTCGAGTTTTTGCCGCAAGTGAACTTTGTGATAAGTGGCCAGTGATGTTTACATGCGTGTGCACCGATAAATTGAGGGTTAATTTAGTTTTTGAAAGGCGATCTCCTTGTCGGAACTTTAAGAGAGGACACCCACGAGTTTGAATAAGTATATTTTTTTGTTTGTTTAGGGACTATGAACTTTATTTTTTTCGGACTTTGTCCCACCCTAACTCTATACTCGTGCGTGGTAGGCAGGTTGCATATTTATTTATCCTTTGGCCAATAAAGGAGCAGATGTGATTTTACGAGGGCTTTTCTTTTCTTTTCTGTTTGTTAATTCAAGTTAGGGAGTTTGCTTTTGAATCCTGGTTCAGTTTATTTGCCATCCCAACCCGTAAACAACCCTAGACCCTTTGTCTCTGGCTCGCTGGAGCATTTCTTTTATTCTTGTCTGTATGAACCAAGATTCACGCCCTAATCTTTTTTTACCCACTCCCTTGGCCGTTTCTTCTGATGGGGCCGGGATGTTGGCCGGGCGATCGCCTGTCCCATTGGAGAAACGGGCACAATACCTAATCTAACATTTACTTCAACAAATACTCTCCATGACTAGCATAGTCATTTTCTCACTAACTCGTGAAACTTATGTTGTCCCCAAATAATAAGCAGACCATGTTTCCATGGTTTCAGGTTCGACTCTCTAAGATTCTAAGTAGACAGAAAAGCCTCCTTCGCTGTCTTATCTTATAAAATATTTAAGTCTTTTTATTTTCTGTCAAACGACAGACAGTGGAACTCATCAACATCATCATCACCCTGAACCAACTCCAGTTGCCCGGGTGTGGTATATGAGCTCCCTCCATTTCACCCTGACCTTGTACCACTCCTCCTCCACCAACTTGTCCCAATCATGACCTCTCTGAAGTACATCGTTCTTAACTGAGTCTATCCACTTCTTTCGTGGCCTTCCCACGGGTCGTCTTCCTTCTACTTTTCTCTCAAATACCTTCCGTGCAGTTCTGTTTGGTTGCATCCTCTTCATGTGACCAAACCACTTCAGTCTTGAGATCTGGATCTTATTGAGGAGAGAATCATCTATTCCTACTTCCTCTTTAATCTTCTCATTCCTGATCTTGTATTTCCTGGTCTTCTGAATCATGGTACGTAGGAATTTCATTTCGGCTGCCTGGAGTTTAGAGTTATCTCTATTGGATAGTGTTGTGGTTTCGAGACTGTATTTAAGAATCGGTGTATAATAGGACTTGTACAATGTCATCTTTGTTTTCATGGGCATTTGCTCATCCCACAGCAGGTGACTTACAGTGGAAGTATTTCAATTAATTTTAAAATACATATTTAAAACAAAACAAGAAATCTTATTACCGGCATTTCGTTGGTATTTCGCATTTTAGGGTGAAAGGAACATATTTTGCAAAATAATATTTTGAGACTCCAATATCGAAAGAAATGGCATATTTGGGGTGGAGATGAAGTTCTTAAGAACTATGATTCAGAAGACAAGGAGGGACAAAATAAAAAATTATAAGACACGCCATCTTGTTCAAGTAGAGCAATGTCTTAATGAGATCTGTGTTGAAGCCAGGCTGAAATTGTTCGATCATCTCAAAAGAATAGACACACAAAGAACAGCTAGAGTGTTGTTTAAGAAAGAACTGAAAGGCAAGAGACCAAGAGGTCGACAGAGGAAGAGATGGATCGACCAGGTTAGAAATTATCTTGCAGGGAGAGGTTTGGATTTGCATCAGGTCGTGGAAGAGGAGACATTCTTGTAGAGAACAAAATGGAGAGCGGTCATTCACCGCACCCGGAAACTGGAGCCGGTTCATGATGATGATGATGATATCGTTGTGTTAAGATTTGTACGTTTGCTGAAATATTCTGCGGATATCGTCAACACCAAAAATCCGGGACTCTAATCATCGTCGTCGTCATCGGCCAATACTCGTACCCGAGTGTATGTTTCTTTCCTGCATTACTAATTTGTATTCTCTCGATGGTGATGTCGCTGGTGACTCAACACACCAATTCTGGGATAGAACATATGGCCGCACACGAAGCAGATGGTGGAAGGTGGAGGACATGGCAATATCTGGAGCAGCTTTCTCCTCTGACGAGTTTCATTTCCTGCCTTCGGCGTTCTTCTTCAAAATGTAAAACCGCAGCTAAGGAGGCTGCACGCCAACGTGCGCGATGCCAATTATCAGGATCAATGGCTACACTCCTCAAGGTTTGTTTAAGCTGATCTTTGTAACGCTTCCGAGGTGTTCCTAGAAGTCTCTTGCCCGTGCTGAGCTCGCTGTACAGGATTTTCCTGTCGTCATTCATGCGTTGGACATGACCGATCCATCTAAGCCGGTGACTAATAATGATGGCCTCTATGCTCTTCATTTCTGCTCTCTCATAACCCATACTTATAAACATAGATGTAATGGCCTAAGTGTAATTGATCTGATGATGATAGCTTGACGATCGAAATTGGTCAACCAAGTGTATTTTAATAATCTCATTTGAAGATTTTCAGGATTAGGGAACTACCCATTACAATTGGGTGCAATCGTGTTGACTGACTGAAATACATTAAATTTCGATTTAATGATTCAAACAATGAATATTGAGCAAATTCTGATAATTATTTTTTGGTACAGATCTATTTATGTGAACTGGAAGCCCAGCCCGAGTTTCACAACTTTACCGAATGGCTCCACACATTTAATATCTACCGAGGCAAGTCAATCTCAATGAAAGACATGACGGATCACAATGTGGTGGGAAGATTCAAGGCATGTATGACATTACTCACTTTACTGAGACTGTAACCTCCTGTGATTTATTTCAGTGGCAACTAATTGTGCACTGCATTGTTATTTATGTATTTATTTATTTATCGTATGGCTTTTAGTGCCGGAAGTGTCCGAGGGCATGATCGGCCATCACAATAATTCAGGTTATCACACGACAAGTTGCACACACACACACACACACACCCAAGTACACCACGATGTCACAGCCTCTAAACTAAGCAGCAACAACTCAGCACTCTCGTCATCTAAAATGAGTGGCTTGCCACGGTGAGTGAGTGGTTATCGTATTGGACTACCAACCACAAGCTTGCAGGTTTGCTCCTGGCCGTGGTAAGTGATTTTTGAAAGGCGATAAAAATCTCGGCATGCATGTAATACGTTGTTGGTATGTTAAAGAATCCATTTGAATTCAGTAGGCCGTGTTCATAATGGCGAAATTGAAAATGAAAATCCACAGCCT
The DNA here is from genome assembly GCA_946902985.2 of Meconema thalassinum. Taxonomy (NCBI): domain Eukaryota; kingdom Metazoa; phylum Arthropoda; class Insecta; order Orthoptera; family Tettigoniidae; genus Meconema; species Meconema thalassinum. The sequence continues at coordinate 46,307,547 of OX336396.1, read as the reverse complement.
GCTTCCAGTTGACCGACCTGGTCAGGGAATTGAATGACTGAAGACCAGATCTAGCGGCGAGGATAGGAACTGTGCCGGCTGCTGAACCGTGTCGCACTCCTCTGGGTCAATGGTTAAATGAATGACAGATGAAATGAAATGAAAGTGGAGAGTGTTGCTGGAATTAAGTTTGTGTCAGGGAAATCCGGAGTACCCGGAGAAAAACCTGTCTGCCTTCGCTTTGTCCAGCACAAATCTCACATGGAGTGACCGAGATTTGAACCACTGACCCAGTGGTGAGAGGCCGGCGTGCTGCCACCTAAGCCACGGAGGCTAATGGCAAAATTAATCTCGGAATTTTCCGCCAACACAAAGTTCCTCCGTTCTCTCCTAGAAAGCGCCATAGTGTCAAGGAGCTTTGATATCTAACTTCCTTGACTTTCATGGTGCTCCAAGGAACGAGAAAAATTCGACATGCATGCTGCCCACTAGGTGTCAAATAAAAAAGATTCCACTCTGCACCCGAGGCCATACGATATTGTTATTATTATCATTATTATTATTATTACTATTATTATTATTATTATCATCTAAGAAGTGGAATGTTGAGTGGTGTACGTGGCTCAACGCATCTCACAGACAGCTGGAGATCCGGGTTCAAATCACATCTGGAGTCACATTTTCTAGTCTTAAATAACAGTCGAGAAGCTACTTCTATGAAACATTATAATGACTTTTTTTACAGATTATTGATTGATTGATTGATTGATTGATTGATTGATACAGGGCACCATCAAGCTGTACCGATGGCCACCTGCCCCTGGTGAAGTGCTCTTAACTGCGACAGGTCGACCAGCAGAAGCTGGGGTAATGCAAGATTACCCCAAGAATGATCCTATCAAGGTAGTAGTTCGTGTGTATGTCATAAAAGGAATAAATCTACAACCAAAAGATTACACTGGCAAGTCAGACCCATTCCTTATAGTGAAGCTTGGGAAACAGAAGTTCAACGACAAAGAGAACTATATTCCACGACAACTCAATCCAGTGTTTGGCAAGTAAGTAAAATAACTAAATACAGTATTTCAAATACAAGTCCAGAAACTCAGTGGATTTAAAATGTGTTTAATGGCCAAATTCAACTTTTGACATCTTCCTCCGGCCCACATCACATTGTCCCTTCAACCTTAGACTGCACCAATCCGTGAGGAAACTTAATAAGGAATACAAAAATACAGATCTACTCATATAACATGACAACATTATCTGTTTCTAATCTCTCGTTGATCTACGAAGCAATCTTGGTCAGCAGAATACACTCGATTTTACAGAAGACGCTGACGTGGTGGCTGCTGATCACGTCATCCGCTTTATATTGTACGTGAGAGTGAGTCAGGGCCAGCAATCAAACTTTTCAGGTGTGTATTTACTCAAAGAAGCCTCTGTTTTGCGAACAAGTCTCCTCCATGATCCCCTATTAGCAGTTAGCACTGCAGTCTCTTCTGCTTCTACACCTCTCACTTTGAAATCGTTTAACACTGAATCAAACCATCGCCTCCTAGGTCTTCCTCTGCTTCTCTACAGACAAAATCATTAACCTCTTAGGTAATCTCACCTCCCCCTTTCTCTTCACATTACTCCACCATCTGAGTTGGCTCATACGAACAGCTTCATCTAGCGTGTTCATTTCCAACATAGTATTTATCTCTTCATTACGAGTACCTTCCTGCCATTAATAATAACCCCTGGCACTATAGCCCTGAAGGACCTAGGCCTACCAAGTGACCGCTGCCCAGCCATTTGGCCTGCAGATATTGGGGTGACGCGTGGTCAGCACATCGTGTCCCCTCAGCCGTTATTATTGGTTTTCGTGACCGGGGCACTGCCTCACTCTCGGACAGTTACTCAATTCTCCTCACGAGGCTGAGTGCACCACGTTCCAGCCCTACGTCAATTTCTAAAATCCCTGATGGAGCCGGGATTCGAACCCGGCGCCTCCGGATGAGAGACAGGCGCACTACCCCAACACCACAGGGCGCCTTCCTGCCATTGCTCCCATCTATTTGTCCCAGCAATCATTTGAGCTACCCTAATATCATTTACCTTTAGCTTATGTATCAGATATCCTGATTCTACCCAGCTCTCACTTTCATAGAGCAAGGTCGGCCTAGGGGCAGATGACCTCATAGTTCCGCTCCTTAAAGCAATAATGACAAACTAACTAAGGTCGGCCTAAATACTGAGCGATGTAGGGAGGAGAGTTTCGTTGCTTCTTTCTTGCAGAATATTGCTGCTCGCAACTGAGAACTAACTGCATTGGCTTTTCTGCACCTCGACTCTATTTCCTTCCCTTAGGGACCGGTTACCCAGATTTTAGGCCCCTTAAAAAGCAATTCTGATCATTAGGGCTCGGATTCGAGCATATTTGCATATTTTTTCCCCGAATAGTACACATTGAAAGAAGCCTTTCGGTGGTATTTTCACCTCTCTGGGACCAACAGAATTGAAATTTATCGACCTTATAAATGCATAAAACCTCGGTTTTCAGAATAAAAGCATATAAATGCATATTCTTGTGGTTTTCGTCTAAATAGTTTGTTTTTCTTCGAATAATCCTCCGAATTCGGGTCCTGACCATCCTTAAGGTTCGAAAACAGAAATAATTATTGAAAAGCTTATCTGGTGCGAATAATAGAACCGCAGATTTTTAACCTTTAGTGAAGTCGTTCTCGTCATTGAAACTTTTATTGGGCGGCTTCGGTGGCGTAGTCGGTAGCATGCTGAGTTTCTATGCCCAAGATAGTGGGTTCAAACCCGGCCGAAGCCCTCGGATTTTTTAAGAGTGTTAAAAATCCCTCAGTATGCCTTCCTTCGGAGGGGAAGTAAAGCCGGCGGTCCCATGTCATAGATTTATGGCATGTTAAAGAACCTTCCACTAATTGCACCTGTGTGAAGCTAAATTGGATAGGTTAAGAATGTAAACAACGCTCTTAGGTTTCTACGTTCGTTGCCAAGAGCCAACTGAGGTGGCGTCTAGTAGCTAAGTTCTGAACTTGGCCTAGTAGTCGTTGAGGGTGGCGCTTGGCGGCAAAAGAAGGAAATATTTGAAAAATTCTAAGTTGCAGTTCTTAAATTAAAAAGCAGATAACACACACTAATACAGTCATCGCAACTAACACCGGTTATCAGACAGATTCTACACACACACAAAGTACACGGGGCTACATGACCGCGTTGTCGCAGCCCCTAAACTTAAGAACCAACCAAACTTTTATTGACTGATTTAAGAAAATCATTCAAAATCTGAAAGCATAGAAAATTTCTTGTTGTACAGACCAATGCAGATCTATTTCATTGATTCTGAACATTTTGTAAATGAACTTTTAAACTGTAACTTTTATAAGAGCACTTCTCTTATATATACTTGAAAAACTTGAATGCGAGTATATTGCAGTGTATCATACTGTACATACAATTAGAAAATAAAGCTCGTATATAAAGGTATGTTATTGGTTTTTTCGTTTCACTTTCCTTTCTATAGTATTTAACGGTGCTTTTCGAGCATATTCTGCATATTTAACCGCATATAATGGGGGTTCCAAGCATATCTATCGAGCATATAATGAGTTTTTCGAGCATATCTATCGAGCATAAAACACATGGTTTTCGAGCATATCTGGAGATTTTATCGAGCATATCGATCCGAGCCCTACTTATCATCATCATATTTCATTCCCTATACTGTGCCCAATCGGTCACGGTAGACTGGCATCGAACTCAGGTCTTATCAGAGAAGACCATGCACATGATTCTAACTAGAATCGAACCATTGATCTCTGAGGGGGAACAGGTTTAGGGAACCCGAAGAGCAATGCGTTAAATAATGACATATAATAATGTAGCATGATTTCACGGCCAGTATGTGAATATCATAGCAGTTTAAGGTGAAGAATTGTAAGCAAATGCAAGCAAATATACGTTTTCGAAGCATACAAGAACGAAAGCAGGCCAGTTTGACGTTTTACTAATTGGAGTTGGCAAGTGGGTGGAGATAGTAGGCGCCAAGGGAACTACTTTTGTCTGGACCGAGCAGACAGCTCAAAATTTATGACTCGGGTATTCACCGCTTGACAACGATGGAACCTATGGTGGGGATGACTGCCCACGTAAATTAATTAATTACAGCCAAGTGGAGCATTGAAATGGAGTGAAATGTACACCCAGGTGAATATATTCAAGGAGAGATAATTTAGGAGGGATCTGACACCTAAATTAAAGCCTATATCTCTAAATGAGCGTGTTAACACCGAGCCTACGCTCGAGAGGAGTGATTTGGTGACCAGCCAGAGGGGAATCACCATGGTGGCGTCCTGACGCGATGGAATAAGGCAATTAATTGTAATTAATTGGCCGAAGCGATCGCGTGCACGCGAATGTTTATGAAACTTCCACGCCTAAATAAACAAGGTGTATATGTCATTTCGGCTGAAAAGGTATTATTTCAAGGAAGGAGTCGCACCCATATGTCCGGTGGACTAGTTATTACGAGAAGCCTTTATAAGGGGGAGCAGTGCAGACCAAGCGAGTTGTCTTCAGTTGTCTTCAGTCTGTTCTCAAGTTCTTCTCCAGTATACACGTAACTAATACGCTGCCAATGAGCGCGCGAAATGTTACAGTATCGACGCTCAGCCGTTGAAGAATAATAGAAGCACAGCATACAGCTTCATAAGTATAATCATGAAGTGCGTCGAAGTTAATCTAATACAGATATTTATCCATTATCTGACGCAAATATAATTTCTCTACAGCGAAAGAGTAAATAATAATGTTTTTGGACATTACATATACCAGGAGGTATTGTCAGAGTTATATATGACATTTTCATCAGGATCACTACAATTATGGGAGCCTGGGAGGCATCGCCAATTAATCTTGAAAGTGAACTGAACGGTATGGAAGGTGACGAGGATCGAACGCCCGTAAACGCAGTTAAGACTTTCACGGAGACCAGCGGTTGGCGTAATTGCATCGCATCTCTGAGGTCAGGCGTAGGAAGAGTCCGATTAAGGATCAACCTGTGAAATAGTGAGAAAGTGTACATAAATTGTGTTATAGTGATTTAAAAAAGGGTGTTCATGTGTATTGTGATTAATATGTATTGTGTAAAAGTGAAAGAAGCCACTGATAAGAGTATGTTTATCATGTGGGAAATATGTGAAATCAAGTGTCGTGTAAGATATAGCATGATGGCTTAAATCAAGCGTCATGGTGGGTCCGGAGCTGAAATGCTGGTATCATCCAGCGAAAATGAAAAGTGAGTACCAATTTACAATGTTATTCTAACTAAATAGTCCACCATACAACGATGCATCACTTTGAGACTAAGATGTAACAGTCACTTATTGAACGAGTTTTCACCACTCGTCTTGAATAGAATATGGCTTGGAAGGTGATTTGTTTAGGGCCAGTCAGGCCTAAAATTGTGATGAATGAAACGGTAACGTTAAATGATAAATAATAATAATAATAATCTGGGGTCGGCAACAGTAAAGTAATAGGCATTTTTGGCCTAAATAATGTTCAAAGTGTGTCATGTCTAATATAAAGATACTGTATTTTGGTAAACAGTAAGAAAGTAACGTGGAATATAGCGAGATACGAGAGTTTTTCAGTGTCAAGTGAAGTGTTGAATGAATATTTGAGATGGTCAATTCTTAGGATTGTATTTGAGGACCATTAAAGTAATGTAAGCCAGTAAATTTATACCTTGTTTTTAGGAGCTATTTAAAGCTTTGGCTTAAGTGTTATTACAGAGAGAACGCGGGTGTCTTAATAATTGAGTCATCTATGAGAAGTATTGTTTGAGCCGCATATAGCGTGCAGAAGTAACGTAGAATCCAGTGATTTACGTAAATATTGCGGGGACCAAACTAGTATAGCTTGCGCGTTAGGTGAGAAGTTGGCTAATCTACGAGTTAGTATCGCCGTTGTGCATACTTTTATTATTCGCAGCGAATTGGACAGAGCCTGTCTGTATCCATCGCTTGCATGAATATTCGCCACGAGTGATGTCCGTTGAGACTCCGTGAGCATGTGTAAAAATGGTCTGCCCTGAGAGGTAAGAATCATATTCGTCGTTTAGGAAACGCAGATTTCCGTATTATGTTTATTGAGACAACTGCTGGTGAGGATCTTGTATTCTCATTATGATGCGCGTCCAAAGCCACCAGTATTCACCACAGAACGGTAAGACTATCACAGGATCCATCCCCAGCCATGAATGTTAATAAGGAGCCAGTTGAGCCCGATACACTATAAATATAGGTGTTAAATAATTAGAATGACTCAATTACTTAAGAACAACACTTAGCGTATCTCTACTGTACTGCGATTGTAAACAAAATTGACCTTGCCAGCAGATGAGAAGGAGTGGGGGGACCCACTGAGACGATCGGCCATCTTGCACGGCCTGCCGGAACTAATTTTATTGCCTACTAGGGGAAGGGGACGTCGGTCCGCCAGTCCTTTAAATTAGGGTCATAGTCGTCGTCGTCGTCGGCTTTAACTCGTTTCCGAGTATACATCTTCTTCCAAAACAGTCTAAAATAATCTAAGGTTGAGGTCTGTGGGCATGTTTGCGGTGACTGAACAGCCCAATGCGTGCATGAAAGAAACGTCCACACAGATCACACAGAACTGTTGGTGGAGGGCGTGGCTGTGCTGCACGGAGCTTTCGTGCTTGTCGCTTGGCCTTAACAATTCTACGACGTTCTTCTTCAAACGTTTTGACAGTAGCCGGGATGGTCTGGCGCCAAGTTGAACGGTCTTTAGCAAGCTGGTCCCAGGTTTGTGGATTGAGACCTGTCAACTTCATATTCTGCTTAAATTGGTCCTTGTAACGTCTCTTAGGGCCTCCATGAGGTCTGGTGCCGGAGGTGAGTTCACCATACAGAACCTGGCGTGGTAGTCTCGTATCATCCATCCGTTGGACATGTCCAATCCATCTAAGTTGATGACCAATGATGGATGATTCTATACTATTAGCAAGCGCTTTCTCAAGAACATCAAGATTGGTGATGTGGTCTTCCCACTTTATCTTAAGGATGGATCGAAGTTTCTGTTGATGGAAGCGCTCAAGCTTTCGGAAGTCATGTCGATAGAGGGTCCAGGTTTCACAGCCATACAACAATGTTGAGATGACAACAGCTTGGTACACCATGAGCTTCGTCTTCACGGTCAGATCTTTATTCAAGAAGACCCGGTGCGATAGTCGCCCAAATGCCGCATGGGCAGCACCGATTCTCTTCTCAACATCCTGCCCACAATTGCCGTGTACAGATAGCAGACTGCCCAGATACGAGAAGTGGTCTACCTGCTCCAATGGAGTATCTGAGATAGAAATGTTGAAGTGCGGAAGGGAAGTACCTGGTGAGGGTTGTGCCAGAACCTTGGTCTTCTGAACATTAATGGTGAGACCAAAACGTTCACATGCATTCTTGTAGCAATTAACAGTCTGTTGTAACTCCACTGGCGTGAGTGTAGGCGATGCTGCATCATCTGCATACAACATATTGGTTATCTTCGTAACCTGAGTTAGCTTCTTGGAGCGAAATCGAGCTAGGTTGAAGAGCCCTCCATCAAATCGGTACCTGACATCTACACCTGGGATGTTTGTGGGCGATTTATAGAGCACTGCAGCCAAATACAATGCAAACAGTGTTGGAGCAAGTACGCAGCCTTGTTTCAGTCCATGAGTGATAGGAAATTCGTCAGAGATCTTATTTTGCTGACAAACCTGACCGGTCATGCCATCATGGAGAGCTTGGATTAGATCAACAAAGCGTCGAAGACAGCCAAAGCGTTGTAGCACCGCCCACATAGCAGATCTTGGAACTGAGTCAAAGGCCTTTTCCAGATCATAAAAGACTAAGAAGAGTGGATTCTGTTGCTCACTACATTTTTCTTGTAGTTGTCTTATGCAGAAAATCAAGTCAGTTGTGCTTCTGGAAGATCGAAATCCACACTGGGACTCAGGGAGGATCTTTTCTGAGATAACCTGAAGGCGGTTAAGTAAAATTCTGGCGAGAATTTTACCCACAGTAGATAGTAGCGATATACCGCGATAGTTGCCACAAACACTACGATCACCTTTCTTGAAGATTGTGATGATAGTGGCGTTCTTTAGGTCACCAGGTACTTCTCCTAATTCCCAAATTTTGAGAATAAGAGTGAAAATCCGCGTTTTGAGGGACTGACCTCCAGCTTGAATTAATTCCAGTGGGATGTTATCTGGGCCAGGTGCCTTTCTTGGTTTCATTTGATTGAGAGCTACACTGAATTCCGTGTAAGAAGGAGGTACAGCCATCCATGGTTGTTCAGGATATTTCGGCACATCACGAAGGAAGTCTTCAGCAGCTGTTGAGGGATGATTTAGAAGGATGGAGAAATGTTCCTTCCAAGCTCTAAGATATCATGGCTGTCAGTAAGAGTGGCAGAGTTGTCAGCACTTTTTAGTGTGCCTGATGAAGAACGAAGTGGGCCATATATCTCTTTAATCCCTGCATAGAAGTTCCTCAGAACACGAGTATCAGATAGCCTCTGAAGTTCCTCAGCTTTCCGCTGCCACCAAGTATTCTTTATCTCTCTTATTTGTGTCTGACACTTACTCTTGAGTTCTAAATACAGAGCTTTCTTCGTATTTGAGGATGGGTCTTGAAGATGAGATAGATAGACTTCCCTTTTGATGTTGATGAGACGCAAAATTTCTTCGTTGTTGTCATCAAACCAGTCTTGACTTTTCTGCTTTACCAAACCAATGGTTTCTTCAGCTGACTTAGTGATTATCTCCCTCAGATTGGTCCATTCTTCTCGAATGTCACTTGTTTTAACTGGATGATCTGATAGCTGGGCATTGATCATATTCACAAAGTTTGTGGAAATAGATTCATCCTGAAGTTTGGAGGTGTTAAACTTTCCTCTGGATGGGGTTTGGAAACGCCTTGGTGGTTTTGGGCTGATGGATATCCTGAGTTTACAGATGAGAAGTTTGTGATCCGTCCAACAATCGTCAATATTCCTTGCTGTTTTGGTAATAAGTATGTCCTTCTTATCACATTGCCGGGTAATGACGTAATCAAAGATGTGCCAATGCTTAGAACGTGGATGCATCCACGTGGTCTTGAAGCGGTCAGGTAATCGGAATTGAGTGTTGGTGATGAAGAGTTCATGTTCTGCACAAAGACCAAGAAGAAGAAGTCCATTGGGATTACAGGTTCCAAGACCTTGTTTACCCATCACATTTTGCCATAGCCGGTTATCTTTCCCAACTCTTGCATTGAAATCACCAAGGAGTAAGAGCTTATCTGTAGATAGTACCTTGGAGATGATTGAGCCAAGCTGGTCATAGAACTGGCCCTTAACTTCATCATCGGCCTTCAAAGTTGGAGCATAGGCAGATATGAGAGTCATGAATGAACCTCCAGAGAGTGGAATGCGGAGAGTCATAAGTCTTTCGCTGATTGCAGTGGGAGTAATTTGGAAATCATTAACTAGCTTGGTTTTTACAGCGAATCCTACACCATGAATACGATGTTCTCCCTCCTCCTTTCCCTTCCAGAAGATGGTATAACCTGATCCAAACTCAGTAATTTTTCCTTCAGTGGACAACCTGGTTTCACTGAGAGCAGCGATGTCAATGTTGAGTCTGGATAATTCATGAGTAATAAGAGCCGTTCTTCTTTCAGGCCTGCCGTTATCTTTTAAGTCAAGCAAAGTTCTGACGTTCCATGTTCCAATGATAAAATTATGTGTCCTTATTGACTTGGTAGTTTTTGTTTTTCGACCGCATGACTGCTGGGTGCGGCCGCCCAGCCGGACAGTAGATGTGACTTCCGATGTTTAGCCCACCTTTTCTAGGGCCTTCCCCATGTGGGGTGAGCAGCGGTAATCCTAAACAGGCCTGCTCAAACACAGATGCAGGACCGAACTCCTGAGTAGCCACAGAGTCCGAGGAAGACGACCATCACACATCTGCTGCCAACGTGCAGGTCCGAACTAGGGGCTTCCAGTTACACCCATAACCTGCCCCCACCATCCATATCCCATCGCCGTTGGACTTTAGAAAATAAGTGACTGATGGAAGAATTGCCACTGGCGTGTATTTGTTTAGGGTGGATCACAACTTGCCAGGAAGTGACCCACTCACTATGATCTCGAAGTCGTGTCCTGCGGCACATATAAAATGAGACATGCAAGACCAGACACAGAGACTGCAACGAACTGCCGCAGACTCAAAATATTACTGAGGTGCGCCTTCACAGCCAATTCGTCTGGCATGGCCTCTTCCGCCTTCACGACCGTTGGGAACCATAAAAGTAATGGATTCTTCTTCCGCCCGCTTTAGTCATAGTGGGACACTGAAGAATCTCGATATTTCGATATGCAATTAAGATATGAGTGTTATGATGATGCCAATTGAATTGAATGATGTGTTTCAACACACATACATTGTTGGATCAAAGATATCGGATAATATTTGGCCCAGTTATTCTCTGAGGAGGAACACTGAACCAAATAAATTGTTAGGCATCTTTTTGGAATGCATTTTTGCCAGTTCACGCTAATTTATGCAGATGGGTATGTGATTTCTAAGAACATGACACGTTTGTAACGATAATAAGCCCGACGAGACCCAGAAAACCGTTGTATGGTGAAACTATAAACATTTCTATCCATGTCTATTTTGGAAGGGAAAAGTACCACTTTTTAAGCGTTTCATATTGATGGAAAGAAGGAAGATGATTCACACGACACAACAAATATTTGTTAATCATACTAATATATAAAAATGAGATGGTGTGTGTCTGTCTTTCTGTCTGTCTGTCTGTCTGTTACTCAATAACTCAAGAACCACTCGTCCGATTTAAATGCAATTTTGCATGGATGTAGCTGATTTACCAGGTTTACATATAGGATACTTTTGATTTCGAAATTTTGCACTATAAAAAATGGCGACTATTTTAGTGACGTCATTAGACCCTTTGGTTTCAAAATTTCATATTTCCATATCAAATAAAAAGAGAACGGTAGGAAATAGCAAACTTTCGATGGGACATATGAGCTTTGAAATTTAATTTCCTATCCGAAAGGTCCTTATCACTTTTCGTGTATCTCCAACAGTTAGCGAGTAAAACCGACATTTGTGACGTCACTACACCCTTTGGTTTCAAAATTTCATATTTCCTTTTCAAATAAAAAGAGAACGCTAAGAAATAGCAAACTTTTGATGGTATACATGAGCTTTAACATTTAATTTTCTATCCGAAAGGTCCTTATCACTTTTCGTATATCTCCAACGGTTAGCGAGTAAAACCAGAATTTGTGCAATAAAACACGGTCAACACCGAGCGGTGCAGTATATCTCTCTATATATAAAAATGAAAATTTGTGTGTTTATCTCTGAATTTCTACGGAAATTTGAGATGTTTACACGTTTCAGACTGTTTTATGATGGATGCGCGCGAAAATAATTTTTTTGTTTGTCTGTCTGTTTGTTTGTCTGTGGACAAATTTGTTCCCTTATAACTCGAGAACGGCTGGGTGTATCAACGTAAAATTTGGTACAGATATCCATCAGAGGCACGACACCAATCATTGATGTAATTCTTCTCCGTACCTCTCATAAAAGGGGGCCTACCCCCTTAAAATACATGCTGAAATTGGCGTAGAAGGACGAGACAAAACTCATTTTCAGCCCCTCAATGTGAGAGACAAAACTCGGGTCCCCGAAAACCACATTTTAAGGACCGAAGACCAACCGTTTTTTATATATTCCCAGAAAACTAATTTAATTTAATAAACTAATGAACGAATGCAAGCCAGTAACCATGCCAACGGATTCTCAGAGGTCCCATCTATTGCTGTAAGACGCAATGCAATTCCATTAATTACATTAGTGTGAAAGTTTGCAAACGGCTAGAAGGTTATCACGGAACCAAAGCCGTAAAATTCCTCAATATGTTTAACGCGCTTAAGGGGATCAAGGGGTACTCTAGAATTTTTTCACGTGATTTACACCTGCGGGTGTGGTACGGCAGGTCTATTATATTCCTATCCCCATATTATTCATTCATTCATTCATTTCGTATAGGCCATCTATGGACCGCGTCATTCCAACCGTCTCCTACTGGCTTTGATGTTTGCCCTGTACGCCCGCATTCGTTCTCGGTGGACTTCCTTCCGTTCCTGGGTCCAAATCTTTCTCGTTTTCAGCTTCGGTTTTTCTTGGAAACCTTTACAAGCTTGAAGTTTCCCTTTGAGTGGGACGCACTCCTGAATGTCTGTTGGTGTAATCCCCGCTTCTTTCAGATCTTTATCCAGTTCAATGAACCAGGCCCATTTTGTTTTCCTCTCCTGAAAGTAAGTTATGTTGCGGTTGGTCAGTCTCGCTGGGCTCATTCGTTTCACATGCCCAACAAATGGTAACCTTCTCTTCCGGATGACGTTGCTTATCTTCTCCACATGAGTATATAGGTCATGGTTATGCCGTTTTCTGTATTCCCCATTATCTTTCATGGAACCCAATATCTTTCTCAAAATTTTTCTTTCTTTGGCCTCCAGTTTCTCGACCAAGCCTTTTTTCTTCATCCTGAGGCATTCAGAAGCATGCAAGACTTCCGGACGGATGACACTGCAGTAATGTTTTAGTTTTGCGTTGAAGGATATTGACCTTTTCATATAGATGTCCTTAGTTCAATGGTAGGCCATTTCCATTTTGCTCAAGCGCGATGTGAATGCTTCTTTCTCTGATAATATCCCTTCCCTGACCCGTCCTGAAAAGAAAAGTACATGGCCATTGGCTGAATAAAAAATAATATAGGTGTTATAATTTCTCCCTATATTATATTATTATTAGTATTATATTATGGCGTACGACGACGAGACAAAGCCCCTCGGTGCCAGCAACAAAACTCGGGGGCCCTAAAGGGTCCTCGAAAACTACATTATAAGGCTCTAAATCCAACAGTTTGTGAAATATTCCCAGAAAACTAATTTAATTTAATTTAACAAACTAATGAAGGAATGCAAATCGGTAACCATGAGAACAGTATCTCATGGGGTGGCATACAACTTTCCATCTATTTCTGTAAGAACCAATGACACTCCATTTATTACATTTCTGTGAAAGTTTGCAAATGGCTATAAGGTTATCACGGAACTAACGTAGACCGTATAATTCATCAATGCAATTAAGTGGGTGAAGGGGTAACCTAGAATTTTTTCATGCAATTTTCACGTTCGACATATAGTACAGAAGGTCTATTTTATCTCCAAACAGCAACATTATTTTCAAAAATTCCTGAATTGAACTAGCATTTTTTGCGGCTTTTAGGAATTTGGGCAATTTGAGTCTAGAGAACCTGAATTTTCATGCACCACAAGCCTTTATAATTTATGAAAGGGGTCTTCCTGTGTATGGGCACCTAGCACAACGTAGAGGGTCAGTTTTTATGTGACGTGTATTGCGTTTCGTCTACAAGACTTTCAATTGTATTTCACGTCAGGAAGTACACGTTAGGTGAATTTAGTCTGAGAGCACATTTTAACTATTTCTTTTGTCTACATACGGGTTCATCATAAGGATGATTTTATTTGATACTGTGTGGTAGATATACCCATATTTGGATATCTGGGTAATATGTTGTAGACAATAGAATTGTCTGTCTGTCTTTCTGTGTATCTTTATGTACGCCTATACCTCGTGTTCGGATGCTTGGTGCATCTTAAAATTAGGTATGGTAACCATGAGAGTCAATGCACCAATCATTTATAAAACTCTTCACCGTACTTTTCATACAGTAGAAGGGTGGATATAGAGAAAAAAACTTCTCAATATATGCTAAAATATGCGAAATATAAAAATTATCCTACAAGGAAGACCAAAACATATGTTGCGCTTCTCAATGTGAGACAGATAATTCGGGAATCTATAAAGGGTCTCCGAAAACAACATTTTAAGGGCCTTAAATTAACAGTGTGTGTGATATTCCCAATAAACTAACTTCGTTCTGATAAACTTGATGGAATGACAAACCGCTAACCATTGCACAGTAGCTCAATTGATAATGTCTGGTGTTAACTACGAACACCGTTCGGAGAACGGGTACTTCTGCTAGTTAAAGCATAAAATAATGAATTTATGCTAATCAAAGTAAATGCCATAAGAAACGGAGTAATGTTTTATTATTACAGTATTAATGTCGTTTAGATGTGATATATGACTTTTTGTGTTGTGATACTCCAATTATGTAAATTGTGTCACATGATGAACACTATGGAGACCCGTAGAAGTATGAAAGTATCAATGATAGGATGCTAGAAATAGATTTGAGTGCAGTATATAGCACTAATTAAGAAGAGACTCACAAAATAACCCTGATTTTAATTGTGGGAATTAAATATAATTTATCCTTTATTTGTATTTGTTGTATAGCCATGATTTTATACCAGTAAATATTTTATTTTAGGAATATGTTGTTTATTTCATGTAAAGTAGTTACCTGGTAGACTCAAATCCTGAGAATGTGGTCGTATGGTGGGCAGGAACGTCCCATACCTCGAAAGACCGTGAGTTAGCTGGGATACGAACACATGTTCCACATGATGACAATCGGGTACAATACTACCGACCATCCTGAGAGAATACACAGCCCAAGTACTTTAAATGCTCCACCTGCTCCAATTTTGTTCCTCCTACCTGGCATTCTATTTTCTTGCGTTTCTTCCCTACCGACTTAACAATCGTCTTTGAAATGCTGGTCTTCATGACGAGTACCTTCCTGCCATTAATAATAACCCCTGGCACTACATTCTGTTCAAGTTCTAACATGTTGGCTTGCAAGCTTTCGACAGAGTCCGCCGTTACAAACAGGTCATTAGCAGGCTAAGGATAGGTCATACAAGATCCACCCACTCGCACCTAATGAGAAGGGAAGACCCCTCACTTTGCACCTGTGGAGCCATTTTCACCGTGGCCCACTTTTTGACCGAGTGTGTGGATCTTGATGACTTACGAAGAAACCTTGATTTGCCGATGACACTCAAACTTATATTAGCCGATGACGCGGTGACTGCTGATCACTTTATCCGCTTTATAAGTGAGAGTGGGTTAGGTCCAGCAATCTAAATTTTCCAGTATAAATTGACGCAACGACTTGTTCGTTTTTGAATGATATTTTTCGGTTTTCCGTAATTTTTGTTTATTTTTATAATTTTTATTTTTATTTAATTTTTTGTTTTTGTTTTATTAAGTTTTGGTCTTTTCAAATTTAGGTGTCTACCTTAAAATTTTAAATTTCCAAATTTGTATTCTTTAATCTGTGTTAAGAGGGGCAGATGACCTCGTAGTTCCGCCCCTTAAAACAACAATAACTAACTATAAGCCACACTGCTTACCTGGTTTCCACCTAATTGAATCCCACCCAGCCTGTTTCTGTCCTTCAGCAAATGGTCCATATATAAAATAAACAGTAGTGGTGAGAGGTTACATCCTTGCCACACTCCTGTAACAACCCTGAACCAAGAACTCATCCTACTATCAACTCTCAATGCAGCCTGATTATCACCATAAATACGTACTTTTGATTGCCTGTTGTGGCCTTCCCTTGATACCATAATTCCTCAGGATGCTCAGCAATTTCTCCCTGGATTCTCTATCGTACGCCTTCTCTAGATCTACAAAACACAAACATAACTGTCTATTCCTCTCTTAGAATTGCCCTAGTAGCTTACTGCATACTAGAAATTTGATACTGACATCCTCATAGTGGTCTAAAGCCACACTAGTTTTCATCCATCCTACTCTCGGACAATGTTCGAACTCTCCTTTCTACAATGCCTGAGTAACCTTTGCATGGGGCACTTATCAAATAAATGCCTGTATATTTATTGCATTTTCTCTGTTATTTAGCTTTTGAATAAGGATGATTAATGATTTTGTCCAGTCAGAGGGTACCTTTCTTAACTCGGCCGTCACTCCCTTCCAGTATTTCGTCGACCCGGGCTCTCTTCCACATATGCCTAGGCAGGACGTCTTCTTGTAGGAGGGCTACGTCTCCAACTCGGAGTTTCGGATATTTACCGGCTGGACATTAACCTCATGGAAAGCCTCTAACAGATAGGGAAGAAAAGGTTGAGAGATCGAAAGCTTACATATAGTGTTTGTATAAGGGAAAGGAGATTGCGAGTCATGTAATGGAAAGGGAAGAGGAAATTGATGAGGATGAGAAAGCAGATATAATATTGAGATCAGAATTTGACAGAGCATTGGAAGACTTAAGCAGTAACAAAACAGCTGGCATAGATGATATTATACCGATTGAGTTGCTACGCTGCATAGGTGATGATGGTCTGGTCAGGTTATTTAACTTGGTGTGTAGGATTTATGAGACAGGTGAGGTACCCTCTAATTTCAAGAAGAATGTTATCATCCCTATACCAAAGAAAGTTGGAGCTGACAGATGTGAAGATTACCGTACAATCAGCTTCATTGCTCATGCTTCAAAGATCCTGTCTACAATAATTTACAAGAGGTTGGGAAGCCAGATAGAAACGGAGTTGGGTGAAGACCAGTTTGGTTTCAGGAGAAATGTCGGAACAAGGGAAGCTGTACTAAGTCTTAGGCTGATTTTGGAAGGTAGAATAAGGAGAAGGGAACGTTCATGGCATTCGTACACTTAGAAAAAGCTCTTGATAACGTTGATTGGGCTAAATTGTTTGACATTTTGAAAACAATTGGAATAAAGTACAGGGATAGGAGGGTGATCTACAATCCATACAGAAACCAGACAGCAGTCATTCAAGCTGAAGGATATGAGAGAGAAGCTGATATTCAGAAAGGTGTAAGGCAAGGCTGCAACTTATGACCCATACTTTTCAATCTTTACATTGAACAAGCAATGAAGGAAAGGGGAGAAATATTTAAAGTGGGAATGATGATTCAAGGAGAAATAATTTCAACTCTGAGATTTGCTGATGACATCGTCATCTTGGCCGACACGCTAGAGGATTTGAATGAGTTTTTGATTGGTATGCACTCCGTCTTGAGGAAAGAATTCATGATGAAAATCAAAATGTAAAACAAAAAATTGGAATGCCGCCGAAATAGATCTGAAATCTATGGACACTAAATGGGCAGGTGAAAAGTTAAAAGAAGTAGGAGACTTCTGTTACTTAACCAGTGATGGACGAAGCAAAAAGGATATAAAAAGCAGGTTGTCTCAGACAAGGAAAGCATTTCTACAGAAAAGGAATCTGTTGAAATCGAATATATATTTAGGTATTTGGAGGTCATTTTTTAAAGCCTTTGTATTGAGCGCGGCACTCTATGGAAGTGAAACTTGGACTATTGGTGCAGCAGGAAAGAGGAGAATTGAAGAGTTTGAAATGTGGTGTTACAGGAGAATGATGGAGATCAGACGGGTAGATAGGGTAATAAATGAAGAGGTAATAAGACGAGTGGGAGAGGAGAGATGTTTCTTGCGACTGCTAATGAAGAGAAGGGATAGGTTGGTAGGACACAACTAAGACACCCATGAATAGCAAGCTTAGTTATGGAAGGAAGGGTCAAGGACAAGATCTGTAGGGATAGACCAAGGTTAGAATAAGTACAACCGACTGCCTTGGACGTAGGGTGTGGTAGCTATGTAGGGATGAAACGATTAGCAAAGGACAGGGAGGCATGGGTGCTGCATCAAACCAGTCAAAAGACTGAAGACTCAATCAACAACAACAACAACAATAGGCCATTGACCCGAGATTTTTCAAACAAATACTCGTAGATAGTCGTGCGATAGCTCAAACGAAAGGGCTCAATATTAACTATCCCTAGGACAAGTTATTTTACCCTTAAAACAAAAACTACCCATTTAACTGAGAAAATAGTGTTTTATGTTTATACTACCCTTCATCCTTAGAGATGTAAGAAATGGTTTTGGGGCTCTTTTAAGATGACGAAACTACTTAACAGCCCTTTACTAGACCTTACCCCCACTATTACCACCCCTAACACCTAAATTTACCCTAATACCCAAAGGAACCTTAAATCCTAAGATTTATCCTAAATTCTCAAATTTATTAGTTTTTTGATTGTTTGAATTCTAGATTTTTGTAACTTTTTATTTTACTTGGATAGTAGGCTATATCTCTCAAACGAGTAATTGTAGAAAGTCATGATAGGCGTTAAACGAAAGTGGTTTATGCTAACATTTTGACAGCATGTTATTTTTAACTTTGGCTTTACGGCCTCTGTACAAAACTCAAATTTGAGTTGTTTTTATGGTAAATGTTTCCAAGGATAATAGAGGGTTTCCTCAAGGACATGTAACATGACACCCAGCTGCCCTACAACATGATAGGTGAAAGGCCCCTCTTGAGGCCACACATATTATTATTATTATTATTATTATTATTATTGTTATTATTATTATTATTATTATTATTATTATAATTATTATTATTTTTATTATTAAAATGGATTTATTACGTTAAAGATACCGGGCGAAGCAAGGGCAGGTTGATAGTCTAATATTGAAATAAATCAGTCTAAAAATGATTATTTAAAAATATCTTGTGATGGTCAACAGGGTGTGTGTTAAGAATAAAGGCTCTTTGTTGACTGTTTTCTCTCCAGTGGAAACTTTACAATGATACAAAATTTTAAAGATCCTTGATAAAACTGTTATTTCGTAATCTATTTTGTCATATGACGAAATCTGACTTCAATACATTTTCGATAAGGAGACTACTGAAGAAGGCCATGATATGGCTGAAACTCATACATTTCAATAATAATGTATAATAATTTCATTTTTATTGACTAAGGTGTAATACATGTATTAAACACCCATTGGTATTTCATTTAGATTATAAAGGAAAGCTATTAGATATGATTATGTTCATATAACTACATATTTAACATTTGTCAACAATCTTTTAAAAAGTACTGATACACTAATTTGTAGGTTCTTTGAGTTTGAAGTATTATTTCCGCTGGACTACCTGCTGACAGTGCAAGTCATGGACCATGACAGAATATCAAAAGATGATCTAATCGGAGAAACCAAAATTGATTTGGAAAACCGTTTCTATTCTTGGCACAGAGGCAACTGTGGGATCGCTAGTAAATATGAAACGTAAGTAAGACTTGATTTTTTGCTTGAAGCATAGATGAATCCATTATGAAAGAGATATACGAGAGAAGTTGCGAAAATAAGTTTTTTCAGGGACCCTTTATTGCCAGACTAACATACACCATGGCATCATGGACCATACGGGATACCTTGCACTATTTTCCGACATACAGGGTCTTCCATATCAAGTAAGAACGGCAAGCGGCAGTTTTGTTATCCGCTGCTGCGGTGGCCTTGGCCGAGCTTGTGGCGCGCTGTGGGTAGGGGCTGTAGTATTGAAAGCGCGCGCATAGTACATACTTGACCTTGCAAGAGGCGTGCAGGTGTTCAGTCGCCAATGTGTACCTCAGCTGCTAACATGGTGAGACAGTTATCATTGCAACATCGTATTTTTTGTATGTAAAGTTTACTTTGACGAATGTTATCCTCGCACATTGGAGGAACTGATAGGAAACATTTTCATGCAATCAGAAACATTACAGTGGCAGAACTCACTCGCATCAGCCAGAATGTGGTTACCAGATACAATGCCTGTATAACCCAGGAAGGACGACACTTCCAGCATCTTTTATAAGGTAAGTTTTCATACAGGATTGTACACACGCTTAAAGCAGGGGGCCACGGTTCGCCACAAACTCGGCCAAGGCCACCGCAGCAGTGGATAACAAAACTGCCGCTTGCCGTTCTTACTTTATATGAAAGACCCTGTAGTTGCCACCGACATTGTGACAATATCGTAGCGTGCAATTAGTTTGATGAAACCACTGAACACGGAATTGTCGCACAGCCTGCTGTGGGGTCAGGATTTTCGGTACCCATCTTGTGGACACTTTTCGGTAAGCCAACACATCATGGAGCATGTGATGGGCCCGGGCACGACCAATACGCAGTGAGGACGCCACGTCAGCCATCGTTATTTGCCTGCCCACTAACACCACGTCCTGTACTCGAGCAATAGTGTTTTCATTCGGTGGATGTGGAGGGACGTCCATTTCGATCTTCATCCTCCACACTCTGAAGATGCAACACCAGCGATTGACCGAATGATATAGGGCACTCCGGTCTGCTGCTCCTCTCTCTTGGTCGGCACTCTGCGCATGCGTCATCCCCCCTCCACAGACGCGCCTTCCGGCGTTGAACCAGCCATAGGTGTGGATTCTTATGGCGATTGTTTTTGTCACCTGGTGTACCATCTACTCATGCAATAAAATGATGAAACTTACTTTCGGAAAGGGGCAGATGACCTCGCTGTTCCGCCCCTTAAAACCTCAATAACTAACTAACATACTTTCGGAACTTCCCTCGTATATACAAAATTCAGATGCAGCAGTGCTGGGGTGATTATTTTGTTTTCAATGCATAGAGGGGTTATATCTATGGAAACTACGTTCAAAATCCCCCTCAGGGAATGTGTTTAATTGCCACCACAGGCCCAGCAGCCCTCCAAACATGCGCAGTGTACCTCTTTTGTCAGCAGTATTATTAGAATCTTTTCAGTCGGTCAACACGAGTGCGCCCAATTAGATAGGCCAGGAAATTACAACTAATTTCATAGTGTCTGAAATTAATTACATAAATTATTGTTGTTTGAGTCTTCAGTCTTTTGACTGGTTTGATGCAGCTCTCCATGCCTCCCTGTCCTGAGCTAATCGTTTCATCTCTACATAGCTCCGACACCCTACATCCGAGGCAATCTGTTTAACATATTCTAATCTTGGTCTACCCCTACAGTTTTTGTCCTCGACCCTTCCTTCCATTACTAAGCTTGCTATTCCTGGGTGTCTTAGTATGTGTCCTACCAACCTATCTCTTCTCTTCATTAGCAGTCGCCAGAAGCATCTCTCCTCTCCCACTCGTCTTAATACATCTTTGTTAGTAACCCTATCTACCCATCTGATCTTCATCATTCTCCTGTAACACCACATTTCAAATGCTTCAATTCTCCTCTTTTCTGCTGCACCAATAGTCCAAGTGTCACTTCCATAGAGCGCCACGCTCCAGACAAAGGCTTTCAAAAATGACTTCCTAATACCTAAATCTATATTCGATGTCAGCAGATTCCATTTTTGTAGAAATGCTTTCTTTGCCTGAGCCAACCTACTTTTAATATCCTCTTTGCTTCGTCCATCACTGGTTATTCTGCTTTCTAAGTAACAGAAGTCTTCTACTTCCTTCAGCTTTTCACCTGCCAATTTGATCTCCATAGAGGTTTCTGATTTATTTCGGCTGCATTCCAGTATTTTTGTTTTACATTTATTTATTTTCATCATGAATTCTTTCCGTAAGACGGAGTCCATACCATTCAAAAACTCATTCAAATCCACAGGCTTGTCGGCCAAGATGACGATGTCATCAGCAAATCTCAGAGTTGAAATTATTTCTCCTTGAATCTTCACTCCCACTTTAAATTTTTCTCTAATTTCCTTCATTGCTTGTTCAATGTAAAGATTGAAAAGTATGGGTGATAAGTTGCAGCCTTGCCTTACACCTTTCTGAATACCAGCTTCTGTCTCGTGTCCTTCAACTCGAATGACTGCTGTCTGGTTTCTGTACAGATTGTATATCACCCTCCTATCCCTGTACTTTATTCCAATCGATTTCAAAATGTCAAACAATTTAGTCCAATCAACGTTATCAAAAGCCTTTTCTAAGTCTACAAAAGCCATGAACGTTCTCTTATCTTTCCTTATTCTACCTTCCAAAATCAGCCTAAGACTTAGTACAGCTTCCCTTGTTCCTACATTTCTCCTGAAACCAAACTGGTCTTCACCCAACTCCGTTTCTATCTGGCTTTCAATCCTCTTGTAAATTATTCTAGACAGGATCTTTGAAGCATGAGTAATCAAGCTGATTGTACGGTAATCTTCACATCTGTCAGCTCCCACTTTCTTTGGTATAGGGATGATTACATTCTTCTTGAAATCAGGGGGTACCTCACCTGTCTCATAAATCCTACACACCAAGTGAAATAACCTGATCAGACCTTCATCTCCTATGCAGCGTAGCAACTCAATCGGTTTATCATCTATGCCTGGTGCTTTGTTCCTGCTTAAGTCTTCCAAAGCTCTATCAAATTCTGATCTCAATATTAAATCTCCTTTCGCATCCTCATCAATTTCCTCCTCCCTTTCCATTACATGATTCTCAATCTCCTTTCCCTTATACAAACTCTCTATGTAAGCTTTCCATCTCTCAACCTTTTCTTCCCTATCTGTTAGAGGCTTTCCATTTGTGTCCTTAATATTACAGCACTTAGTCTTCTTTTCCCCAAAAGTATTCTTAATCCTTCGATAAGCTGTGTCTACTTTTCTTAATTTCAGACAATTTTCTATACCTGCACATTTCTCTTTCAACCATTCTTCTTTTGCTTCATTGCACTTCTTGTTAACCTCATTTCTCAGACGTCTGTATTCTGCTTTCCCCTTTTCATCTCTTAGATTCTTGTGTTTCCGCCTTTCATCCATCAATTCTAGTATATCCAGAGTGATCCACTGTTTTCTACCTATTCTTTCTTTCCTACCAATGTTTTCTTCTGCGGATTTTGTTATTTCATTCTTCAAAAGTGCCCATTCGTCAGTAATTGAAGTTTGTTTAGGGTTTTTCATTAGTCCTTCCTTTATACTCTTCTTGAATCTTTCGTTTACATCCTTCTCTTTCAGTCTGTCTATTGCCCACCTTTTTGGCTTTTGACTTTTCTTCAGTTTCTTCAACTTTAATCTGCATTTCATTACAACCAGATTGTGATCAGAGTTTATGTCAGCACCAGGATATGTTTTACAATCCAAAATCTGGTTTCGAAACCTCTGCTTGACCATAATGAAGTCGATTTGGTAACGCCCTGTATCTCCTGGTCTCATCCATGTGTATATTCTTCTATTGTGGTTATTGAATAAGGTGTTAGCTATGACCAACTCATGTTCGGTGCAGAATTCTACCAGCCTGCTTCCTCGATCATTCCTTTCACCTAATCCGAAATCTCCTACTATCTTCCCTTCTCTCCCTTTTCCTACCACAGCATTCCAATCTCCCATTACTATAACATTTTCATCACCCTTGATATACCTCAGAATTTCGTCTATTTCTTCGTAGACCTTTTCAACATCCTCATCATCAGCTTGACTGGTAGGCATATAGACTTGTACCACTGTGGTGCACGTAGGTTTAGTATTGATTTTTGCTACAATAATCCGTTCACTATATTGCTCATAATATTCCACCCGCTGTCCAAGTTTCCTACTCAATATGAGGCCAACCCCTGCTTGGCCATTGTTTGATTTAGTGCTAATGACCCTATAGTCTCCTGACCAAAAGTCCTGTTCTTCCTGCCAGCGCATTTCACTAATCCCAACCAAACCCAACCTCAACCTATCCATTTCCCTTTCTACGTTTTCTAACCTTCCACTTCCTAGCAGACTTCTAACATTCCACGCTCCGATCCGTAGAATGTCAGATTTCCTCTTGGTCACTTCTGTGATGTTAACCCCCTCTCGAGTAGTCCCCACCCGGAGATCCGAACGGGGGACTAGTTTACCTCCGGATTGAAATTTTACAAGGGAGGAGGCCATCATCACATGTAATTATGCATAGAGAGGTGCATATCCTCGGGAATAGCATACGGCTGTAGTTTCCCGTTGCACAGTAAATAAAACACTGCTCACAAAAATAGGGAGCAAAATTGGATGGCGTTTCGTTCGTCAAGCGAAAATCATCAGATTCTGATCAATTAGGCTAGGCTTATTTAGGTCCAGTGGACCTTACACATATGTACAGCAGTATTTACATGATTAAGCTACAGAAGTTTTAATTAAACTTTGTACAGGTTCGATTTTTAGACAATTATAATTGTTTTCCGTTAGTCATGTTGCTGTTGTTGCTTATTTTAGGGGCTGTTAGATCCAAATAGCAGAGTACTTGTAGGTCATTTCCGCATATTAGTTATAGTAGTTTAGGGCTTACTGCTTATGTGTATCACAGCAATAGTAGCTACACCTTCAGAGATTACTTGGGGGAGGAAGATGAAGACCGTTTTGTTGAAGGAATCGCCATTTCATCGTCATATTCCAGTAATAGGAATTATTTTGTATTGACTGACTGAAAGTTACAATATCAAATGTCTTCTTTTTTTTGTCGTGTGGCCTCCTGAGAGGCGGAGTGCAGGTCTTTCTAGTCGACGCCCGTGGGCGTCCTGCGCGCCGGTATGAGAGATGGAATTGATGTAGATGAATGAAACTGGGTAAGGTTGTGGAAGGAAGCGGCCGTGGCCTGTCCATCAACATTCCTAAAACAAAAGTACCGGTACTCGCACAGCCAGACCCTGAAACTGCCTTTCCAGATTTCAGTATATCTGTATCTAGTTAGTTATTGTTGTTTTAAGGGGTGGAACTGTGGGGTCATCTGCCCCCTCCCCCTTATCTGTATCTGGTATGGCTCTGGAACAAGTAGATCACTTCACTATTTTGGAAGTATTCTCTCCAGTAACTGCTCACCAGAGAAGGACGTTGAGAACAGGACACGTGCTGCTCATATAACTTTTGGGTGTTCCTGAATAAAGATCTGAGGATATACACCAAATTGATGGCGTATCGAGCAGTTGTCATCTGCATCCTGCTCTATGGATGTAAACCCTGGACTCTAGATCGTCGTGATATGAAGAAATTAGAACGCTTTCACCAACAGATACATTCATCATCATCATCATCATCATCATCATCATCATCTTCCAGCTGCAGTTTCCCGGGTGTGGTATACAAGCACTCGCCATTTCTTTCTGTCGAAGTCGAGTTCCAGTTCTTCTACGTCTTCCCATTTCACATTCCGTTTGTTGACTGTGTTTATCCTTCGATTTCTTGACCTTCCTACCGATCTTCTCCCTCTTTCTTCTCTGTCGAAATAATACCTTGGTGTTCTATTTCTGTCCATTCTCACGACGTGTCGAAACTACAGTAATCTGCGTCTTCCTAGGAACATCAAATGGGATGACTACGTTCCAAACACAACAGTTCCTGAGAGGGCAAAGTTGAACAACATTAAAGCCACCATAGTTGATCACCAACTCAGATGGATTGGGCATGTTCAGCGCAAGAGTGATGATGACATTCTTGACGGACCCTGTATAGTGAGGTTAGTAGAGGCAAGAGACCTTGTGGTGCCCCTCTGAAGCGCTATAAGGACCACCTTAAGAAGACCTTTAAGAGTATAGGCATTGAACCGAAGTTTTGGAGTACCACTGCGGAAAACCGTCCTCGCTGGCCCTCGACAACGGCAGCTGCTGTCGCACACTTTTTGCGTGAACAAAGAAAGCAAGCTGTAGATAGACGCCAGAGGCGCAAACTACGCCAAGCTCAAACACGACATCCGCCCTCTATAAGATGCAACCAATCAGGTCGATTGTTTCATGTCCAGAATGGCTTAATAAGCCATGCCTGAATGGATACGGTATTGAAAACGAATTGCAGGAGAGAAATGAATACTCGCACACGAGTATTGATTTAGGTGGAATAATACTATTTTACTTATCCATAGGTAGTTTAATCAATTAGCATACACATGATCCAAACATAGGTTCTTTTCCAATAAGGCATATGTAGATGTTGCTAACCCTGTAAAGAGAATCAACTTGAAAGGACACTGCAGAGTGTGAATACCAAGTATAATTTAACTGCTAACATGTGGCTTGTTGTGAATCATTAACAGTTTTCAATATTAGTGTTGTGTCCACAATACTACTTGATTTATAATATGTGTTTATGAATATTTTGGTTCACAGAAAAGGTTACAACAAGTGGCGAGATCCTGAGAAACCAACAGACATTTTGTCGAAATTATGTGGGAGTTTCAACGTGGAAGGGCCTCGCTATCGAAAACATTCTGTAAGTGTGGGCCCATACGATTTTGAGACAGAACGTACTTATTTAAGTGAGGAGGAGAGATATGAATCAATCTCAGGTTAGTAAACAATCTACTTTTTTGTCAATACACTTTTCATTGTAGACAGATTTAGGGAAATGTAGCACACTGATTAACCCATTTCTATTACTACGATGTTAAGAAGAATACTTAATATTTAAAAGACTGTCATCTGTGGACTATTTCGTGAACCTGCCTTGACTGTTTCTTAATCTGACATAAACTCTAACAGACAACGAAAATGCGCCCCGCTCCGGAAACTAATGTTTTATGGAAATAAAAGGAACTCTGTCAGATACTAATAATGGTTCCATTGTAAAAAAAAAAAAGATTGTCATTTCTTTCAACTAGAAGCCATGCGGAGAAGACGTGTCTCCTGCAGCCAAGATGATATTTGATTTCGTTTCTAATTTACATTATGCCTGTGTTAAAATTACCCACACTAGGTCGTGCACGAGTTTCGGATTTTGTTCCATGGCAAGATGCCTATCGTAATTATTCTTAAATACCTATTAAAAAGTCTTACTTCGTCTCAACAACAAACATAACGTTTTTTTAATGAATGCATACAATCTACAAGAACGTCTCAATTGGAGCCAGATATGTCATGTTGTTTCTCTATTTATTTATGTGAAGTGAAGATGAGTCTTCAGTATGTCCTCCCTTTTTCCATGTTAACGTTCCCGTATGAGAAGATCCTGCACGTCAATCTTGGTTTTAGGTTAAAGGTGGAGATCGCTAAATCTTTGTTTGGAATCTTAATTTGTTAATGGGCCTGCCGTTTTCATATATATTCACGTAAGGGCAGATCTCGTGTTGTTTTACTTTAAATGGGGTTATGCGGTCTCGGGGTTTGTGTTTGTGTTTTGATTTTCTAGTTTGGAGGACGTAGCCTATTTGTTTTATCATATTCTTATTACTGCGTGTGTATTAAACGTTTTGTGTATTCCATACATTTGAATTACAAGGAAAATCCGTGCTTCTCTTTGTGTTATGTTTTATGTTTTCGTGGTGGGCCACGTCACAAAAGTAGAGTGAGTCAAGTTGTAGATGGTTGATTTGTTGGAATATGTTGGGTCAATGCTGATATGGATTGGGTTTATTATATTTGATGTTTATGGGGGATAATTTAAGGAGGCGTATCCTCCATGGCATTCTCTTGTAGGCTTGTGCTTTTCTTTATTATTGCGGGAGGGTAAATTTTATTCATAAATGGTTTTCGACTGGAAGTAAGGATATAATTGCAATTGTTCTTTCGTGCTTGTTCTATGGCCTTCAGTCGAGAAACGACACGTGATCCCGTTGCGTTATTAAATGAGATATATCGAACAGTCATTCGTGTAGCGATATGTTGTGTCGATTTTATGTGTTTCGGAAACTGAATTCGATACGCATTTCACTTCTTGTTAGATGATTGAATCTCTTACGTTCGTCCGTAAAGAAGATTTACTTTATAAATTATTGAGTTTATTATTATTTGATGTCACGCTTTGGTTTGTTTGCACTCGGTTGCTTTTCCTCTGCAGTTGTAATTTGAGATGAACTGGTCAATATTTGTTTTAAGGCGTTTGTATGTCACCTATTGATTAGGTGGTGTTCGTGAATTTTAAGGTTAATGTTTATTAGTGTGTGTTCTTTGTGGTTTCGTTTTGTTTCTGTGGTGACGTATCTTGATTTATGGGTGGATTTCTTGGGGGCTAGTTCATAATGTTGTATTTTCAAAAATTATATAAAGTATTTCTTCTAACTACGATATTTCGGGGTAACCAGAGGTGGGACAAACGGACTATTGAATTATCAGTATTTTCCTTGTGTTGGCAGCAGCCCCCTTTTAAAACCTTTTCTCGTCGGGCGATCGCATACGTAAGGAAATATCTTTTGGGCATCTCTTCATCTCTCCACATGTTAATTTTGATACCTAATTTTTATTGTGTTTGAAATATGTCGTTATTTTTAAATCATTCTCCTGTTATAAGTTTTGTACCATCCCCTAATGACATCATCCTCATCCTTCATTTCATCCACCCCTCGTTCCCCTCCCTTGGAATTGTTTGTATATTTATGTTTACCTATATTTTTCTATTAATGTTTATTAAACTTGCCCCCTTTTGGATTTATGGCCCTCGTAATGAATTGTGTCCTCATTTGCTACGGCTGGGTTTATTGAGTCCATCATCTTAACCAGTAGATCTCGACATGTAATCTTGCATCGAACCTCTGGTTCGTCTGTTCGTTCTCCGCGCGAGTTGCAGGTTCATTTCCCGTGCCCGCGATGGTGGGCGGTTCGGTTCGCGACACTGATTTTAAATTCTAATGAAACCTTCCTTTCTTAAACTGGCATCAGTGGCTCTTCCAAAACACTGTCCTTTAGGAAATGTGTTCACTTTAATTTAATTAGCAGCAAGTAAAATAGTCCATTTGTAGGATAAGTAGTTGCCAAATTGACTGACACCATGAGTTTGGTCCTCGGGACCATTTTCCCCAAATGCTTGGGGCCAAACGGCCCCTACTAATCTGAGAAATAATCTTCCATATACAGAGATGTCCCTGCTACCATAGGAAACAGAAGGTTCCTATTGACGTCAGAAAAGTTGGATGGCGCAGCCATGCGGTAGAATGTTGAAGCTGGAACATAATGACTGGTGAGGTTTATTTAAATGGTGAAGCATTGACGTCGTGATGGTAACAGAAAGGAAATTGTCAAATTCGAGGAGGTACTGCTCTGTATACGGTTGCAAATAGTTTAAAACGGGTACGAAATCTCTTCACTACTTTCCTGCACAAAAAGTTCAGAGAGAAGGATCGGCTTCGGCGCTGTCAATTGGAAAACGTGTTACACGTTACATGACAGTATGCAGTCTGCATTTTTGTGAAGACGACTTCTTTCCACAGCGTAAGTACTGGTACTGTTGATTGAACTGTTGATTATTGATAGTTATTGTCTCTAATTTGTATTCACAAGGATTTAGCTACATCAAAAATACTGATAAACTTGTAGCCGAATGCTTCTGTGCCGTACATAGAATGCAATCCGCTCTTTGCAAACTTGCATTCCTCACGTGTTCCTTATTTATTTTAGGGGTTCTTCCGATTGACAATAGCCGAATGGTTAGAAAACTTAAGAAAAATGCTGTTCCTAGCCTTAATTTGCCAGAGAATTTATATTCTTGCCTTTGAACAGCAAGTATGTAGGTCAATATTTGAAATATTGAAGTACCGTATGATTTGGCTTGAATTGTGTTTTTGGTTATGATCTTCTTACTGTTGAATTTAATTAATTAATGTGTAAAATGTTAGTTTTAAGTACCGGTTTGGTGACTCATCATCCCAGGCAGGCCGGTAACACCTATACTACTCAGGCAGATAGGTCACTTATCCGTAATTTGGAAGTTATAGTGATGTTAAATATACATATGCGGTGTTGTAGCAGGAGACCTGATCGGCCTAGGCTATTGTAAATTTAATTAGTTCCCATTTCAGAGTTTTTCAGTTTTGAGTGCGAATAGTTGGTTTGAAAGTTGTACAACAGTAAGGAGAGTATGTTTTGTATAGGTTTTAATTGGTATTATGGTTTATGTCAAGCTGAAGAGTGAATTTGATTTGGCTTAAAGTGTAGTTTTTGATCTGTTCCGGTTGCATATGACAAGTTCAAATGGAGACTCCAGCTTTCTTAAATATGTGTATTTTAAATATTTAATTAAATATATTGATAAAGAGGATGCCTCCATTTTAACTTGCCTGTGGCAAGAGATTAATAAATTTATATTCTCGCCTTTGAACAGCAAGTATTTAGGTCAATATTTGCAATATTGAAGTACCGTATGATTTGAGCATCCCAAGTAACGCTTCTTTGAACCCAAAAATTTCATGCAAATTCAGGGTTTCTGGATTCAATTTATTATCAACGAGTCGTCCTTTGTGTTGTGTGAGATATATATATTGTGAAATTAATAAAAACATCGATACGGCTAGGCTCCCTGGTACAGGCTTCATATATGTAACAGCAGACAGTAAATTAACTATCTACATGTGGGTAATATTTTTGACTGGTAGTAATTAAGCACTGTGATTTAAATTGATTGTAAAAATATTTCTATCAATGAAAGAAAATAATATGTAGTATTTTGCCATCATAAATTAGAAGCCATAACAAACGCACACCCAATCACTTTCTTGCTTATTTCTCGTCACTATCTCGCCGCCAAATTGGAAACAGCTGACAGTAAGCTCCTCCCCCGTTTCGGACGCCAATTACAACAGCCCAACAGCTTAAAAGAGGAAACTCCCACTTCTGAGGACAGCCAATAGTAGAGTCTATCGGCCCTTGACCTTGCACTGCATCTCAGCAAATGTAGCTGCTGCAGTCCGTTGGATTTCACTGGAGTAAGTACAGATTAGAGCCATGGAAATACCACAACGGGATTCAAACCTTGCATCCTCAAAAGTCAGGGAGGCCTACTCTGACAATCAAATTATAACTAATGTAGTACAGTTTAAGACTGTAAGTACAGGAAGAGCACGTAGTTTAGGGGTAGTGCACCTGCCTCTCAGCGAGGAGATCCCGAGATTAATTTCCAGCCCAATCAGAGATTTTAACAAGTAGTTCCGTGAAGAAATATACAGCCTATTTTCATATATCCTACTCATGTTAATTGCCTCTGTCAACATACAAAATTTCACTTTGATTGTTGTGATAGATTCGTAGATATTGAGAACCGTCTAAATATTTCAGATGGTCACCAGGTTGGATTTTTATTTATGTAGGCCTACTATTACATGAAGATTATTGTGTACGTGTGGTATTCAAACTTCAATCGCATGATTAGGACACAAGAAGTAAAAACGAGATTTTAAAATTTCGCACAGCTGCCATCTTGTGGTTATGAAAACAATTGAAATAAATTAGATGCCAGTGGATTAACATTTGCATAAGCATTTAACGTGCAAAGTTTCACTGCACTTGGGTGGTCAAATCGCGAGGAACGTCCATTTAAATATTTTTACTTCGCGTTGCTGCCATGTTGGATTTGTGCTCACCAGGTTACTGAAAGTTCTATAGGTGAACTTATGTTCGTAGCCTGTATGAAGATTTGAAAAATATCAGTTTGCTTGCTGTAAAAGATTCGTAGATATTGCGAACCGTCAAAATATTTCGGATGCTCGCCATTTTGGATTGTTATATGTATAGGTCATAGAGTTATGCACCATTAAAGGAAAATTATTGCGTAGCTTCATTATTCAAACTTTCACTTCAATCGCATGAGCTGTGTATTTAAATTCAATATATACAATTAACCACTAAGTGTTCAGAACTAACATGTCTAGGGTATATATGGGATCCTTAGCAACAAACAAAAAATACGGTCTAACCTACGAGTGTACGGTCTTGTCATACGCAGTAAGTACCTGTTAACCTTGACTAGGGTATAAGAATATTGTCAGTTGACTACTGCCTGTTACAGTGTTCACATCGTGCAAGACCGTCTCACCTACCAGTCTCCAGCCTTGTCATACGCAGTAAGCAGCTGTTGGCGGAAAACAACATCCATAAATCTTGACATTTAGGAAAGTGTGTGTGTGTAAAAATCACTTGTAATCTAAAGATTGTTCATGTGACTTTACTAAAATATAATTCATATGTATTAGTTGATATGGAAGTCTCAACAACCAGTCATGGAAAGCCATGTGTCTTCTATAAAGGATATACATATATTGTAAAAACAACCAATAAAGATGGAACTGTTATTTGGCGATGTCCAAAACAACGATCCAAAAAGTGTCGAGGAATGATTAAAACAAAAGACTCCAACGTACTTACTTCAAAAGTACATCATTGTGAATCTCAAATTAATACACATTTAAACACGCAAAATACTCTAACCCAGGTAAAAAAGCAAGTCCAAGAAAAATATATTGCTGCTCAAGATAGTGCATTGTTTGTTAAAAAGCATTCATCATCACCTCAAAAAGACATGTTAGGACAAATACCATCGTTCAAAAAACCCTTAACACTATCAAAAGCAACGCAGACTCTACAAGAGGTCCTTGTGGAAAACAAACAAGAGGAATTGGATAGTTCTAGTGATGTTGAGAATGATGATGATGATGATAATGATGGTGACAATGACTATAATAATTTTGATTATAATATTCATAATGATGATGATGATGATGATGATAATTATGAAAAAGAAGAGGATGAGGGTTTTATGTTTATAAAACCATTGCGGCTTCCCCAGTTTTTAAGAGCAAGAGTACCTGGAGAAAGTTGTAAAAGGATCTACAATAAGCGTTGTGTTTAAAAATCTATATAGAACAATGGTAAAGAGATAGACTTGAATTCAGTGTGTAACTATTATAAAATGAATTTAATAAAAATATTGTATGGGTATTGTCTGTTTTTCTTAATTACTATCCCCATGTCCCACTATTAATACAATTGTTAACCATCAACAGTCTCTGACTATGTTCAGAAAGAGAGTGGCCTTAAACAATACACTATATCTATGGTTTGTGTACCGAGTGTCATAATAATGCAGTGTGGCCAAGCCATGTCAAGGCAATAGTTATGTCAGGTAAGGGATTCGAACCCTTGCTTCCTTATACAGAAAATTTGATCTTAAGTCAAACACCTTAACCACTCGGTCAACCTGACAGTTACTAATTTAATTAGTCTTGAGGACTTGAGTGTTTACAAAACTTTTTCCAGTATACATTGACTAAACCACTTGCTTGTTTTGAAATATAGATTTTGTTTTGTTTTACCATAACATTGCAGTTATGAGTCTTGTGAACTGGGTGTTCAATATAGGGTTAAAGGCATTTTAAAATCATTTTAGAAAAGCTCTTAGGTATCGTGTCATGGGTTTTAGTAATGCATTACTGTTCGTTGACTAACATATACCGTTACACAACATTATTTTAGTGAACTTACATGTTGTTGTTTGAGTCTTTAGTCCTTTGACTGGTTTGATGCAGATCTCAGCGCCTATCTGTCCCGAGCTAATCGTTTCATCTCTATATAGCTACCACACCCTACATTCAAGGCTATCTGTTTAACATATTCTAAACTTGGTCTACCCCTACAGTTCTCGTCCTCGAACCTTTCTTCCTTAATTAAGTTTGCTATTCTTGGGTGTCTTAGTACGTGTTCTACCAACCTATCTCTTTACTTCATTAACAGTCGCCAGATACATCTCTTCTCCCCCACTCGTCTTAATACCTCTTTGTTAGTAACCCTATTTACCCATCTAATCTTCATCATTCTCCTGTAACACCACATTTCAAACACTTCAATTCTCCACTTTTCTGCTACACCAATTGTCTAAGTTTTACTTTCATAGAGTGCCACGCTCCAGACAAAGGTCTTCAAAATGACTTCCTAATACCTAAATCTATATTCAATGTCAACAGATTCTGTAGAAATTCTTTCCTTGTCTGAGCTACATAAGAATCCTAATCGTGTCTGGTATAATGTCTTGTTTAGCAAACATAGCTTTCAAAAGGTCTAAGCATTTTTTGTATATAACCCAAAATAGCAAACAGTTTTTCTAAAACCCTACCCATTGGTCAATAACAAGCAGAGTCACCAAAGTGTTTCGTTGGTAGTTAACTCATGTCTAGTTAATCAATTCCTTTCATATCGTTATCCAATTGTAGTAGTAAGGACTGGTGAACAACGTCAGTTCAACACACTGCTTTACACACAAATGTAGTTAGGCCCTTTGACATAATTTGGATAAATTTCATGGGCCGGTCCATAGGGACCAGTCCAAAGGGGCCGGTCTAAAGGGACCCTTCCACAGGGACCCATCAACAGTGACTTGTCAGCAAGGACCCATCAACAATGACCCGTCAACAATGACCTGTCATCAATGACCTGTCAACAATGACCTGTCAATAGGGACCCGTAAACAATGACCCGTCCACAGGGACTCTTCAACAAGGACCCGTCAGCAATGACTCGTCAACAGGAACCCGTCGAAAAGCACCTGTCAAAAAGGATCCATCAAAAATGACCCCCTGTCAAAAAGGGCCCGTCCAAAAGGGGCTAGTCAACAGAGACCAGTCCAAAGGGACAAATCAACAGAGATCAATCAAAAGGGGCTATCACCTCAAGGCCTGACATATCCCTCTTTGATTATTGGTTTGCCAATCGACAAGCGTCACTTAAAATACTTTTTGATCACCACTCGTGGGTTGGGTTAGGTTAGGTTACACTACAGCCGCCATCTTTTAAAAAGCCTGCCCTCTTACAAAAGCTATGAGTGGGCATGCGTAAAAAAACAAAAAACAAAAACAAGCATGTTAATTCATAGTGGCTATCCACCAAACACATATCTCTTGTGTGGAACAACGGTTTATTCCATATCGGCATTCAAACTCTCACATGTTGCAACTGGAAAGAGAGATTCTCTAAAAAAATACAATTTCACCCCCTAGTAGGGGTAGGATTTATTTTGGGGTGGAAATAGGTTGTTCATTGGAAAGGGGGTATCAGCCCGAGTTCAATGACACCTCATTCGTCAAAATCCGACCACGGGTTCGAACTCACATTTTCTCACGTATGAAGCAAAACAGGATGTGACTTGTTTCACAAGGAGGACGGTAATAAGGTCATTTCACACGTGTTCACATGTATTTCGTCACTTTCCTTTCATATCGTTATTCCATTATAGTAGTGGTGAACAACGTCAATTCAACACACACAAATGTAGTTAGGCCCTTTGACATAATTTAAATAAATTCATGGGTTAGTCCGTAGGAACCGGGCCAAAGGGACCCGTCCAAAGGGATCAGTCCAAAGGGACTAGGACTCGTCCACAAGGACTTGTCCACAAGGACTCGTCCACAAGGACTCGTCCACAAGGACCTGTCAACAAGAACTTGTCCACAAGGACTCGTCCACAAGGACCCGTCAGCCATGACCCCGCCAAAAATGACCCGTCAACAATGACCCGTCAACAATAACCCATCCATAGGGATCCGCTCCCCCACCCTCTTTCAAAAGCCATGAGTGGGCATGCGTAAAAAACAAAAAACAAGCATGTTAGTTCATAGTGGCTATTCACCGAACACATGCACTTTATGTAGAACAACGTTTAAATCCATATCGGCATTCAAACTCTCACATGTTGCAATTGGAAAGAGAGATTCTCTAAAAAATTACAATTTCACCCTCTAGTAGGGGTAGGTATTACTTTTGGGGTTGAAATATGTTGTCCATTGGAAAGGGGGTGTTAGCCCGAGTTAAACGACACCTCATTCGTCAAAATCCGACCACGGGTTCGAGAGTTATCGGGCTGCCGCCATCTTGTGTGGAGGGTGTGGAGGTGGAGGGTGCGGAACCCCCACAAAACCACTATTCGCATGATTACGACTCAAGAAATAAAAACGTAATTTTAAAATTTCGGACAGCCTCTATCTTGAGGTTATGTAAACAATTGAACTAAATTAGAAGCCAGTGCATTACAATATGTATAATCATTTACTGTACCACATTTCACTGCGCTCAGATGGTTAAATCACGCTAAAAGTCTATTCAAATATTTCAACTTCGCTCGGCCGCCATGTTCGTTTTATACTTTACAGGTGTTTGAAAGTTACATAGATAAACTGTCTGGCCAGGTTCGCCTTGTTACGGTAATGGAGTAGACCGTACAGCCAGCGTCTCTACGCCGAGTGTAGGGCGGCGGAAAATAACCCGACCTCCTAGGGGGCCAACGGCTATGGGTGGAGGAGCCCCTTTAGGTGGGTACTGGACCCATCAGTGGAGGAAATGCAGCAAGCAGCGTCTGTTCTCCAGGTTAGGGGTGGCTGCAGAAGGCGTCTGTACTCCAGGTTAGGGGCGGCCTGAAATAAACTTTGGGGCTTACAACTCCAGTTTTAGCACTGAGGAGTGAGCTATGCTCACCCTCCCAACTATCTTCAACTTAAGGCATGATGGAAACACTTTCGGTAACGACTACTCCAGGAGGTAGCCGGAAACGGAAATCCTCCACAGCCTTGAGCGGTGCAACCAGGCCGTCGGACTATGGAGAGCCTGGAACATCGTGTAGGGAAGAGTCGGAGCTTCCCAGAACCACAACACGAAAGTTACGAATCAAGCGCAAACGCCAGCTTGGAACGCTGAGCATCAATACGCTTCTGAAAGCAGTGAAATTAAAACAACTAATTAACGTTTTGGAAGACCGGAACATCTGCATATTGGCACTGCAAAAGGCCAGACACCTCGATGAAAACCCAATAGATTCAGAACAGTTCCGAATCTACAAGGGAAAACCAGCGATAAAGAACAACTCCAACATAACGATCTTGGGGACAGATTTTGTAGTCAAAAGGAACATAATGGAGTCCATCATTAATTTCACTTCACCTTCAGAGAGGATCTCGCTCCTCTCCTTTAGGTCTGGAAATAAAGCCTACAGAATTATTAATGCGCACGCCCCAATAAATGAAGATAATAATAATAATAATAATATCGTATGGCCTCGGGTGCCTGGTGCAAGCTTTGCTATTTGACACCCAGAGGGTAGCTTGCATGTCGAATTTCGTAGTTCCTTGACTATGAAAGTCAAGGAGATTAGATGTTAGATATCTAATCTCCTTGAACACAATAGCGCTTTCTAGTTGAGAAATGAGGAACTTTGTGCTGGCGGAAACTCCCGAGATAAATTTTGCCATTATGAATTCGGCCTACTGAATTCAAATGGGTTCTTTGACATGCCAACATCGTATGACATGCGTATCGTATTTTTGCCGCCTTTCAAAAATCACTTACCACGGTCAGGGGCGAACCTGCAATCTTGGGGTTAGTAGACCGACACGCTATCCACTCACCCACCGTGGCAAGCTAATAAATGAAGATAATAGGGAAAACCCAGAAAAGGTGGACGACTTTTGGGAAACTCTCGAAGACTCAGCTTCTAAAATCCCACAACACCACGTAAAAATCTTGCTCGGTGACTTGAATGCTCAGGTGGGCAGAGAAAAGAAGTATAGACAAATCGTGGCTGAATACTCTGCACATAGAAGAACTAATAAAAAATAGCGAAAGACTTATCGCATTCTGTAGACAATTCAACCTTAAATTGATATCCACATACTTCAAAGACCTCCCATGGAAAAAGAAAACTTGGGTGTCTCCTAATAAAATGCTAGCGGAGTTCCAGATCGACCATGTGGCAATAACAGCCCGAAATCGAAAAGAAATGCTAAACGTAATAGTGAGAAAGAGTGTCAACATCGACTCAGATCACTACCTGTCAGAGATCAAAGTAAGATTCCAGCCAAATAGACCCAAACCCAGAGCCACCAAGAAGCCAAAATCAATATAGAGACACTGAAGCAGAATAAAGATAAATATCTTGAAAGCCTGTCTAACCTGGAGATGAATAGCTGGGAAGAGATCAGAGAATCCGTAACCAATGCATCCGAAATTTTGGGAAAACCTCCAAGAAAACGGAAGCACAGATAGTGGAATGGAAAGTGTGATGAAGCACTTGAAAGAAGATTGAAATTCTGGAAGAGGTGGAACTCCAATAAGACCGAGGAGAAATGGGAAGACTTCAGAAAAGAAAGGAAGGGAGCAGCCCAGATCATAAGAGCCGAGAAGAGAAAATATGACCAAAGTAGGGTGGAAAAGGTCGAGGAAGAGTTTAGAAAGAACAACACCAGCTTGACGGATTATTTCAAAGCGCTACTAAACTGCGATAAACCTCTGGAAAGTCTAGATACTCAGGAAAAAATCGAAGACAACCCAGATTCCAAACCACTTAGCCTAGATGAGATCAAGCAGATAATCAAGGAGCTCAAAGATAACAAAGCACCAGGTGAAGATGGTATTGTGGCAGAAATGTTTAAGATCGGAGGAAAAATCACTGCAGAAGGAATCCACCGCCTTATGGATGAAATATGGAGAACTGAAAAGATCCCTCATGACTGGAAATGTGCACTCATACACCCACTCCGTAAGAAAGGTAACCGCATGAATCTAAACAACTACAGAGGGATCTCTTTAATTCCAATCGCCTATAAGATACTCTCTAAGGCCTTGATGATCAGAGTTGAAAAACAGGCTGATCATCTCATTGGAGAATACCAAGCTGGTTTCCGAAATGGGAGGTCATGCGCGGAGCAGATATTCAACCTGAAATGCATCATGCGAACAAGAGCGATAAGGAGCAAGTACACCGTGGTCACCTTTGTCGACTTCAAGAAAGCATATGATTCTATTGACAGGCAAACCTTATTCAGGGTCTTGGAAGAGTTTGGAATTGACAAGAAAACAAGGAAAATCACAAAGCTAACCCTGGCCGACACCATCTCAAAAGTTAAGTTCTTCGGAGAAGTCTCTGATCCGTTTGAAATACAGACAGGGGTCAGGCAAGGAGACGAATTATCCCCATTCCTCTTCAACATCGTACTGGAAAAAATAATGAGAGCATGGGAAGAAGCTCTGAAGGTGGAAGGAATAAGCGGAGTACACCATGGAAGAGCGGCTTCGGTGGAGTAGTCGGTAGCATGCTGAGCTTCTATGCCCAAGATAGCGGGTTCAAACCCGGCCGAAGTCGTCGGGTTTTTAAGAGCGTTAAAAATCCCTCAGTATGCCTTCCTTTGGAGGGGAAGTGAAGCCGGCGGTCCCATGTCATAGATTTATGGCATGTTAAAGAACCTTCCACTAATTACACCTGTGTGAAGCTAATTTGGATTAGTAAACAACGCTCTT
This sequence comes from Meconema thalassinum, assembly GCA_946902985.2. Lineage (NCBI taxonomy): Eukaryota > Metazoa > Arthropoda > Insecta > Orthoptera > Tettigoniidae > Meconema > Meconema thalassinum. The sequence goes on along the minus strand of OX336396.1, from coordinate 46,268,748 downwards.
AGGTTTCAACGTTCGTTGCCAAGAGCCGACTGCGGTGGCGTCTAGTAGATAAGTTCTGAACTTGGCCTAGTAGTCGTTGACGGTGGCACTTGGCGGCAAAAATTGGAACTATTTGAAAAATTCTAAGTTGCAGTCTGTACTTAAATTTAAAAAATACAGATAACACACACTAATACAGTCATCACAATTAACACCGGTTATCAGACAGATTCTACACACACCCAAAGTACACGGGGCTACATGACCGCGTTGTCACAGCCCCTAAACTTAAGAACCAACAAACTACCTTTGAAGGAAAGGACAGAACCTAGAAATCAAGTGTTTAGCTTTTGCCGATGACCTTGCCCTCTTTGCCAAAAACTGGGAAGACGCTCAAAAGATGCTGGAGATCCTGCTAGAAATCGCCGAAAAAGCGGGTCTTAAAGTATTTATGAAAAGACGGAATATATACAGTATGGGCACCAACACGAGAGGTATATGGAGGTAAAGCATGGGAATATTAAAAGAACAGAGAAATTCAAATACCTGGGAGAATGGATCCAACCCAACGGACTGGATAAAGAGGCAAACAAGGGAAGAGCCAGAAAATTAGACCTGACCTACAAGCTAGCACAGAACAGGTATAACAAACCGGCAATATCATACAAGGCCAAAATCCGACACTATAACTCAGTCTTAAAACCTGAAGGATTGTACGCTTCAGAGTAAAAAAAAAAGGGGAGTTGCAAGAACTCGAGAAAAAGGAAAGGAAGATTCTGAGGAAAATTCTGGGACCTCAGAAGACTTCTGATTAAACTTGGAAGAAGAGGAAAAACGAGGAGATCTACAAGTGTTCTGAAAAGATCGCGGACACAATGCGGAAAAGAAGGCTGAAATTCTATGGACACCTGGTAAGATTGGACGAGAATCGACTGAACAAAAGATCTTCAAATACATCATGGGATTAAAGGCCACATCTAAGAGGTCAAGAGGGATGCAGCAGAAGTTGGAATTACTCCCGAGTTGGTCCACAATAGAAGTGAGTTTAGAAGAAAGGTCGACAGTTTAAAATCTTTTGAAGAGAAACCAATTGCAAAGAGACCCGTGCGGATCATTTCCGAGGAGGAAAGGAAGATAAGGAGCGGAAGAATGAAGAGGTTCAGGGAAGAAAAGAGAAGGAAGGCCAAGAAGCCTCAAGTTCTATGCGGTCCATAATTGGCCAAATTCGAAAGAAGAAGAAGAAGAAGATAAACTTGTAGCAGTACCCTTTATCACCGTACCAAATTTCACGGTGATATCTGTGATTGTTTCGGAGATATAGAATGCCAGTGAAATATTTCGCACAGTCGCCATTTTGAGGTCATGTGAACAATTGAACTAAATTAGACGCTAGTGCATTGCAATGTGTCTAAACATTTGCTGTACCAAATTTCATTACGTTTGAATGGTTAAATCGCGAGAAAAGTCTATTTAAAAGTCTCAAATTTGCTTGGCAGCCATGTTGGTTTTGTAGTTACCAGGTTTTTAAAAGTCTCTTAGGTGAACTCCTAGTAGTGCCCATTATCATCGTACAAAATTTCAGGGTGATATCTGTAATAGTTTCGGAGATACTGAATGCTGGGGAAATATGTCGCACAGCCGCCATGATGGATTGTTGAGACACAATTAAATTTGAAGGGCACGGTCGGGGTCGGCCAGAATGATGCTATAATCTTACCGAGTTCCATTGAAATCGCACACACACACGCACACACAGACACACGGACAAAAGGTGAACTTATAAGCCTATTTTTTATATAAAATGAAAATAGGCTAAAAACTGACATGAGGCTGAAACATCGTGCACTGAACCTTGTGAGAACAATTGAATAGCTGTCTGATCAGAGATACAGTGTCCCAGTCAAGAAAGCCAAGATTAACAGATGAGGGGAACAACAATCAATGAACAGCGAACAACAACAGGTGCCACTTGCAACTATAGGAGGAAAGATAACTTAGAAGTCCAAAATCTATCGCACTGTTATCCTGCCTGACGCCTTGAGCTCGCTAACTGCGACTGAGACCGAGCATCTTTTTTCCGTTATGGAAACCAAGATGTTAAGGTGGACAGCGGGTGTCACTAAATTGCGGATGTATTAAAAGTCCAAACAATAAGTGGTATAGTCTTTTGGTTTGATAATAGAATAGAATCAATAGGAAGAATGGAAACGCCAGCCAGGGACTACAATACAATTATAGATGGTTGGGTAGATTTCAAAATAATACTTTTCTTGAATAATTTTTAACCTGAAGAAGACATCATTTAAATTCCTAAACATGTTTTAGAATCAAATAGTTATTGACAAGGCGTTCTAAACCCCCTTGATCAGTGATCTAAGTGTTGTAATGCAATATAAATACGGTAGTCTAGTTAATGTTCAGTGGGTATTTACAATACATAGCTCATGTGTTTATTCCTGTATGAGCCTCTGCGTCATGAGCACATCATCAAAATCCTTGCATTTTAACCTTACATCAATATAGGTTATGAATATTCCCGAATGGGAATAAGATGTTATTTCCGTTTGAGCAAATGAATTATCAATTAATATGATAATATTGGTCCGGTTAACTCAAACATAAAATGCCAGCGTTTCCCATTCGGGAATATTCATAACTTATTTGGATTGCGAAGGTAAGGCTTTTGTTTTATGAAAGGAAGCTTGACTTCCGTAGCACATTGGCATCACTCGTGACGTCAATACTACTTGTATTTTGTGTCTTGTGATGGCCTTCTCAGTATGTGCTAGCCATGCGTATTGGTGAGGTGTGTCTGTACCAACTGACGAGCCCAACGGCACACTGGGGCGAAACGGTGGCATTTTATGTTTGAGTTAACCGGACCAATATTATCATATTAATTGATAATTACATCAATATGGCTTGTACTCAATGTACACAACATGATCTAATATTTGAAAGACACTCTAGTCATATTATAAATATTTATTTATTGCAGCCAAGTGGCCATAATGGACAGTTATAAGGTGTTCTTACAAATAATTATTACAGGTAGATTAATCTTTACTGTATTCAACTATGCTCTTTGTCCGTTTGCTGCATGATGTGATGTGGTATTTGTCGCAGGGCTTATTGCACAGAGAACATATGCATTCTTCATTCGTTTCATGGTATTTAACATTTTTACAGATCTTGTGGTGGAAACCGTGGATGGCGAGTCTTGTTACCACATGTCTCATTCCTGGTTCTCGTTTGTCCATCTTCTGTCCACCATTGCTTCTGTTGCGTAGAATTCAAGCGGGATTTCGTTCTGCTTCTGATGTCTTATCTCGAGGAGTTTCTTCATATGCTTAGTAGATGGCAGTTGTAGTCTTAATCTGAGATCTTCAATGTAGTATGTTTCTTTTGTCAGGACATATGCCAGCCTAGACTGGGACGTTCTTGCAATTCCTAGCACCCTTTTCAGGAAAGAAGCCTTTACTTTTTCAATTGTGATTAGGTCTGTCATGGATAGCCTTTCCCATATCAGTTCTAGACCATATGTAATGACGGGGGTTATTTTCGCGTGGAAGAGAATCATTGCTGTTTGTAGAGATAGTTTGGTAATATTGTTCAAATCGTACATTCCTCTAATGGCTGCTGCTGCTCGTTCCTTTATATGTAGTCTAAAGGATTGGCACGTCGTCTGTAGGGTGAGGCCGAGGTATTTGTAGGAATTGACTGTCTCAAGTTCAGTCTCTCCCAGGAACATTTTGTTTTCGGCGGCTAGTTTTCCTCCTTTTCTGAAGGCCATATGCACTGTCTTCTTTTCATTTATACTGAGCTCATTTTCCTCCGCCCAGTCTTGCAAGTTGATGAGCACTTCCTGTAGCTCCTGTCTGTTTGTAGACCCCAGAACCATGTCATCTGTCATATTGTAGTAGTAGTAGTAGTAGTAGTAGTAGTAGTAATAAAAATCCAATTATATTTGTCATTTACTTGTGTTTTGGATTTTTTAAAAGAGTTGTTAATATTGTGTTACCTAGACCTTTCAGAACACATTCATCAATTTTGTTACTCTCAAAATAAAATGTTCAATGCTGATTATAACTCATAAATTAGGGGAAGCTGGCCTCGCTGCTCCACCCCTTAAAACAAAACAACATAACTCATAAATTACACGATAATAAATCATCCATTTTAGCCTATTTTCATCTTATGAAAATATAGACTTATCAGATCATCTCTTTGTGTGAGTATGTTTTAATTCAATTTCCATGCAAACCTGAAAATGGTGGCTGTGCAATATATTTTTTAAACACGTTTATATGTCTCGTGTCCTAAACAAGCGATAGAAATGTAGGTTGGTATAAAGAGCCACGATTAAAATATTAATCTGCTGGCATAAGATTCTATAGCATGTAAAATAATTCGACATGGCGACCATACGATACATTTTATCGGTTCTCAATATATCCGAAATTATTTAAGTAGCCTACCGGTAATCAAACTTAGGATTTAGGATGGTGTGTTAGGTAACGTCAAATATGTGACTTTCCATAATCTTGGAAAGCACAAAACATCATGGTGGCGAAGTGATTTTCAAATATTGCAAATAACTTTCCTGGCGATCTAAGCAATCAAGTGCAATGAAACTCTGCACAGTGAATCTTTATTCAGAGCTTATGGACTATGGAGGCATCTACTAATGTTGAACTGTGTCCAAAAATTCAAGATGCATCAGTTCGAACTTTTAAAACCTTATTAGTCTATTTTCATTTTATGAAAAAATAGGCTTATGAGATCACCTTTTGTCCGGTGTGTGTGTAGCCTATGTGTGTGTGTGTGTGTGTGTGTGTGTGTGTGTGTGTGTGCGTATGTGTGTATGTGTGTGTCCCTAATAACTTATAAATGGCTGTAGCGATTTCAATGAAACTCAGTAAGGTCATAGTACCATTTTGGCCGACACCTACCGTGCCCTTCAAATTTTATTACGTCTCACCAATCCAACATGGTGGCTGTGCGAAATATTTCACCAGCATTCAATATCACCGAAATCATTACCGATATCACCCTGGAATTTTGTGCGGTGATAAGGAAGGAAGGAAGGAAGGAAGGAAGATTGTAGTTTTACGTGACCGTGAATCTTATGATTATGAGCCACGGGACCTCCTTTTTACGTGGAATCCGAACCACAGGACATGGCATTTCACATCGAAAATCTCACATGCATTGACCGGGAATCGAACCCGGACCGCCTTGGTGAGAGGCATACAGCTAGACCGCTGAGCCACCACGCCCCCCAAACGGTGATAAGGAAACTACTAGAAGTTCACCTATGTGGTTTTTGAAAACCTGGTAACAACACAACCAACATGGCGGCCAAGCGAAGTTGCGACTTTTAAATAGACGTTTCTCGCGATTTAACCAACCAACGGAATGAAACTCGGTACAGTATATGTTCATAGTGTTACGTGCCACCCCCTAGTGGCACTTTTGTTAACTGGATTACGGTGGGGGTACAAAGCACAACACCAATTACTGCTTAAAGAAATATAATTTATTACAGGCCAGAAAATTACACTAATCAGCAAATACAAGCAATTAGGAGCCTTACTCAGTTTCCTTAAGTCTCTTCCTTATGCGCTCTTGGCCTTCCACTTGTAAACAGACCACAGAAGTTAATCCGTCCTAATGAGTACGGTGGCCTTGACAGAAACTACCTGTCCCTCTCCCTTATGTTCACCGACCACAATTACTTACGATCACTTGCTGCGGGCTATTTCGCTGTCCACAAGCTGAAGAAACAATGCCACTGGATTTCGTAACTCGCACAGCACTTCGTCACCACACTTCTGTCGCACAAGATAATCGCTCGCACTAGCTCGTAAAACACAACAACCACTGCTGCGTGACAGGTCGCTCTTATATAGCAGGCCGGTGACTCAATAAATGCTTCTAGATCCATCCAGAGTTCACGGCTTCGCGAGGTTTCCATCGCTGGTCCAGTCACGAACATTCTGGACTATCCCTTTGTCCTAGTAGCCCTGTTGCATAAGGCGCGCGCAATACAGGAGGCAGGGCACAGCCCAGCCCTGGGGCAGTTGTGACTCATGCGGCGAGTGATGACACAAGCTCACAGCCGTAACACCACCCCCTTCCTAAAAAGGCTGATCGTCCCGATCAATCATTGGTCCGTCTGTGTCCCTCCGTAGGCTGCCAGGCGATCTCGATGCACGATCTTCATCTTCGCCCTCGGGCTCCGCTGGATCCTGTAGACGACATCGTTGATCCGTTTCACGACTCGGTACGGGCCCTCCCAGGACTTCTGCAGTTTGGGTGACAGGCCTTTCTTCCGTAATGGGTTGAAGAGCCAGACCAGGTCGTCCTCGTGGAATCCGCCGGCATCCGTCTGCTGGTCGTATCGGGTCTTCATTCGGTCGGTCTCGATCCGCAGTTTCCTCCTCGCGAACGCGTGTACGTCCTCCAGTTGGTCGACCAGTTCTTGACAATACTGGCTTATCGGGATCGGATCATTCCCAGGTCGGCCGAAGGCAAGATCGACAGGTAGACGGAGCTCCCTCCCAAACATGGCCCGGGCTGGTGTGCACCCGGTGGCTTCATGCACGGCGGCGCGGTAGGCCAGGAGAAATAGTGGAAGATGCTTGTCCCAATCCCTCTGGTGCTCGCTGACGACTATTCGGAGATGGTTCTCGATGGTGCGATTGAATCGCTCTACCATCCCGTCGGACTGAGGGTGTAGCGGCGTTGTCCTTGTCTTCCGGATTCCCAGCAGCTGGCATAGGTTCTGGAACACCTGCGACTCGAAGTTCCTCCCTTGGTCGGAGTGCAGCTCCAGGGGTACTCCGTACCGGCTGACGAATTCCTTCACCAGGGTCTCTGCGATCGTCGCGGCTTCTTGGTTAGGGAGCGCATACGCCTCCGGCCATTTGGTAAAGTAGTCGCTGACGACTAATATGTAGCGGTTCCCTGCCTCGCTTAACGGGAATGGCCCAGCAACATCGATGGCCACTCTCTCCATGGGGCCGCCCACGTTGTAGGTCTTCAGTGGACCCCGTCGTCTTCGTCCTGGGCCCTTGCTGGCTGCGCAATCGTGGCACCTCGCGCAGTGGTTCTCCACGTCTGTTCGGCATCCGATCCAGTAGAACCGCTCTCTCAGCTTCTCCAGGGTCTTCTTTATCCCTAGGTGTCCACCAGATGATCCTCCATGAACTTCCTTCAGGACTTCCTCCGTCATAGCCTTTGGAACGACGACTTGTTCCCGAGATGTCTTCCCGTCGGTGCTCTCCCAGGTACGGCAGATGAGGCCATCCCTTACAATCAGCGAGTCCCACTGTGCCCAGTAGGACTTAAACTTTGGGCTGCAGTCACTCACAATGTTCCACCCGGGTCTGGGGACACAGGCCTTCTTCCATTCGGCTATCGGTCCCAGGTCATCATCTTCTGCTTGTGCCCGCGTGAAAGATTCGCGGCTCCAGTTCCCTTGAAGTTCCACAGTAGTCCGTCGGCACAGTATCCCGGTGTTCTCCTCCCTCCTAGTACAGAAGGTGCAGTCTTCGGGGCACGGTCTTCGTGACAGGGCGTCGGCGTTAGAATGCAGTTGGCCTTTCCTGTGCTGAATCTCAAAGTTGTATTGTTGAAGCCTCTCTAACCACCGCGCGAGTTGACCCTCGGGCTGCTTGAAGTTCAGGAGCCACCGCAGGGATGCATGGTCGGTCCTGATGAGAAATTCTTGCCCGTACAGGTACTTGTGGAAGTGTTCAATGGTCTTCACGATGGCGAGCAGCTCCTTCCTGGTGACGCAGTAGTTCCTTTCTGGCTTTGACAAGGCCTTGCTGAAGTAGGCCACTACTCTTTCCTCGCCGTCCACTACTTGCGACAGGATTCCCCCTATGCCAAAGTCGCTGGCATCGGTATCGACGATGAACCTTGTTCCAGGTCTGGGGTAGGCCAAAATAGGCGCGGTGCACAGAGCCTGCTTGAGTTGTTCGAAGGCACTGTGGCATTCTGCTGTCCACGTGAAGAGTTGGTCCTTCTCAGTCAGTCGATGTAAAGGTTTGGCGATGTCGGCGAATCCCCTCACGAAGCGACGGTAATAAGTGCAGAGTCCCAGGAAGCTTCGTAGTTGGGACTTGTCCTTCGGAACTGGCCACTCCCTCACAGCTGCGGTCTTCTCTGGGTCGGTGCGCACCCCTTCCTCGGAGACGATATGCCCAAGGTACTGGACCCGCTTCTGGAAGAGCTGACACTTCTTGGGGCTCAACTTCAGCTGGGCAGCCCGTAGCTTCAACAAGATCTCCTTCAGGTTGCTGTAGTGCTCCTCGAAGCTTCTCCCCAGAACGATGACGTCGTCTAGGTAGACCAGGCAGGTCTTCCAGTGTAGTCCCCTCAGAATGGACTCCATTAGCCTTTCGAAGGTCGCAGGGGCGTTGCACAGACCGAATGGCATGACGGTGAACTGCCAGAGCCCGCTGCCCACAGAGAACGCCGTTTTCTCGCGGTCCTTAGGGTGGACCTCCACCTGCCAGTAGCCACTCTTCAAATCCAAGGTGGAGAACCATCTCGACCCTGATATGGTGTCCAGGGTATCGTCGATCCGGGGTAGAGGGTAGCTGTCCTTCTTCGTGACGTCATTCACCCGCCTGTAATCCACGCAGAACCTGGTGGAACCGTCCTTCTTCTTCACTAGCACGACCGGAGAAGTCCAAGGAATATGTGATGGCTCGATCACCCCTTGCTCCTTCATCTCTTCTACCATCCGGTCGACTTCGGCTTGCTTGGCGAGCGGGACTCGTCGGAATGGGGCCCTAATCGGTGCGCTGTCCCCAACGTCGATTCTGTGCTGGACCAAGCTTGTCCTGCCGAAGTCTTTGCTCCCCACGGAGAAGACGTCCTGGAATTCGCGTAACAGGTCCTGAAGTTGGCGTGATTGTTCCTCGTCTAAATGGTCCTGGGATCCTTGGTACAGCTTCTGTAGTTCTTCTGGCAGTGTGCGTCTTCTTCGGTTGTCCGTCTGCAGGTGTCCGTCCGTCGTGTCGGTGATGCGGGCAATCCAGGTAACGGGCTCGCAGACTCCTAGGTTGGTGTCCCGGTGAACCGTAATGTCGTAGTCGTTCAGGTTGGACAGGCGGACGTACGGTCGAGACGTCGTGTTGATGAGGGTCTTGGCTACTAGCAATCCTTTTGTCTGGATGTCCTCATATTTTGGCTCGATGACAGCCGCCACTCCCTCAGCAGTTCCGTCGACAATTACGGCGGCGCTGACCTCCGTCCTGGCAGGAACGATGACGTCCTCTCTCAGCCTTACTCGTCGTGCGGTGACGGCCTCGTGTACTGGTTGCAAAGCAAGTTCCTCACCTCCGAAGTGCAGAGTGTTGGTACTCAGGTCCAAGATGATGTTGTTCTGGTCCAGGAAGTCCAGTCCGATGATCACTTCGTTTGATACGTCAGCCACAAGCACTGGATGCTTTATCACCCGTCGACCAATGACGAACTCCAGTGGTGCTTCGCCATGTACCGGTGCGGTCTCTCCGGTCGCGGTTATTAGCTGGAGGTTCCTTTGTGTGGGTTGCACTCTCCACTTCGGGATCACAGTGGGATTGACGATGGTCCTCGATGCTCCCGTGTCGATCAGCATGGGCCAGCTCACTCCGTTGATGACTCCGTCGACCATCAGGCTGCTATTGTCCCTCCGTAACTTCGTCACACGCACTTGGACTGCCGGGGCTTGACGACTGTCACAAGCCAACCTTTGCCCCCCAAGGCTGGCTAATACTCGTTTCCCTGGGCCGCGAGGTTTTCAGACGACTGATTTCCCGTCGGATACCCTCGGCGGCGGCGATCACCGCAGTCCTTGCTCAGGTGGCCTTTCTTACCGCAGGTCCAGCAGGTCGGTAGTCCTCTTCCGGGCCGCCTCTCCGGTTGCCTTCCGGCTGTGTCGTTGCTGGTGGTGCCGCGACTATCGAAGAAACGGCTTAGCGCCTCCATTAATTCGTCGGCCAGGGGCTTGGTCTCGTTGGTTTTTACTGGTTCGTCGACGTCCACTTGACGCACCCGCGCGTGCATTCTGGATGCCTGTTTTGCCGTCTCGAACTCAAGTGCGTGGCTCAGCGCATCTGTCAGGGTCTTATGGCGCGCGAGTCGCAGCGCCTGTTGAGTGTCCGAGTCCCGTAGCCCGTCGGTGAAAGTCTGCGTCGCTATCTGCTCCAGAAAGTCGGCCGGCGCTGTTGGGTAGGCGAGCCTTACGAGACGTGCGATGTCCATCTCGAACTCCTGCAGGGTTTCCGCGTTCTTCTGTACCCGGGTCCGGAGCTGCATCTGATAGGCCTGCTGAAGATGGCTATCTCCATATCGGGACTCCATATGGGCGATCAGGGAAGCGTAGTCCTGGGATCCAGTCGGGATGGCCTGAAGGACGTTAAGGGCGTCACCTCTCAGCGCTACAATTAGAGCTGTAGCCTTTTCTGTGTTGTTCCAGTTATTTATGGAACAGGCCGCCTCGAACTGACGTAAGTAGGTGCTCCACGGGACCTTTCCGTCGAAGGTTGGGGGCGTCACTCTGCTATGTCCCGTTCCTGATATTCCCGGTGTAACGGTGGGCGGGCGTTGGCGCAGCTCGGCAACTTCCTCTCGTAGAGCGTTGAATTCCTCTTTCACCCCCGTCAGTGGGCGTTGGCGCAGCTCGGCAACTTCCTTTTGTAAGGCGTTGAATTTCTCCTCCACCCCCATCAGCGGGCGTTGGCACAGCTCGGAAACTTCCACTTGTAAGGCGTTGAATTTCTCCTCCACCCCCATCAGCGGGCGTTGGCGCAGCTCGGCAACTTCCACTTGTAAGGCGTCGAACTTCTTTTCCACTGCCGTGACTTCCTCACGCAGACCCAGTTCTAATTTCTTCAGGTCCTCCGCTAGCTTATTTTGACCGTCTTCCATCTTCTTCTGGCCGTCTTCTAGTTTGGCAGTTAGGTCCTCGGCTAACTTCTTCTGGCCGTCCTCCATCTTCTTCTGGCCGTCCTCTAGCTTCTTCTGGCCGTCTTCTAATTTGGCAGTTAGCTCCTTGGTTAAATTCTTCTGGCCGTCCTCCATCTTGGTTTCCATGCCATTTAACTTTTCTAGCAATGCTGCCAATTTCTCCTCCATTTTAGTTGTTTGCCTTGTAAATGGCATGCACTCACAGGAAAATTAGAGAAAATGACCTGCTCGGGTTTTGAAACCAGGACCGTCAGGTGTTGTGCTTGAGTTCGTAATCCGGCTTCTGACACCAGTTGTTACGTGCCACCCCCTAGTGGCACTTTTGTTAACTGGATTACGGTGGGGGTACAAAGCACAACACCAATTACTGCTTAAAGAAATATAATTTATTACAGGCCAGAAAATTACACTAATCAGCAAATACAAGCAATTAGGAGCCTTACTCAGTTTCCTTAAGTCTCTTCCTTATGCGCTCTTGGCCTTCCACTTGTAAACAGACCACAGAAGTTAATCCGTCCTAATGAGTACGGTGGCCTTGACAGAAACTACCTGTCCCTCTCCCTTATGTTCACCGACCACAATTACTTACGATCACTTGCTGCGGGCTATTTCGCTGTCCACAAGCTGAAGAAACAATGCCACTGGATTTCGTAACTCGCACAGCACTTCGTCACCACACTTCTGTCGCACAAGATAATCGCTCGCACTAGCTCGTAAAACACAACAACCACTGCTGCGTGACAGGTCGCTCTTATATAGCAGGCCGGTGACTCAATAAATGCTTCTAGATCCATCCAGAGTTCACGGCTTCGCGAGGTTTCCACCGCTGGTCCAGTCACGAACATTCTGGACTATCCCTTTGTCCTAGTAGCCCTGTTGCATAAGGCGCGCGCAATACAGGAGGCAGGGCACAGCCCAGCCCTGGGGCAGTTGTGACTCATGCGGCGAGTGATGACACAAGCTCACAGCCGTAACAATACACATTGTAATGCACCGACATCTAACTTCGTTCAATAGGGATGTATAGAACTAGCACCGATAGAGCGCACTGCTGTTGTACTGGGTAAGCTCAAGGCGCTCTTCAGTTTTCTCCTGTGTTCTCATGCCGCTAATATCCACGCATTTAAGTTGTTTAAATTGTTATTTTCATGACTATGCCGAGCTATTGCAGTGTTCCTCTTTGCATAAATCAGGGAAGCCCGTTTTCGTTTCACCAATTTCCACAAAATAAATAAAGAGGAAGGAATGGTTACATGCTATTAGAAGGAAAATTTCGGTGAGAAAAATCTGACCGAAAATATTAAAGTGTGTACCCATCATTTTCAACCCGATGACTTCATGAAAACTGTGTGAAAAGTGTGATGTAGGCTACAAAGGGAAATTATTCCTATTTTGTACCTATAAACTGATTAGACATTTCGATAACAGCCGCGGAATTTATGCATTTGTATTTGAAGGTGAGAGAACAAGATTAAAACCGGGCGCTGTTCCATCACGTTTTCCGTGGACCACGAACACAACAACAACAACAACAAAAAGGAAGAGGCCATACACAAGAAAATTGCCGGATTACCACGATAAGCCTACGATATCGCAATCTGCAGAAATCATCTCCATTGAAGTACGGGAAGAAATCGTCAATATACATGAAGAAGTGAATGTAATATTTGTGACTCCCATTTTCAAAGACATCAATACTCGGACAAATACTTCAAGAATAAATGTTTCAACATTGAGTCACAAACGTACTATGGTTAGTTTCTTGAAATCAGAATTAATCGTCAACTTCCATCTGCCCGACGGAGAATGTGATAGCGACTGACTTCTACATTCTTGAGACCTAGTCAGATGAATGGAAACAGTTCGTGGCCCTAAAACAGGGATTCTCAAACTTTTTAAACAGTGTACCCCTAAGTCGTTTCCAACGGGGTACGGGAACGATTCTTATTGAGAAATTGACATAAGAACCAAATGTTGCAATGCATTTTCGAGGTATACATTACCGGTATCAACTTTCTTTGATTATGTTTACCATAAAACTCGACAGTTTCATGTTAGCTATCAACCTAAGAATAGACATGAATCGAAGTCTATAAGCAAGGGAAGCAAGTGAATATTTAAATCTATATTTTTGATTTAAGTCTTATGGAGATATATTCATCAATATAGGCCTACAATACTCAAGTAATTGTAATTTTTAGGAGAAAGCATGCTGAATAATAAAGCGTGTTAGAATTTTGTTATTACCGCTGTATTAATTCTTCCTTCCTCCCGCTAGTTTTAGTGCCTCTGGTCCGTAGCTCATTTTGCAGATGTTTAACGCTTAAACGCTGAAAATCGTCCATAATATATTAGGTTATTATTATTATTATTATTTCCGATTATTCCCCTTCAGGAGAGCGTGAGAACTTGAGCCAATCACAGCTTCACTTCCCTTTCCTCCCTTCTTTTCTTCCCAAAACCTCTTCATTAGTTCACTGTGCTTTTTCTTCCTTTCCTCTGTCCATTTTTTCCCTGATGTATCTTTCCTTGAAACTTGTACAATTTTCGTGTTTCTGATTTTATTTCTAAATTGTTCTCTGTCCTTAATGTCGTCTTCAGAGATTTTAAGTAATTCCATGTCTTCATGTACTTCTTTAATCCAACTGGTCTTTAATTTACTTGCATTCACGATATTGAAAATCTTCTTAGTGAGTCTGTTCTCATCCATCCTATATATGTGTCCATAGAACTGCAGACGTCTCTTCCTAAACTTATCTACAATGGTGTCTGTATTTTCATAAAGTTCCTTTGTTGGTCTCCTGACCCAAATTCCATTACGGAAAACAGCGCCATGGATTTTCCTAAGAATTTTTCGTTCCTGTTTCTCAATATCGTGAATTCTTGTCATTCCTCTAATGACGGTTGTTTCTGCCGCGTACAAGGCTTCAGGCAAGACAACTGTGTTATAATGGCGCAATTTTGCATTGCGAGATACTGCTCTTTTGTTATAATGATTCCATGTCAGCTTGTACGCCTTCTGCAATTTTACTATTCTATCTGCATTAGAAATTGTGTTCAATCCTGTGGGTTGGATGGCTTCTCCTAAATATTTGAAGTGAGTGACCTGCGAGATTTTTCCATATTGCGTTCGCAAGGTGATGTTTCCTGTTGATTTGGTATCCATATACTGTGTTTTTAGCCTACTTTCGATTTTTGCAAAAAATGAAAGTAGACTTATGAGATCAACACAGGGCGAAAAAAGTGTGTCTGTCTGTGTGTGTGTATGTGTGTGTGTGTGAGTCTGTGTGTGTGTGTGTATGTGTGTGTGTGAGTCTGTGTGTGTGTGTGTCTGTGTGTGTGTGAGTGTGTGTACTCTGAATGTCTGTCCCCCCCTATCAATTCGAACACGGTGAAACCGAATTGAACGAAATTTGGTACAGAGGTAGCACTAGTAAAGGACACCTCAGTGTCATACTTTATATCGCCGCCATCTTTACCAAAACAGAATGGCGGCCACTCAAATGTTCAAAACGTAAAATCAAATTACGGCTAAACTAATCATCCGATCTCTACCAAATTTGGTGACAACATACCTTTATATAGGACGCGTCTTTCACCCAAAATTCAAGGTCATCGGCCATGCCATTTCAGGATGGCGGCCGTGTGAATTATGCAACCATTTTAATAAATAGCTTAAGACCCACCAATTCCGATTATCGAGCCTAGGGGGGTTTAAGCTATCCTGAAGGTCGTGATCCGTTATTTATTATAATTTAATATTATAATATTATACAGTATGAGTGGCTTAAAAGAGCTGAGCCATTTGTATCACACGACAAGATGGCAGCTGTCCTCATGTGCCTGTCTTATATTTCAGTAGTTTTAGTATGTTGTATGTGATATACCGTACTGATACAATAATATAAACTTTGTATGAAATGATCTTTAATGAAGATGTACTGCAGTGAAGAAATCATTTATTTAAAGTCATTATTTGCCAACAGTTTGTATCTAATATGTCAGTTAAGAACACCTGACGTCATGGATACGGTTAGCTCTGGGCTAGCATGTTAGTCTGACACGCAGTTGACTGGGGACCGAGTACTGCTACAGTTAGTTTTTTTTTTCTTGAATTCTTTTACAAATGATATGCTCGAGCTTTTTCCACAGATACTGAATAAAATGTCATTTAGCTCAAAGGAGAGGATAAAATATACACTCGTATATTAATAAAATCACAGTCCCAGCATCGCACATAAACAGAAGACAATAGGAAAAGGAGAATAGAAGAACTAGATACACGTTGTCATTAACCACAGCCTTCTTAATCCCTCTGTACGGTGCTGTCCTCTTGTGGATTATGTGGGTAATATTGTTCCAAACATAACGCTGTGTAAATGCCTGAGCTGGCCTCCTGAAGTAAGGCAATTTTGTAATACTGGTAGTTCAACTATTAGCCACGATCGCGCTCCGAATACCTTTAAACACTGCCAGCTGGATCGCCTCCCTCTTGGCTACTTTAAACTGCCTACTCATTCAACACCCATAGAACACTGCCATCGTAGTACATTACGATGGCAGTGCATAGGCGTACAAGATAAAGATTAATTCACTGATAGGTCGCAGCACCACCTACTGTGATTGGGGCGGAGGATTCTTAATTTTGCAGGCTGGCTTAATATAGAGATTAACGGACGTGAATGCATTACAATAAGTTAGTAGTTTTGTTATTCAATCATCATAAAGTATATAATATTGATTTTGACACTTACTGGCTTATTATCAATATAAAAGAAAACAAACAATACATTGTGGTAGGGGTGATTGTGTTAGGGATGAGGACAAAGAGTCATAAAGATACCCATACATTTAGGAGAAAGTAGGCTATATGTTCTTTGCTGAACATCTTGTTTCATAGGAAATATCAAGTCCCGTTTTACTGGAGATTTCATGTAGTTTCTCTAGCTCAAATATGGCTTCATCCTTGTTGTTTGTTAAGATGGCCAGATCATCTGCAAAGGCCAAGCATTTCACAGTGACTCTTTTCCCTTTCTCCTTTCCAATTTGGATACCTTTCACATGCTTTTCCCATTCTGTGATGATTTTGTCCAGTACGATGTTGAACAAGAGTGGTGATAAACCATCCCCTTGTCGAACTCCAGTATGTATTGCAAAAGAGTTAGAGATTTCTCCCATGAATTTCACCTTTGAGGTAGTTCCCAATAATGTTTCCTGGATGATGGCCCTCGTCTTCCTGTCAACTCCTAATTCTTCTAGTCTGTTAAACAAGGTTTGTCTGTCAACCGAATCGTAAGCCTTTTTGAAATCCACAAATGTGACTGTAGTGTTCCTGCATCGTCGGATGTGCAGTATGGTCTTGAGGTTCCAGATCTGCTCAATACAGGACCTTCCCTTCCTGAAACCTGCCTGATATTCTCCAATATGGTGGTCCACCTGTGGCTCGAGTCGATTCAGCAAAGCTTTAGAGAGAATTTTATAAGCGACTGGAAGAAGCGAAATTCCTCTATAATTATTCGGATCAGTTTTGCTTCCCTTCTTATGGAGTGGGTGTATCAAAGCACTCTTCCATTCTTTTGGGATTTTCTCTGTTTTCCAGACATCTGATATTATTCTGTGAATTTTTGGTGTTATGTGTTCATGATCCAATTTCCAAACTTCTGCAATAAGTCCATCTTCACCAGGGGCTCTATTGTTTTTTAATGACTTGATTATGTCCACTATTTCTTCAAGTGATGGTGGAAGTGAATCAAGGTTGGGCACTGGTTTTGCAAATTGAAGTTGTTCAGAAGGTGCTTCGCAATTAAGGAGTGTACTGAAATATTTAGCTAGAATTTCACAATTATTGCTCGTATTTGTTTCCAGAGATCCATCAGGTCGTTGGAAGCATAAACTAGGGGGTTGAAAGCCTGCTATATTTTCTCTAAAGGTCTTGTAAAAATTTCTGGTGTTGTTCTTAGTGAAGTCCTGTTCTATTTCATTTAGCCTATTATTATCATAATTGCGCTTTTCTCGGCGAATAATTTTAGAAGTGTTTTTCCGAACCTGCACAAATTCTTGCCATTTTTCTGTTGTTTTATGGCTATTGAAATTATTCCATGCTTTAAACCTATATTCAATAGCATGATCGCATGTGATGTTCCACCACCTATGTTTTCTCTTTCTCGGAGGTTGACCGAATTTTATTGCTTGTTTCATTTTCTCTGCAAGTTCAGACCAGCTCGTGGTATCCATTTGACGGATTTCTTCAATGATGTTCATCTTGTTGAATTCAAGGTATTCTGGATCAGTTCGGAAAAGCTGGGTTCCCCTTATCCTTTGTCTGTTGGGTTGAAATTTTACCTTGATTTGTAGTAAATGATGATCTGAGTCAAAGAATCCTCTCCTGGTTTTCACATTAAGGACTTCTTTAGCGTTCCTTCTAGAGATAGCAACGTGGTCAATCTGGAATTCTCCAAGTGTTTCATTGGGGGATATCCATGTTGTTAATTTACGCGTAGGCTTCTGGAATTGTGTTGACATAATTTGGAGATTGAAATTTTGACAGAAGCTTATAAGGTGTTCACCATTTTTATTGGTTCTGCTATGAGCAGTGTATGGTCCTGTAATTCTCCTATATTTCTTTTCTTTTCCTAACTGACCATTAAAATCTCCCAGTAGAATCTTGACATGATGTTTGGGAATTTTGTTCGTGATTTCCTCCAGAAGTTCCCAGAAGTCTTCTATTACCTGAGGGTCTTTCCTGTTGTAGTCATTCGTTGGTGCATGCACGTTAATACCTATTGAATTAATTAATATAGCCTTGGAGTAAAATTAGAGGAGATATAATTTACTTTAGCTCAGAGAAATCGGTCACAATCTATACATTCCTCGCAGCTGACTGGAAGAAACAAAAGAAGATCGCCTCACGCTTACCCAGTACTACATGAGAGCTAACTGGCGCGAACTTTCTCCCGCTACATCCCTATTGTTTACATAACCTCAAGACGGCGGCTGTGCGAAATATTTCACCGGCATTCTATAGGCCTATCTCTGAAACTATTACCGGTATCACCCTGAAATTTTGTACGGAGATAAAGGGCACTACTGGAAGTTCATCTATGAAACTTTCAAAAACCTGTTAACTACAAAACGAACATGTTGGCCAAGCGAAATTGAAAGTTTTAAATAGATTTTTCTCGCCATTTGAAGATCCAAACGCAATGAATCTTGGTGCAGCAAATGTTTATACACATTGTAATGTACTGGTATTTAATTTAGTTCAATTGTTTACATAACCTCAAGATGGCGGCTGTGTGCATTTTAATATTAAGTTCTTATTTCTTGTGTCGTAATCATGCGATCGAAGTGAAAATTAATGAAAATCCACAGCCTGTTTCCAGTCTCCGACCGGGTCAGGAATGGAATGAATGAAGCCCCCATCTAGCGGCGAGGATATGAACTGTGCCGGCTGCCGAGGCCTGACGCACTCCTCTGGGGCAATGATTAAATGAATGACAGATGAAATGAAATGATAGTGGAGAGTGTTGCTGGAATGAAATGTTGACAGGGAAAACCGGAGTACCCGGAGAAAAACCTGTCTGCCTCCGTTTTGTCCAGCACAGATCTCACATGGAGTGACCGGGATTTGAACCACGGACCCATCGGTGAGAGGCCGGCGTGCTGCCGCCTAAGCCACGGAGGCTTCGCGATCGAAGTGAAAGTTTAAATAATCAACCTACGGAATAATTTTCCTTTAATGGTACATAACTCTATGGCCTATACATATAACAATCCAACATGGCGACCATCCGAAATATTTAGACGGTTCTCAGTATCTACAAATATTTTACAGCACTCAAACTGAAATTTCTTATGTTCATAGAGGAATGTCTGTTTCGCGGGCTTATAGGCCGTGTTCTAAGGTCATTTTGTCGTCCTTACGTGTCGCTGAAGACTGCGTTCAGCAGGTTACATTTAGCGAGGTAAAACAAGTAAACAGAAGATATATAAATAGTCAACAACCCACACACAGAGGCTACCATAGCAACGGCGTACCACATACAAGTAATGCATCAAGGACAGGGCTGCTCTTCTGTTGCATCTTCTCGTCTACGACGGTCAATTAGGGGATTAAGGACTGGAAGCCAAGCTCTGTTCACACGTACGCCCTATAAGCCCGCGAAACAGAGATTCCTATTTCAACGCCGGTCGTGAAAGTCTGAATTTTTGCTATGAACATAAGTTCACCTATACGACTTTCAATAACAAGGTGATCACAAATCCAACATGGTGGCGACGGAATTATAAATATTCACATGGACGTTTCTCGCAATTTAACCATCCGAGTGCAGTGAAACTTGGTACAGTAAATCCTTATACAAATGTTAATCCACTGGTATCTAATTTATTTCAATTGCTTCCATAACCACAAGATGGCAACTGTGCGAAATTTTGAAATCTCGTTTTTACTTCTTGTGTCCTGATCATGCGATTGAAGTTTGAATACTACACGTACACAATAATCTTCATGTAACAGCTCATAACTCTAAGACATACATATATAAAAATCCAACATGGCGACCTTCCGAAATATTTAGCCTGTTCTCAATATCTACGATTCTATTACAGCAATCAAACAGAAATTTTGTATGTTGATAGAGGCAATTAACGTAAGTAGGATATATGAAAATAGGCTGTATAGTTCTTCACGGAACTACTTGTTTTTAATTTCTCGTATCTTATTCAGGCGATTAAAAAGAAGATTCGTATGCTGGGCTATGATAACAATCCTTATCTAATGGCACTAAATCATGTAGCTTACTTTTCGTAAATCATAGAAGCCATGCATTTGACTTTTCCAAAAATGAATTCCCGTGGTTCGTTACAGAAAAATACCAGCTCGTGACAGGAGTCTTAATCACCGATATTGAAAGCTATACTGTATATTCTACCACATAACTGCATGGTGTTGGTGAAGACATAGTATAAGTTATCGTATGGAAAGTCCTTGTAATAGGCAGAAGAATTTTAATGGAAAAGACCAGTGGGATATATGAAAATAGGCTATTTAGTTCTTCACGGAACTACTTGTTATTAATATGTTGAGCAAACCTTTCCCTAACATAAAACAGTGGACAGGATTACCCAGCATCGATTAATTATTCCACAGCGCAGTTCATATGCACTTCATGTGGTCGCTAAAACCCATTAATGGATAGGCATCCGAAGAAGAAGAAACCTTTCCCAAATCATAGTCAATAAACTGGTTTATGATCAGAGTATCCATGCCCAAATAGACTTGAAAGTTCAAGTACATTGGGATCTATCGGTCACATCGTGACCCTTAACTATTTTGACTGATGTATCTAAAACAACACGCCCATTGTTACCGTCCGAGTATACTTAAGCTCTAGAAACACTATTGTTTGCTGTGTTATAGATGAACGTGAGGAATTGGCTCTCCTAGCCTTGAAAGAGTGGCACAGGATGCCACTTGTAGGATGTCATTTGGTTCCCGAGCATGTAGAGACTCGTCCACTGTACCACCCTAAGGCGCCTGGGATTGAACAGGTGAGAAAGGAACTAGTCACACTCGCTCTTTTGAACAGGTTTTTTTGGTCGTTTCTAGTGTAATATAATATTGTAAGTTGTACCGTACTGATGTAACTGTGTTTCAGATTTAATGTTGTTCAAAATTTTGTCGATAAGATGGTTTTCACTTAAATGTAAGGGTCACTTACTAAGTCATGGCAACTATTTATTTCCGTGGAATCCCGGACCACAATCCACAGTAGGACATGTAGTACTTACCGCTAGATGGTGTAGAAATGCAAGACAGTAGAAAAGGGATGCGCGCGCAAGTCAATCGGCGCATTGTGATGTTTGTAGTTGTTTAAGTATGAATGTGAGTCGACTAGAACAACGTGCATACCGTAAGTAAAAAATAGCACTACAATGCTACAGCCCGTACGAAAAACATTATTCAAACCCATTTTCGGCGCTATAGATGGGACGTACTGAAGCATCCTCCCTGCCCCCCGATCTGTCACCATGCGATTTCGATTTCAAATCGAAGTTGAAGTTCCATACACGAGAAGACATAGCCAAAATACACCGACGCGAGATTGCCTGATTGGACAATGGAACAGCTGATGGTATTGGTCGTCTTCCTCATCGATGGCAGCGAACAATTGATTACCTTGGAGGATGTTAATATGTTCAAAATGTGTTCATGTGTTAATGTGTTTGCAAATTACTGTTCTCAACAATATACGGTAACAAATGTTAACTTTTTCTTAATTTCACTCCTCTTCCTTGCCTGCAATACTTCTTGAGAAACTCACGTAACGGACATGATTGGTAAGTACTGTACATTATGTGTATAATGAATTGTTTGTATAACAATGCATTTGTCTAAAATAAAATGGTTGCCATGACTTAGTAACTAACCCTCGTATGTCAACTGATTTCCGTAAACTGTTACAAGGGACTTAACACACTAAGAACTACAGGGTGGAACAAGATAGATAAACTGAACCCAACCAAGTAATGACCTGCAATGTGTCATGGGAGCAGCAGAAGCATGTACTTGGATGTGTGTGGAATGTCTGATAGCCTGTGCCTTTGGTGTTGGCTGTACTAGTGTATTGTGTTAGGGTCTAGAATTGGGTTCGAGGTGGCTGTGGCCTTAGTTAGGTGCCACCTTGGAAACCACTTAAGAGGATGGCTGAGGTGGATATCGAACACACCTCTTCTCAGTTTCACCAGGACGAATGAACTCCATTCCAGTCCTCACACCAGAATTAAATTTCTTTGCAGAGCCGGGAATCGAACCTACTGTCGACCAAAATATTATGTACACTTGAGTTTGAAGGTTGTTTGTGAAGTAACCAATAGACCTACATGAACTAACGTAAAATAGAACGACGAAAATGATGTTATTGGATTTTATGTAGGTCTATTGCGCCTCGCTCGGAAGTGATGGGCTCCATCTCAGCAACGCTGTACAGCTTTCCCCGGAGCGACTAGCTGGTGAACCATGTCTTACTTCCCCGTACAAATACAAACCGAGATAAAATAAGTGAATTAATGTACGTATTTCACAGTTCTGCAGCATAACGTTTTGTTGTATAAGGATTACAACGCGACCAAGAACTACATTTTCCAACCACCCCGAGCCAAGAAAAAGTTACCTTACAAAAATGATGATAACTTTGTTTCTTGGGCACAAAAAACCTGAAATTAATAAACCAGTTATACAACATTCCAATGTATATTGTATTAAAATTTGGATTCGATCTGATGAGGGGTTTGTGAGATAATAATTCTTAAATGTGACGCATGGTTGAAACACGCTTAAAAACGGACACTTTTGTGTTCCAACTGCGATAAAAAATATTAAAATACAAAATAAACATTCCAAACCTACAAGGACTAACGTAAAATAGAACGACGAAATTTTTTTGATGTGATTGGATTTTATGTACGTCTATTGGTTACTTCACAAACAATCTTCAAACTCGAGTGCACATGATATTTTGGTCGACAGTAGATCTGTAGGGCCACTGCTAAGAATGCTACTGCTATACCACGAAGTGTATATTAAATATTTGTTTGTCTCTCCTATTTATTTATGCCTTAATACCAATAGGCCTGAGATTTTCGAAGTGAAATGCCATGTCCTGTGGTTCGGATTCCACGTAAAAAGGAGGTCCCGTGGCTCATAATCACAAGATTCATGGTCACGTAAAACTACAATCTTCCTTCCTTTCCAATAGGCCTGGTTACATCTTTATTTATCTACCTATTCTTTGACAATTTTATCGTGTTCTGTACAAGGAATGGTTGAATTTGTTATCAGCCGAGTAGTTCTTCATTCTGACGAATCACCCTTCCTATGATCCATCTGTTGTTCTTAGTTTGTAGTGTGCTTTATTTCTTAATTTTGTCTGCTTTGTTTCTTAAATACTTCAAGCAAGGCTCAGGTCCTCAAGTTCCTTCCGTCTTTGTAGGACATGATCCATTGGCAGATACTTGTTTTTGTTCTTCCATAATGCTACTGAACACCGCATGAAAGTTATTCATGTCCCGAGTAAGCGTGGGTTGAATATTTTCCTCTAAAGCATTATCGTCACTTGCATCTGAAGGTTTCTCAACATTTGGAATATCAGCAAATAGGATGTGAGATATATCCAAATTTGATAAAGACTCTCCTACCTACAAGATAATAGATAGTCGGTGAAGACACTCGCCCAAAAGATGCACAACTTAGCATATAGACCTACTGCATGGCTCTCAGCTCGTTAAGCCTAGAATGGGTTAGAGTAATAAAATATAACATAAATGTAACAACACCCATTCTTGGAAACAATATACTCAAATTGCATTACAATCAATGAAAATTATTATTTTATCCTTCTAGAGTTACCGTACGTGACAACAAGGAGTCACGAGACTACTGACGGTACTAAAGTCCAAGTTAAATTATTACCATTTTCATTGTTAATTCAACAATTATCTCCATTTTTAGCCTATTTTTATTTATGAAAATATAGGCTTATGAGATCACGTTCTGTCCGTGTGTGTGTGTGTGTGTCTGTATGTGTGTGTGTGCGTCCATGTGTGTGTGTCCCTCCTCCCTAATAACTTCCAAACGGCTGGAGTGATTTCAATAAAACTCGGTAAGGTCATAGTACTCTTTCGGCCGACCCCGACCGTGTTATTAAAATTGTATTACGTCTCTCCAATCCAACATGGTGGTTGTGCGAAATATTTCACCGGCATTCTATATCTCTGAAACTATAACTGACATCACCCTGAAATTTTGTTCACCTATGAGACTGGATAATGGTTTAGTTTCCGGTGTACAATCATCATTATTATTATACCGACAGTAGTGGCTACGCGGGCTAAAGCGCTGCGTTAGGTCAAGGGGCCAAGCTCTCTGCTGACTCGGTAGACGCGTGGGTTCGAGCCCCACCGTCGGCTGTCCTTGAAATGGTTTGCCGTGGTTTCCCATTTTCAACACCAGGAAAATGCTGGGACAGTACTTTCTGACAGGCCACGGCCGCTTCCTTCCACATCCTTGCCCAGTTTCATTCCTCTTCATCCATTCCATCTCTCATCCCGACGCGCAAGTCGCCCACGGGCGTCGACTAGAAAGACCTGCAATCGGCCTCTCAGGAGGCTACACGACAAAAAAAATAAAAATTATTATATGCCGGCGCCTCGTAAGAAACGTTTAGTGTATCCTTTACGTTTGGAAAAGTGGAGAAAATAACGAAAATTAATTACGAATGCACCAACAATAAGATTCAGTGATGAATTGGGTTCGAGTCTGCTTCTTCTTCTTGTGCCTATCCGTGCCGGATGTTGGTGACCATCATAGTTATGTCAGTTTTGGATGTTCTGAATTGTTCTTCACTCGTGTGTGAAGTCCATGTTCTTAAGTTTCCAAGCCAAGATGTTCTTTATTTATTTACGTAATAAAGCAAACATTTCCGGAGCAGCAGTGACAATTCAATTTGTAATCAACTTCTAATGACTCACAGAAAGTATGAGAATCATAATTAATATATTTTCAATAATTTGCCTTGTAAAGGTTTGAAAGCCAAAAGTAGCTGTTGTAAAGAATTAATCATTTTTCAGGTCCTATTAAAGTGTGAACCTCCTCCTATCCGCGGCTTCGGTGGCGTAGTTGGTAGCATGCTGAGCTTCTATGCCAAAGATCGCGGGTTCAAACCCGGCCGAAGTCGTCGAATTTTTTAAGAGCGTTAAAAATCCCTCAGTATGCCTTCCTTCGGAGGGGAAGTAAAGCCGGCGGTCCCATGGCATTTATGGCACGTTAAAGAACCTTCCACTAATTACACCTGTGTGAAGCTAAATTGTATAGGTTAAGAATATAAACAACGGTAAGCCTCCGTGGCTTAGGCGGCAGCACGCCGGCCTCTCACCGATGGGTCCGTGGTTCAAATCTCGGTCACTCCATGTGAGATCTGTGCTGGACAAAACGGAGGTAGACAGGTTTTTCTCCGGGTACTCCGGTTTTCCCTGTCAACATTTAATTCCAGCAACACTCTCCACTATCATTTCATTTCATCTGTCATTCATTTAATCATTGCCCCAGAGGAGTGCGTCAGGCCTCGGCAGCCGGCACAGTCCATATCCTCGCCGCTAGATGGGGGCTTCATTCATTCCATTCCTGACCCGGTCGGAGACTGGAAGCAGGCTGTGGATTTTCATTTTTTTCAAGAATATAAACAACGCTCTTAGTTTCCTACGTTCGTTGCCAAGAGCCGACTGCGGTGACGTATGGTAGCTAAGTTCTGAACTAGTAGTCGTTGACGGTGGCGTTTGGCGGCAAAAGTAGGAACTATTTGAAAAATTCAAAGTCTGCAGTCCTTACTTGAATTTAAAAAAAAAACAGATAACACACACTAATACAGCCATCACAATTAACACCGGTTATCAGACAGATTCTACGCACACCCAAAGTGCACGGGGCTACATACCCGCGTTGTCGCAGCCCCTAAACTGAGGAACCAACCAACCTAGGTGCAATATGGTGAGTTTTGTGGCTGTTGACCTTAATTTTCTTAGTATTGTTGCAGTTTTCTAAATTTATATGTAGTGGATAAAAAACACTATAAATAAATGTACATATTTCTAATAAATCCCTTAAAAATAGAAGTAGGATGATATTCAATACACATACAGCACGAATGACAAAAGAGGGAATATTTTTTTGTTCATTTGACACAATTATTAATGAAATTAGGAAATAACGTTTATGATAATTTAGTTTAGTGTGACGACTGGAACTGCTTTGGGTAGGGGTGCCCGCGCACTTCTTTGTCTAGTTGGATTTAGTTGTTTCAAAGTTTTGGCTACACGGCGCGGGCGTGGAGCGGCGCAACACCACCTATATACAGGCCTGTGCACTGAATTGAAAATAAGCAAGATGGCGGATACCGAAGGCAGAAGTTTGTGATCATACATTTGTTGTTGTTTTTGTGCGATTTTTTCAGTTTTTTGCTGTAAAATATGGTTTACAAGTGTTGTGTTCTGAAGTGCAGGGGGAATTATGATCATGAGAATAAAGTTCGAGTGTTTAAGTTCCCCGAAGAAGAGAATTTGAAGAAACTTTGGATATCAGCTATTAACGAAACATTGTGTGGTAAGTAGGCTACCAATACGGTACACGTATTTTAATTATCTAAGCAGTGTTAGCCTACCGTACCACATAAATAGCCGATATACCGGTAATCTTAATAATGTAAAGAATTACCTAGGCTGCTATAAATAGTTCTAAGAACTATTTCATTGCCTTGCAAGCAACACGTAAGTGACCAAGCCTAGTCATTTTAAGGTTAGAGTTGGAGCAATACTTTGCATTTAGGCTAAGTTTCAAATAATAATAATGAACGGTGTTTCCTCATTAAATAATTAATAAACGAATCTCCCAACATGCGAGGCAAGTTTGTTGTGCATGGGTGAATTAAACATGTTGTGATCAAATACTGAAAATGTTTTAGTGTGATAATTATAGATTCATTTTAATGCATGCATATTGAGAATCGGTGTTCAAAGCTAATGATTTATATAATTGAGTCTGGCCTCACTGGAAAGTCATTTAATATGCACCACAAATTGCTCAGATTCCTGATTAAGTAGGTACCTAACCCCTTTATTGCTCCCAGCGGAGATGTTTTAATAGGAAATTCCCCAGTGAAGGTAATTGTTTAAAAGCAAGATATAAAATATAAGTAGACCTGTAGCTCAATAGTTTGTTCTAAAACTAATCTTCTGATACTGGTACCTTATAGTACGGTACTCGAGACGAAAGAGTAGGCCTAGAAAAAAAATTAGCCTATGGTACTCAATGATTTACAGTACCGTATTTATACCTTGGTTGGCAATTGATATTTTTAAATATAGGCTACTCTATACATGCCAGAAATCACTACTATTTCCCTAAATATACCCAGGTGTGTAGGTTACTTCGATGATAAGCTGTATTCTTTGCATATTCATAACATTTTCTTGTCCAATATACAACTTTTTATGGAATTATCTGCTGAATTTTAAGAAATTTGGTCAGTTATCATGAACCATATCACTAAGATATTTCACAATTCATTGAGTAATAATAAATACATTCCTAGATCACTTGGAAAGTGCAGCAGTTATCTCACTAGGACCCAAAGAGCCCAATGTGGCGATGTAGCTCAGAATGTAAGATTAATTATCGGTAGGCCTATACACTTTACTTCAATGAATGTTACTCAGTATGATTCTTTTGCAAATTGCAGGTTTGTGAACTGCATTTTAATGCTCAAGACATTCGACAGAATACTGTATTCAATTGTGAAGATGGCCAAGAGATTACACTCCCATCAAAAGTGCCAAGACTTAAACCTGGTGCTGTTCCATCTCGTCTACCAAATTGAATCAGTGACCCATGCATCGTATCCTCCCTTTGTTAGTAATGAATAGAACTCATTTTAAATAGCCCAATTCTATCATCACGTGTAGTATTTCAGTGTTCCAAACCACCGCAGTTCCCTGCAGTCAGCTGATCGAGATGTTGCTGTCAACAATGTGATGTCATCAGCCATCTATTGGATGTATGATCGAAAAGACATTCAAATAAAATGCAACGACCTCGTAATTCTGCCCCTTAAAACAACAATAACTACCGTACCTAAAATTCAATCTTCTCCTGTGATATTTGTAAATATTTTCTAGTATAATACCTATTTCATCCAGAGTTTTTCAGTTGTCATGTTTGATCTGAGGAGTGAATTCATGCCTGCCTAGTAGCCTAATTATAAAATATGTTATATTATATTTAATGACAAAAGGTGCATCATGTCACTGTTATAATTACAAATCACATTTTTACAAAAGTTAGCCTAATTTTATAATATGCATTGTCAACAAGAATCAGTACCCCACTTCAGTCCCTCTGTTGTGTTCAAAATCATTTTCAATATTCCTCTACTCCAGTATTTTAAATGTGATCATTGCAGTTGGCCTTTAAATGAATCCAATATAGCATATTGTGGTTCCCCAGCTACCGTATCTGTCTTCCAAGGTACTTTGTTTTTCACTTTTTGCTACTGTGCCTGAAATTAACAATCGCCCAATAAAACTGGAGCGCCTGTTTTTCCAAAATCACCGTACCAAAAATAGATAGACCCTCCAGCTACATAACTGTGATCCACCCGCTAGGCTTTTAGAATATTTCTATATGCCACATTGTTTCTGGTAGTAATACAAAACCCAACTTGAAAATGGCTTTTGAATACCAGCCATTTATGTGTCAAATCTGATTTTATGGCAGATGTATATTTTGATCTCTCTGTTAATAGTCAGCCCAAAGGCTGGTTGGATCCTCAACAAGCACCACTGTAAGTTATGCTAATAGAAACCCACAAAGCAGCACCACGATGAGACATACTAGGCAAGGTTCCTCTGTACAACTTGAGTACAGTTAGTGTCAGTACTGATGTACTGTGTCAGTACTGATGTACTGACTCAGTACATGGCACCAGCCATAGCCTACCTTGGTAGCTTCCACATAATCGCAATCATGAATGAGATGAGACATTAGTGAAAAGCCACATTTTGCTCTAGCCTGTGCGACAGACACAAAAACACTACAATCATCAAGAGATGGCACAAGTAAATATTTGGATCATGTTTGTCGAATTTCAGGTTGTCATACTTATTTCCGATGAGAAGATGCAACTGTTTAATTATATACTCTTATTAGATTCAGCTACTCCTCTATTCACACCATAAATATATCCATTCAGCAAGTATGTCAACAGACAATCTTGACAGCTTATGAAATTTGAAATCAATTTTATTGTTTTTTAGTCTAATAAGTGAATTTAGTTTCAGTCGGTCTTCATGTTAAGGGACACTGGGACTGAGTTTTCATATTTCTGTAATTATCAATGGATATTATTCTAATTTTACACACATCACTCAAATACTAATATACACTATGCTACCGATTTACACTTTTCGATCTCTAACCGTTTAGGAGATATGATTATTTTTATATAGATATTATGCAAATTTTGAAAATGGTCCTTGCGTTAAACAGATAGAGGTAGCTCATTTATCATGACTTTCCCATATAGATATTTAGTATGAAAGCAATCCTAGTTATTGGTTTTGAGTTCATATGAATATGTGTTGAGATATAAATTAACTCATTTCACATTTTTTTAAATTCCATTAATTGCCTATTATTTAAAATTAAAATATTTTTAATGGCAAACCTAAGAATACTACAGTAAAACTAATCACTGAACTTATGGATGCATTAATATAGAATATGAATACAAATTTGCAATATTATAGCAGCAAATCTAATGCACAAGGACCAAATGTTGTATCAAAAAATGGGAAGCCACGATAAATGGACTTTTATAAAAAACATGCATATTTTTTGGTTATCAGCTTTCAATTTTAGGTAATTATCAATGGATATTGTTATAATGTTACACACAGCACTCTAATAGTAATATACACTAGACTTCTGATTTACACTTTTCTATCTCTAACCGTTTAGGAGATATGATTATTTTAATATGAAAAATATGCAAATTTTTAAAATGGTCCTTGCGTTAAACGGATAGAGGTAGGTCATTTATCATGACTTTCCCATATAGATATTTAGTATGGAAGCAATCCTAGTGATTGGTTTTAAGTTCATATTAATATTTGTTGAGATATAAATTAACAAATTTCTCAATTTATATCCCATTAATTGCCTATTATTTGAAAATTAAAATATGTTTAATGGCAAAACTATGAATACTACAGTAAAACTAATCACTGAACTTATGGATGCATTAATATAGAATATGAATACAAATTTGCATTATTATAGCAGCAAATCTAATGCGCAAGGACCAAATGTTGTATCAAAAAATGGGAAGCCGCGATAAATGGACTTTTATAAAAACATGCATATTCTTTGGTGATAGGCTTTCAATTTTAGGTAATTATCAATGGATATTGTTTTAATGTTCCATACAGCACTCTAATAGTAATATACACTAGACTACTGATTTACACTTTTCTATCTCTAACCGTTTAGGAGATATGATTATTTTAATATGAAAAATATGCAAATTTTGAAAATAGTCCTTGCGTTAAACAGATAGAGGTAGGTCATTTATCATGACTTTCCCATATAGATATTTAGTATGGAAGCAATCCTAGTGATTGGTTTTAAGTTCATATGAATATTTGTTGAGATATAAATTAACATACAGTATTTCACAATTTATTTTTCCCATTAATTGAAAATTAAAATATTTTTAATGGCAAAACTATGAATACTACAGTAAAACTAATCACTGTGCTTATGGATGCATTAATATAGACTATATATAAAAATTTGCTACATTATAGCCACAAGTCTGATGCATATGGGGCGAATTTTGTTCCAAAAAATGGGAAGCTCAGAAAAATGCACTTTTATAAACCCATGCATATTTTTTTAGTTATCAGCTTACCTTGTCAACTAAAACTGCCCAGCACCATATGTCAACACCCTCTTTCTTGCTTTTCTGAGCTCCTTATTAGGAAATTAAGTACAGAAATACTCGCCTCAATGAAAGTCCATGAATAGGAGGCGTTTAGATACCATGCACTAGACATTTCAAGAATTCGCTGGACCTTTAAATATGGCGGAATTTGGAAAAGACTTTCACTAAATTGTCCGCTGGAGTCAGGGGCATAATTATATCAAAGAATAAAAAAATCAATATTTTTGCAATTTCTGACAAAAACTCAGTCCCAGTGTTCCTCTGTACCCAATTAAATTGGGCGAGGACTAAAACTTTTCAATTCACACTTGCGTACAGGACCTCTAAAAATACTTGGATTAATTAAGCACTTAAGTGTATAATTAATCCAAATAATGTTTCCACATTGACAGAAAGTTGTGAGTCGATAGTCCTACGTTTTACTCCCCGACCAATTTAATTGGGCCAATTAACATGTGGAGCAACTAAAATGCAATTAATTCATTAGATTATGAGCGCAACATTGAAAAATGACTTCGAAAAGTTCAAGTTGTATGGACACCATTTTTGTGGCACCAAATATTAGAATGTTATCCTGAAAGTCTTGAAATAGCCTATTATGAACAGTCTCTCCTCCTCTCACCCTGTCTGTTGCATTTCTCCGCCCTTTGTAGCCTTACAGCCTCAATATATTAGAAAGCCATCCACTGTGTTAAAGTTTCATTGTCTCTAAAACTTAAACAGGATTGTCGGCCTCTCCCCCCATGTGTCCAATGACATTTCAAATATCTTCAAGCTCAAATGAGTGCCTTTTGTTATGGTTTAGAAAGTCATACCTCACATATAAAAATATTTCGTTTAGTAGTGTAGTCATTGTGCTTCAACAGCTATTGGATCAAAATTTAATGCTTTTCAGTCGGTCAACATGATTGTATCCAATTGTAATGGGTGTTTCTCTACTCTTGGAAGAAATTTACATGAGAGTAATAAATACACTTAGATGACTAGTTTTGACATAGATTAATAGCCTGAGTGAAAAGTATCTGATGTGACATTGTGTGTTTATGTGAATAGCCTACTATGTATTTTAAACTAGCAGAGACATTGCTGTGTTAAAGGTATTTTATGCTCAACTTTGCTTCCACTCACAGTGTATGTAAATATTTAGGATGCTCTGGATATAAATGATAATAATAAAATATACACCTCATATTTGTAGGTGACAGGTATGATGTGCAATAAATTACTAGAAAAAAGCCAATCAAATTAAGAAACTGTTGCTTTGGTAAGAGCATAAAGTAATTGTAATTTCGGTTGTACTCTAATCTTAACTTATTGGCTGTTATAAACAATATTAAGATTGAAATTAGATTAACTCGTGGTGTAGTAGCTAGCATTCTTGGCTGCCGCCCCGGATGTCCAAATTCGATTCCCGGCTCCCCCAAGAAATTTTAATTCTAGTCCGAGGGCTGGAACGGGGTACTCTCAGACTTGTGAGGCAAAACTGTGAATTCCACAGTACGGTACATTTGAGAAATAAATTATCAACTTGTAAAAAAAAACACTGTTTACCTTTCTGCTTAGTAAATTGACAAATATTTAGACATTTGCCATTCATACTCCATAGATCATAATGGAAAATTCATTAAGTATAAAATTTTATTTGTGGGTTGTGTTGTATTTTACTTTTTTTTGTATTGCTAGTAATTGTAGGCTATATAAACTTTGAATCTTATCTAAAATAATTACACAACGTTATATGCTCTAAGTTATTGGTTGATATTTCTGGGATTTTGCGGTGACAATCCCCTGAAAATACTCACAATTTTCCAGGATAGCCAGTCCCCCCCCCGAAATAAAATTGTATATACGCCCCTGACACTGGCTGATGGCATCATCATAATAGTAAATCTATAATTTAAATGATGAAATGTGTACCCGGAAGTTTTCGTGAAGAAGACACAGTTGTTTATATGTCAAGTCCAGATATCTAGCTAAAAACCTGATCTTATGTAAATATTGAACATAACTGTATCAAATGCGTATATTTTACTGCTGTTAATTTAGCGCTATGTTTTGTGGCCAGTGAACTGTTGACATAAAATTGATCCAGAAACATTAAAATAGTGTATGTTTCATTTTTTCCTACGGTACGGTACCTAGTTTCCCGTGAGGTTTCATTTTCAGGTGAAGGATGAGAAGAAGCTTATTCAGTAGGCCTAGTATATTTGCTACGTAAGTAAAGGTAAGAAGGATGAAGTCATCATAATAGCCTAAAAATGCTGCCGACTACGATGTATCAATTGGAAGGAACCAATCATATGGGTCATGGCCTGCGGCGAGCTCCAGCAGCTCTGCCTACAGTGCCCGCCATCTTGTTTGAATGCAAAGGCCTGTTATCTAGGTGGTGTTGAGCGGCGGGCCGTAGGTTGGACGGTCCTGCAGTAGAGCGTCAATAATCCAATCGTCAAAAATCCGAACGGCCGCTTTAAACATGTGAACTGTATTTTGCACGGTGCTGTGAGAGAACAATAACCTTGAGAGTGTTTGTTTTGAACCATCCACTCCCCTCCCCCCCCCCCTCCCCCCCCCCCCTCCCCCAGTGGGCCAGGCTATTTTGAGCCCTGTCAGTTCAGTTGCTTCACTTGTTCAGTAGTGTAGTTGTAGTTGTATGCTGTGGTTCGTAGTGCGTACATAAGTTGTAAATATGTAGAGAATTGTTTTCGTGAAATGAGTACATTTTTCTGGATTTAAAGATGCAAATAAATCAAAGTACAATATGTATTGGTTGGTTCCTCAGTTTAGGGGCTGTATCCCCGTGTACTTTGGGTCTGTGTAGAATCTGTCTGATAACCGGTGTTAATAATTGTGATGACTGTATTAGTGTGTGTATCTGTTTTAATTCAAGTAAGGACTGCAGACATTGAATTTTTTCATGTAGTTCCTACTTTTGCCGCCAAACGCCACCGTCAACGACCAACTAGTTCAGAACTTAGTTACCAGATGCCACCACAGTCGGATCTTGACTACGAACGTAGGAACCTAAGAACGTTAGTCAAATGTTTAACCTATATATAATTTAACTTCAAACAGGTGTAATTAGTGGAAGGTTCTTTAACATGCTATAAATCTATGACACGGGACCACCGGCTTTACTTCCCCTCCGAAGGAAGGATACTGAGGGATTTTTAACGTTCTTAAAAAAACCAACGACTTCGGCCGGGTTTGAACCTGCGATCTTGGGCATAGAAGCTCAGCATGCTACCGACTACGCCACCGAAGCCGCTTACAATATGTACGTACATATGTAAGTACATAAAGTGTTTATTTTTATTTATCTTAACATTTTTAGTGTAACTAGGAATTTCTATGTTCTGTTCGAAAATCCGAACAAATCGGAAGTCCGACCCCCACCCCCTCAGTCCCAATTAGTTCGGATTGTTGACGCTCTACTGTATACTGTTATTTTAACATTTACTATGCTATTTGTTTTGTTTGTGTCACAGGGCAGGTTGCAGATGTGGGTTGATATACTACGGAAGGGAGAGGGTCCTTTGCCTCCCCCAGTAAACATCGCACCACGACAGCCCCAGAAGTATGAGTTGCGCTGTATTGTGTGGAACACGGCCGATGTATTACTTGTTGATGACGACTTCTTCCTGGGTGATAAAATATCTGACATTTATGTTAAAGGGTAAGGCTTCTGTATCTTTAAGGGAACCGTGAAGTGTTCCAAGCTGAGAAATGTTCATTTAGTATTATCATCATTATTTTAAAAAGTTTCCAAGGGATATTGCCTCCCCCCCCCCCCCCTCCCTTCCCCGTGTGGGTGCGGGTTAGAACACACCCATGGTATGCTCTGCCTGTCGTAGGAGGTGACTAGTAGGGCCTACAAGACTGACTGTCATGACTGACTTTGATTGGGAAGACTCTCTCTGGATGGGGAGTGCAGCATTCTACCACGGTATCCCCTGCCTTTCGTAAAAGGTGACTAATAGGGGGGGGGGGGTCTTCTTAAAGGTCTCTTTCGATTTTCCGGTCCCAATTTTGGTTTGACCCCTTGAAATAAACGTGCAAGTGGTTTGGGGAACGGCCCCTAGAGCAAGACTGGTTAAGTCCGATGACGACCGCGCGCCTCCTAAGAAAGCGCCACCTGCATTTTCTTCGTCTCCGGATTCTCCTCCCCATCATCTCCACAGATTCCATCCGTTTCGGTGGCTTATGGGATATAGATACGGTTTGACGGAATTCGTTTAGCCTACAGATTTGTGGATTTAAAATATATATATATATATTTATTCATTTATTATTTATCCCATGGACAATTACGCACTGTTCGTCAACAATCTCGTCAAAAAAAAGTAACAACATAACGAAAGAAGCCAGGCAATGAATAAAAAGCAGGGATAACATAGGAAAAATGCTAAGTGGAAAAGGTTGTACTGTACCCATGTGATGTTTTTCCATGGAAAATATGCTTCCGCCTCTAGCCAGCTCTAGTCCTCGGGCGTGTACCGTCCTCCCTCTGAGCGGTCACATATTTAGGATTTGATAACTAATAGGTATCAACTCTACAATAAGACACACAAGTCTACTCTGAGTTGAATCATGGCTAAAACACAGCAAGAAAGCTGCAAAATTGCATTTAAATAAAGAACAAACAACAAATTGAGCGTCCAGATGATACAGCAATAAAAGACAAACCCTTACTTTACCATCATTTATGCTCTCCATGGCTGGTATCCTAACCTACTGACTAGATCTCAAACCAGTCCATATGGTACCATAACCATCATGTGCTAACTTATATTCACAAAAATCTCCAAACATTAACAATTCCACCCTTTAATAAAAATTGTTCACACTCTATCACATCACTTGATCAAATAATAGCTGATTTTAAATTACACTGTGTGATCACCATTGTAATCACCGTTATATGTGCCTCTGCACTTGTTTCAATCAAACATAAACAACTATAATAATCCATGCATAGTGCATACTGATCTTGTATCTCACACTGTAATCTTAGAACTTTTACTAGTTAAACAATGCATACAATTTATCTACATAATTTGTGTGCGTGTTGTCTTCCTCTTTCTCCCTTCAAAACACTACATGAGTCTACCATGCCTCCTCCATAATACTTAGTGTGAGCCCCACCATATGCCTTTGATTCGGTCATTTTAAGTCATTAATGAGTTATCATTGTGTCAAGCCGTTAACCTATGCTACCCGTTCGCTTAGAATAGCGTATAATCTGGGGTTTATTCCTTCATACTTGGCGTTATTGTCAGTGCAAAATTACAATATTTACCAATTTCTAATTGGGCCATATATTAAGATATCTCGTCAATTTTTCGAGAGCAATATGTCTTAACACACATATAATTGATATTAATTTCCATAATTCTCAATTTATATCAATTCAGGTTACCAAATTTACATGTTCCTAATTGCTACTTCCTTATAAAAACCGGCTGAGGGCTGGCCGACCCTTCGCCTCGCACACAATAGCAGCTCACAGCGGGGTGCTTACCAAAAACATGGCCGCCTATTTCTTTCTCTATCACACACTGACATCCTTTCTCTCTCACTCAGAGTGGCCTTCACCTAGTCTGTCCCAAAGTGTCAACAACCGACTAGGGGTTTCCCTTGTCATTTCATTCACGGGCAATCTGCTTCTTACAGAGATTATTCGGGAAGACGAAACTGTTTAAATATTTATCACCCTATCATTAGGTTTAATGACTAGCCTCCGTGGCTCATTTACATATCAATCAGAGGAAAGAGATATAGCTAAACATGGGGCTCTCTGGGTTGTCGGTGGCTAAATTTTATATACGGTAGGGTGACTCAGTTATCCCTCCGTTAATATCACACTCCCTGAGGTGATTAATTCACTTATTCAGCTGGCTAAGGGTGGTATCCTACGTGAAGTTGGATGTCCTCGTTTTCCCCCTACACGATAGCGATCCAATTGGCTTGCCGCTCGCAGAAGCAGATTTGGGTGTAGGCTTACCTGATCTGACGATCCCAATCGCTTAATATATCATTCGTATGCCCCTTGGCTATACGAGTATTATACGATGTTTAGCCTACCTGACACCCTGACTACCGATGTCAGTGACCTGTTCCTCGCATCTTTAAGAAAAATATCTGGCTTTTATTCTTAATTTCCTTAGAATTAAGCAGCACTTCAAAATCTCTCTTAAACAGTTCCGTTTCCACTGATACTATTAACTTACTTCCCGTACATTGTGACTACTTGATCACTTGTGACTTTATTACATTGGCATTACATTTAGCGGTCCCTCACTTTGAACAATACTGCTTGGCTCTGCAGTTATTACATTTAATATGTACACAAGAATTTTCCCTGACATTTACAATCCTTTTACCATTACTGACATACATTTTTCTTAGCTTGACTTGACACAACGTAACTACATTTTCCATCATTACAATGAACTTCCGCGTTCATTATTGACTTGACCAATTTACTGAACTTGCCATAATTATACTATTACTACTGCAATGAACTTGACTTTACTCATGACTTGACGTAAATCAATCATCTTTAAATCTGCAAAATTGTTTAACATAGTGAGGAATGTAAGTCATTCCTTCATGGACTCAAATTCTCTGGCAAATTATTACTTTATACATAGGCATATGGTGTGCTACACTTCTACATAATAATCATGGTTTTGTACTCACTTCTGCTTCTTCGGCGGTCTCGCCCTCTTATATTCCGTTATGCCCACCATATTTGCATATTAGCAAGCCATATTCACTTTCACAATATACACTTCACGTGGATTCTTCACTCTTAACTCCACAGTACACTGATACATTTGTATGAAGCTAATTCTTCGTTCTGACACTTCACAACATTTTATATTAGACATAACACTTGAAATATACATAAAACACTTAAACACTCGATATGTATTTATCCTCGGCCTCATTCGGCTACATTCACTGCACAATTTCAGAAATACAGGTTCCGTCGAGATTCCTTCCTGGTCGATTCTTGATTCCTGACAAGACAGTCTCGTGCTCTCTACCTGAAGATTTCCTTCGCAATCCCCAAAGTTCTACTCTAGCGATACTGGTTACAGTCCCTAGATGCATGTACGCCTCCTACTCCTTCACTGTACATATTACTCAGACTTTCCACTGCTTTCATTGTCTACCGAATGCTACACATTCG
Organism: Meconema thalassinum; assembly: GCA_946902985.2. NCBI lineage: Eukaryota > Metazoa > Arthropoda > Insecta > Orthoptera > Tettigoniidae > Meconema > Meconema thalassinum. The sequence goes on along the minus strand of OX336396.1, from coordinate 46,231,053 downwards.
CACATAGTCGGTACCGACTTGAATTGCGCTCTTTTATTCATTAAGCAGTTATAAAATTGTGACATTCTGCTATCACTTGTTTCACTTCTCCTAGCAAGTATTGCTGTTCATGTGCGCTTATTGAAACTTAATTTCACCCTTTCGTTTGACATTAGACTGCACTTGAAAGTTGTACATTATACTTGTACACTTGTAAAAGATATACTGTCATTAAATAGCGCGTCTATATTTCAGTTCTGAGCGGCACGCGCTCCACATTGTTCTGTTATATTATACATTACACTTGTATGAAAGACAAAGTCTTTGTGTATAGCGTCCCGTCTTCGTCCTGAGCGACACGCGCTCCGCACTGTTTTCTGGTTCAACTGACCCCGCTTCCTTCCTCCTCCGAGCTTATAAAGGATGTAGAGCAAAAACTAGTTCCCTTAACTCGTAGGAGCTTCATTTTCCTTCATAATGCCTTTACCGGACTGGTAAAGCATTTTTCTGATTCCTCTTGTTGATCAGGTTTCAACACTGCCCGCGTGCACGCGATCCGATCGGCCAATTAATTATAAATAATTAATCCCTCGATGGCGTCATCACGATTCACTTGAAGTGAATTCCCGGCCTCCTTCCGCGAACACCCTTAAAGGTCCACATCCGCTCAATTTCTTGTTACTGCTTCGATTTGGATGCTTGATGGTTCGTAAAATAGCCTTCCTGAATTCCATTCACTAAGGTGTAACTCTCATTTCTGTAGATTGCTCAGATCGCGAGTAATCATCAATTTACTGTTCCAGCTTCCCCCACTACTGGTCAATTCCTTTGTGTACTGGTGACTTATTGGTCCACATCTGGCCTTCCCCTGTTCCAAAGACGCTTGTAAAGAGTCCCAGATGATTGAAGTGTCGTCTGTCTGGCACGCCCAGTGAACTCGGGTCATTAATTCCCTGTCACAAACTCCAAGTTCTTGTGCTCAAACTGCGAATCCGTACGCTTTCTAGCAAAACCATACAATATTCCCTCAATATTCCTGTGTTAATTCCACTTATAACTTCAGAACGATCTCTTTTAATTACCTTAGTAATTTTATATGCAAGTTCTCTTGCGTTTTCTCTCGGCTGTACTTCCTTAATGATCCTGGGTTCAGTCTTCTTCTGTAGTACCTGACTGATCTCTTCTCCCCAGTGTAACAGGTTCGTAACCAGTCAGCATAATACCCTCGGGTACAGTACGTACATTGTACCATATTCTCAATAAACCAAGGTCTAAGTTAAGCAGTATTAACGAGCCCAAGAAGCCCCTTAAAGACCTGAAGTGCTTAAAGAGGACTCTTTACTTTATGCAGTTGAGATCGTCCTTTGCGATTGGCATATGTCATCACAGGTTAGGTCATTGCCGGCCATGACACAAACAAATTAAACCAAGTCATATTTTAAGTAGCAACAACAGATGGCGCGCATATCACTTAGACGTAGCGTTTAGTAACATAGTGCACATAACAACAAGTAGATCACACCACTGGTGGTAGACTATGAAGCTAACGGATCTCGTAGCATCCAGTCCGAGGGGAGCTTTTTACAAGAACGGACGCTACAGGACTCAAGTTAACTTTATAGTAGAATGTATAATTTGTGTATTCGCCACATCGAGATATAACCATACTATTAGGCCACAAGATTATATAAGAATGTTTCTTTAGAACATAAATAGCAAATTAGTGTAGGCAACATCATACCTGAAGTTAGTCACAATAATAATTCAATACATCACAGGTTAGAACTAGAAATAACCTTGGATGACTTGAAGAACAAAACAATTAAATTTAAGATACTCAAAAACATCAAAATAATAATTCAACCAAAATAGACAAACGTCATACAGTAAAAAGGGTATTTACAGATGAGGAACGCCTAAGAAGATCATAACGAATGAAAAGCTACTAGGCAACTCGGAAAGGGAACTTACCGAAGAAGAGGACCAGAAAATGATTGACTGAAGTAGTCCAATGAGATCGTAAAAGCAGAAGAAGATCACAGGTTAACATACCTAAACAACATTAATAATAACTCAATAACTATACTAGTGAGCAATACTATCTGTAAATAAGTGTGACACATTACACTAGTTTTTACCAATTTATACTGTATAAAAGTCACAGCAGTGGCATGCAGTGACCCTCGAGACTAGTGAGGCACTGTATTAAAGCCACTATAACAACAATAATATTATGGTGTATGTCGACAGTCACTGGTGAAAGGGTGAAGTTGACACTGCTCGCAGCTACAGCGCAGAAGACACCCAACCAGATAAGTAGTATTCTGTAGTATACAGTACAACCATAGTTGACTTTTTACAACCATATAGTCACTCCAAACAAACTAACTCCGGTTTTCTATCACCATTTTAGCATTTCACCTAACATCATATATACTAAAATTAGCATACACCGACAAGTTGCATTACCAATGCTGCAACTAAATAATTGTATATATTGTAAATATTTTCACCTGTATTTTCAAACGTAGATTTTATAGCCTAAGTGTAATGGATCTAATGATGATCGCTTGACGATCGAAACTGGTCATCCTAGTGTATTTATTAATCTCATGTATTTTTTTTTTTCAGGATTAGGGTATAACCCAACTCTTTTGTGTACATTCATGTTGACCGACTGAAAAGCACCAAACTTTTTTTTGACAACGATAATAATTATGATAATATCATCATCATTAAAAAATAGGTATTTTGAAGTCCCCTTCATACGGTACAATTCAGTACAGCACATACAGTGGTCTATAATAATTATTCCCCCTAGGGGCTCACATCTAGTGGGACATGGGTTGGCGTCCACAGGACCCCAGCTGAGTCCGGCATTGCTTCCACTTACTTGTGTCGGACTCCTCTCGGTCTTCTTTCCTGTCGACCTCTGTTGGTCTACTAATCGGTACTGCAGGGGGGTGCCCCAGACCGGGCATCATCGGCTAACGACACCCGTCCTTCCCTGAAGCGCTTATGCCAGGCCTTGAGCCTTGCAAGGGACATGCAGTGTTCGCCGTACACTTGTGACATTCAGCGATGAATGTCCGTTCCCCCTACTCCTTCCGCTGTCAGAAACCGACGCCTCCATGTCACTGTTTGCAATGCGAATGGGAGCGTTTGACGATTGCTGCTGCTCGCTTTGTATCGATACGTGACGTGCACGCGTGCCCTTTAGCGACGGGCTGTGACTTTCCACGCTCTGGTCGGAACCACACCTCGTTACACACGCCACGATTAGCCATGTAGTCACCAGTTTGCGCATTCCAGCCTCCAGCTCGTTTTCTTTTTGACCGCAACTTATACTTGTTTTCACGCATATGAAATTGGGCACAATTTGTGTTGACCGACCAGAAAACATTCTTTAATAATGAAGGGTGTGTGCAAGATATTGTAGGGATAATTATTTTATTTGTTGTATTTTAAGTAGTGAGTATATCATCACAGGGCTATTCTGCAAACTTACTGTAGGCTATATTGTGTTGGTGTACATCATTTGGAGTGTGTCTTTAATCGAGTTGTATGCTTACCACGGTGGGTGAGTGGTTATCGTGTCGGACTATCAACCCCAAGCTTGCAGGTTCGCTCCTGGCCGCGTTAAGTGATAATTGTTTTGAAAGGCAACAAAAATCACGGTACGCATGTCATACGTTGTTGGCATGTTAATGAACCCATTTGAATTCAGTAGGCCGTGTTCATAATGGAAAAAATAATCTCGGGATTTTCCGCCAACACAAAGTTCCTCCATTCTCTCCTAGAAAGCGCTATAGTGTCACGGAGCTTTGATATCTAACCTCCTTGACTTTCATAGCATTCCAATGAACGACAAAATTAATTAGTACGGAAGTTGCATGTGATTCAACATTAAACGCGTTGAATCATGTTGGCAGCACTGTCGTATATCGGTTACCGAAAATTAACCTAAATTTGCTGGTATGCAAAATTTAGAAATGTTGGCCTGCATACTTTCTGATACAGTATATTAAGATTAGGATAAAAATGTATAGAGTGCATTTTTCAGCAGTTGATAGCCCTGTTGACACTAAAAGAAACAAATATTCTTATCTGCTCCGGTGCGCAAATCACATACCAAATTTGGTTGAAATCCAACAGATAGTATGGAAGTTACATGCATTTTAAGAATGGACCTATCAGCAGGCATAGAATCATGTTGGCAACACTCTCATGAATGGGCTCCTGTATATTAGTCTGATATAATATTATCTATAGATATGATTGTGTGTCAACGTTGGAACAATTCCCATGCATATATTTCGAGATATTTACCATAGACCTGAACATGCAAGCTGCCCTCTGGGCGTCAAATAACAAAGCTTGCACCCGGCATCCGAATCCATACGATATTATTAATTGTATTATTATTATTATTATTACCGAGTTGCATGTAGGCCTAACATAATTTAAATATTATGTTTGTTTACATGTATATATTTACTTATGGGGCAATAGCCCCACTTGCACTTCGGTGTCGTAGTTGGTAGCATGCTGAACTGCTGTGCCCAAGACAGCGGGTTCAAACCCGGCCAAAGTCGTCTGATTTTTTAAGAGCGTTAATAACCCTTCAGTATGCCTTCCTTCGGAGGGGAAGTAAAGCCGGCGGTTCCATGTCATTGATTTATGGCATGCAAAAGATCCTTTCAGAGACTAAACTTGTATGAAGCTAAATTTCTAGGTTAGATTTCGTTGGAACGCTCTATCAAAGTTCCAACATTCACCACTAGGTATCATTGACAACTGGTAGCGAAAGTTGGAACTACTTGAAGTTGAACGGAACTTGTAGCTCACCCTAAGAATGTCCGCAGGAATCAGCTATAGACTCTGGCGAGCCGAACATGTCCTCGGACACTCCCGGCACTAAAAGCCATAGGATAAAAAAATAAATAGCACTTGCAATAAATTACGTTGATTCTGAAGTGAATGAAGCCAAGAAGAGCAAGTGAATGTGGAAAGTTTGTGTTTTCCTATGTAATTACCTACACATTTCAAGAGACCTCTCCAAAAGTCCTCTTCTTTTCTTTATGTCTGTTTCATGAAACAGCCACTGGTTGCTTAATATAATTTTCACTGTAACTTTCCCATCACTGTTGCTGCCGATTCGCTCCTCCCAACTGTAGGAAATTACCGTACATAGTGTAGTTTTATGAGTGTCTGATTTTCTCAAAATATGATTTTCAGCTGGCTGACTGACATGGAGGATGCACAGCACACAGATGTTCACTACAAGTCTCTGACAGGCGAAGGCAATTTCAACTGGCGCTTTATATATCCATTCAGTTACCTGGTTGCAGAGGACAAATTGGTGGTCCACAAAAAGGAAGGATTCTTCGCGATAGAAGAGACAGAATATCGGATTCCTTGCCGACTAACATTGCAAGTGTGGGATAATGATCATTTCTCAGCAGATGACTACCTAGGTATGTACAGTATGTTTTAGGGCGTTCTATTTTCTGATTTCATTGCAGGGCTTAGGACATAGAGATCATCTTCCCCATCTACTTTCTACGAGGGACGTACTATATTGTATTACACTTTTCTTTACCCAAATGAAGTACATTACACATCAGTTGTTGCGTCCACCTTCTCAACATAATCTCCTTGTAACTTCATGCACTTTTGCCATCGATGTGTCAGTCTCTCCAGACCTTTCTGAAACCATTATTTCGGAGTGCTGCGTCCCCACCCTTGACAGCTGTGTCCAGAGGTTTCTTCATGTTCCCAAACAGGTGATAATCACTTGGTGCCAACTCGGGAGAATATGGTGGCTATGGCAGCACCGTGAATCCCATTTGATCAATGGCAGCTGTGGTCCCTTGGCTAGTGTGGGGGCGGGCATTGTCATATTGCAGAAGTACACCTTTAGCCCATTTTCCTGGCTGCTTAGTTTGAATGGCACGACGTAAGCGCTTAAGGGTTGCCACATATGCTGCACTGTTAATCTTGGCCCCCAATTCCAGCCAGTCAATGAGGATGATGCCCTTTGTGTCCCAGAACACTGTCACCATTCGCTTGCCAACTGATGCCACGGTTCGACATTTATTTGGCGGTGGACTGCCCCTATACTTCCATTGCATGGTTACCGTTTTGCGGATTTTGCAGAACTGGACACAGCTGTCAAGGCAAGGGTACGCAGCACTCCAAAAGAATGGTTTCAGGAAGGTCTGGAGAGACTGACACATCGATGGTAAAAGTGCATAAAACTACAAGGAGATTATGTTGAGAAGGTGGACGTAACAACTGATGTGTTATGTACTTCATTTGGGTAGAAAAAAAAAATAAAGTGTAAAACAAGATAGTACGCCCTTCGTATTTTCTCTTCGTGTATATTTTATAATAAAATAAGCCTGATGAACTGAGCCATTTGAATATTTTACATTTATAATAAGTTAAACCAGCATTTATACTTACTGCTGCGTGAACATTTTAATTTATACAATGGAGATTGCACAATATAAGGGACTATAAACTGGCTTACTAATATTGCCTATCACAGTCCTAAATCCTAATCTATTTATTATTTACAATATTTCGAAGATGTTTCACACGCGTTTCATGTTCATTATGACGCAATGTTTGTAAATCATAATTGACTTTGATCAGGGCACTACACGACACAGCATATTATTTTTCCTAGACTTGTCACTTGACATGATCAATTAATTAACACACAAAAGATTTCGACGTAAATATTAATGTGATCATAATAATAATTTTAAGCATCTCCTAATGTAGCTGATCACATGATTGTATTTTCTATAATCCGACACTTCGAATAGTGGAGAAATAACATTTTAACATTTGAACGCTGATTATTGTCAAGCCATCATAAAGATTGACATGATGTCATTTATTTTATTTTTTTATTTGTCGTATGATATGGTACACACTTACAGTACATCAAAATACATCTTAATGAAAAAAAAAGAGAACAGATAGGCTCATAAAATTCAAAATGTAGTCCACTGATGCAGGAGTCGCTGAGAGAAAATCCAATATGTTGCCTCCGTAGGATCTTAGAGGACAGTCGTGAATGATGTGCTTCATCGTTTGTCTATCGGCTCCACAGTCACACTTTGGAGAGGGTAACCTGTTCCACTTGAACAAAGAGTCCGCACAAACACCAGAATTGGTACTGATAAAGTTTAATTTCGACCATATCCGACGAGGAAGATCAAAGCCAGGTACTTTGGAAGTGACAGATGGCATGTCTCGGCACTCCTGTGGAGCAAAAATCTTCCAATCATGAGACCACTGCTGGATTTTGTCAAAGTTCTCATTCATAAGTCTCATAGCTGTCTTCAAAGGCGGCTGCCTTGAGCGAAGTCTGGGTAGACAAGCAGCAGGTATATCAACATGAATAGGGAGATCCTGATTTTGAAGTATCTTTTGGTATGTTTTGACCAGGATATTACACCTGCGGAGATGGGGTGGAGGAATGTAGCTCATAACAGGAAGCCATTGAATGGGGGTGCATTTAATTGTACCAGATATCAATCGCATGGTCTTGTTGATTTCAACATCGATCTTCCCTATGTGAGGGCTGTTTAACCACACAGGGGCACAATATTCAGCAACAGATAGAACGAGGCTAATTGCAGAAGATCGAAGAGTTGAAGCATTAGAGCCCCATGTTGTTCCACATAGTTTCTGGATGATGTTGTTGCGTGATCTCAGCTTAGCAGCAGTCTTCAAAAGGTGTTGTTTGAAGGATAAGGTTCTGTCTAAAGTAACACCCAAATACTTGGGATGCCGATTGTGTGGCAGAAGGACGTTATCAAAGTACACCCTGAGATCCATGTTAGCCATGCGATTATTCAAGTGGAAGGCACACACTTCTGTCTTGGTCATACTAGGCTGTAGTCTCCATTTGCGAAAGTACTCCCCTAGGACACTCAGGTCTGTTGTTAGTGTGTTCTTAGTTGTAGTTATGTTTGAACTGCTTGTAGCTATAGCCCAGTCGTCTGCATACCCAAATGTCCTTGATTCCGTCCTTGGCATATCAGCTATGTACAAGCTGAAAAGAAGTGGAGCCAGGACAGAACCTTGTGGTAATCCGTCATTCAATTTCCTTTGTGCACTAACTGTGTAACGTGTTTTTCGTGGGGGGTTTTATGCCACTGGCATAAGTCAGTAGGAAGCCATTCTATAATTATTTACGCGGCAAATTGTTCAGCCAAGATAATTTTTCATGTTAATTTATTATTATTATTAATTTATTATAATTATTATTAAGATATTTTCGGAGCATTTTATAAAAATTATAAGCATACAGATAGGTTTTCTATGTCTTAGAAAACGCTATCAAGCAAATTATTACGAACGACAATATCATAGAAAATTATGTGATTACGGAATTTTACGGAGTTTTCGTCAGTTAGGATATATTGAGAGGCATGACTCACTGGGAATTCAAATACAAGCTGATTCCTGTCGAGAAGTATTACGCAAGGCTGGGTCGCATCGTCAAGAAAAGGCGAATGTATGGAACGGAAAACGACTTCTCCCTCCCGCGGAGGGTAATGAGCCAGAGTGGGGATCTAGCGCGTAGGGTGCAGCCAATCAGTGGAGATCATGTAAGCTAGGAGTCGGCTGAAGAGTGGGGGAGCCGACAGGTGCATATATCGTCCGACGCGCCGTGGAACGTGGACAATCTGTGTAGTTCTTGCCGAGTGTGGTTATACGCGGGAGTCGCTCCGATGTTCCGTGGAACGAGGACTATCTGTGTAGAACTTAACGAGTACGGTTGTACGCGGGAGTCGCTCCGATGTTCCGTGGAGTGGAGGACTAACTTTTGTAAAACTTAACCAGTGTGGTTTTACGAGTGTTTGGGTCCGATGTACGGACCATAGAATTATCTAATCTACCAGAATATCATCAAATTTCGACGGAGATGACGACGTCCAGTAGACTGTGGGAAGCACACAGCATCATCCAGTACGAGGGAAATGCTTTGGCAATTTCCAGTGGTAAGCGCAAATGACGCAGAAATACGCAATCTCTCATTTCTCTTTGTTTTACATTTCATATTTCAGTAACTTCATAGCTTGGAAATAAGAGTAAAATCAATAATTTATCAGACTCCGTTTTCAAGCAATTTTCTATCGGTAATATTAAAATCGCAACGCTCCAATTTAAATTTTATACTTATTATTATTATTAATTTTGCTATACTTGTTTTATATAATAAATTCAAATCTTTTACAATGCAATCTTTGCTTTCAGTAGGTAGCATTAGATATAGACCAATTCCTTCTCCTGATACAATTGTTTGTTGGGTTAATGATCAAATCATACCACGATCTGAGTGAATAGATTCTTGAAGGTGTTCTGCCAGAGCTAGACGTTGTTAAATACAAATTTAGATTTCAGCATTGCATTGAGGTCTTGGCGCCCATTAAAACAACATAGCTTAGGCAAAGGTAAACAGTTACATTTGTCACTCAACGTGAGGGTCAAAACATTACACTTGTCGCTACCAACAAGGGGCATTAAAAACTGCTACAATTGTCGCCGACAACTTGGGGATGAAAACCTAATAACATTTGTGGAAGGAGAAGGGTATATATTTCTGTGCCTGTATTTTGGGGGTTATTTGTCTTTATCAGTCTATATCATTATGGGGGATGAGAAAGAAAGACAGATGAGGTTACGTAGTGGTCATCAACTGGAGAGTGATGATACGAGAAGTATGTCGAGTGATGGTAGTACCGGGGTAGCGGAGGTAAATCCCGATACTGAAACAGGGAGTGTAGGCGGCCAACCAGAATTAAAAACTTTACTTCTCGAGTTCATGTATCAGAACAAAGTTAGTAGTGATGCCTTAAATGCTAAATTAGAACAAAACAACGCAAAATTAGAACAAAACAGTAGGGAAAATAGAGAGAGTAATGAAACTTTAAACGCCAGATTAGAACAAAACAGTAGGGAAAATAAAGAAAGTACAGATGCCTTAAATGCTAAATTAGAACAAAACAGTAGGGAAAATAGAGAGAGTAATGAAACTTTAAACGCCAGATTAGAACAAAACAGTAAGGAAAATAGAGAGAGTACTGAAACTTTAAATGCTAAATTAGAACAAAACAGTAGGGAAATGAGTGACAAATTCGAACTGATTAGAGGTGAGATCAGGGGGGTGATGGAAGAAAAGGCTAAAGAGATTATTGCAGATGTAGACAGAAAATTAGGAAAAGTACAGGAGGAGTTGGAAATTAGAATCAGTACACAGGCTGAAAATTTAAAAGAACTAGTGAAACTGGAAACACAGCAGGTCAAAAAGCAATTGGGGGGAGAAATTGACAAAATTCAGGTAGCTACTAAAGAGGTTAAGGAACAGCTGGGGGGTAGAATTGAGAAAGTCCACTCACAAATAGTTGCAGAAGTAAATGATTTAAGAGAGAGTAATAGAGAGAGCATTAGCAAGATTGTGGAGAAACAAGCAAAGCTATATGATAAAGTAGAAGAATCAGAAGGAAACATTAAATTAACAGTAAACAGTACGGTATTGAGAGGAAGGCTGAGGAGAAAATCGCAGAATTAGAGTTAAAATTAAAAGCTAGGATCAGGCAAGAAAATAGTCAGAATAGGCCAGTTTTTGTGAATAGCACACACAGGGAGGTAGAACTGGGTAAGTTCAGCAATCGACAGGGGTGCCCAATGGAGTTCATGAACACTATAGAAAATAAATTCGGGGAAAGGTTGGAAAATGGTAGTATTGAGTGGTGCCAGGTAGTTGAAATTTTAGAACAAGTGTTTGTGGGGGAAACGAGGAATTGGTTTGCTGTCTACAGAGACAAGTTTACTGATATCAATGATTTTAAAATGAAATTCTGTGAAAAGTTCTGGAATGAGGTTATTCAGTCGCAGCATCGTGAGGGAGTAGTGTGTGGTAAATATAACCCTAAAGGAAGCTCCACCATGACCGAATACTTTTTAGGGCAGGTATTAGTGTGTAAATATCTGGATGGCTTGAAGGAGGAAAGTGATGTGGTGAGATTGCTACTTAGGCACTTTCCCTATAGGATCAAGGAGGCTGCTTGTATCCAGAATGTAAAGACAATATCACAAGTAGAAAATTTGTTAAGCACATTTGATGCACTAGGGAGAGGGGGTTATGAGGACAATTTCAATCGGAACCAGGGTAATAATAATAATAGACCTAATGAAGCCAGGCATCAAGAAGTTCAAGGGAACGGTGGCGAAGGGGCCAACGCTCAAAATAGAAATAATAATAATCAGTTAAATCAGAACAGAGGAAATGGCTATGGTAATCAGTATCAAGGGAGGAACAATGATTTCAGGGGAAATCAAGGGAGGAACAATGATTACAGGGGAAATCAAGGGAGAAACAATGATTTCAGGGGAAATCAAGGGAGAAATTATAATGACAATAATTACAACCATAATAGGGGTCAAGGAAGAGGACAGCCTAGTGGTAGTAATATACAGCCAAACAATGACAACACAGCCCAAAACAACCAGACCAGTTCAGTAGTTAGTAGTACTACGGCCAGCTGTAGCGGTTCTTTAAACGGGAACCAGGCTGCGAAGTAAGGTCAGAATCTCAGTCTGTAGCATGCCCTGTCCATACAATTATACAGGAACCCTATGACCTAAATGTAAGAAAGGAATTATTACATGAACTAAATGATGAAGGTATTATTCAGGAAGTGGTTAGTAAGAGCCCCATAGTTAAATTTAACGTGTCCGAGGCGTACACAGATGTTTTAATTGATAGTGGTTGTATGAAGAGTTGCATAAGTAGTGCATTTTATGATAAAATGAAAAGAACTGGAGTAAATTTTGAGGAGATGCCAATTAAAAGCACTTTTGTTATCACAGCTGTTGGGAAGAGGTCTAAAGTAATTTCTATGCAAGTTTTAGTAGACATTAAAATTGATAATCATGTAGAGAAGCAGATTTGTCTTGTAATTCCAAATTTAGTATTCAGTGTTATCTTGGGTTCAGAGTGGCTAAGTAGAGTGTCTGGTAACTTATGTTATGATGTAGGGAGTTTGAAATTCAAATGGGGAGATTCTGAAGTAGAAGTAGCGTTCAATGACCATATTCAGAAGAGTAGTATTGTAGGTGTGATTTGTACTTTAAATGAGATGTCGCCAGCCGTAGAGCGGGGTTCTCCATGTTTTGTGGGCAGTGTGATTACGAACGGTAGTCTAAAGGACTCGTTACGTGATGCTGCGTTTCAGGGAAATATAGAGGATGAACAGTGTGTTCGGCCCTATGATGTGTTATTGTGTAATAGGAGAGTTTTTGAGGATCGCATTGGTATGGCCAATTGCTATACACATTCATTGAACGTTATTGATAGGTCAGTATTCACAGGACATAGATATCCTGTACCTTTCGCTTATCAGAGTGCAGTTGAGGCACAAATTAATCAGATGCTTGAAGATGGGATTATTGAGCACTCTAACAGTCCATATGTTAATTCTTTGATCACGGTACCCAAGACCGACGGCACTGTTCGTATTTGTTTAGACGCTCGTTTGGTTAACAGTAGAATTAGTTCAGATCAGCTGAAATCTATGTCAATAGATGAATTAATGCAAACATTTGAGGGGAAGAAGTATTTCACTTGTGTAGATTTGAGTTCCAGTTTTTGGCAAGTGCCACTTATGTACGAAGATAGACCATTTACAGCTTTTAGTCATAAATATAACCTTTATCAATTTTGTAGAACACCTTATGGGTTAAAGAGTAGTTCAGCAGCTTTAATTAGGGCTTTAAACATCGCATTAGGGGATGACACAGGAGAGTTTGTAACCATTTACATTGATGATATGGTAATTAGTTCACGCAGTTTTGAGGAGCATCTACGTCATTTAGATATAGTTTTTCAGAAGTTAGATCAGGCAGGGTTCACTTTGAAGCTGTCTAAGTCGTCATTCTGTCAGTCAGAAGTGACATTTTTAGGTCATAGAGTGTCGTGTAGAGGTGTGACACCAGAAGAAAGTAGGGTTAATAAGATACTTAACGCAGAGGTGCCACAGAATGTTAAACAGTTAAAAACTTACCTGGGAATTTGCAACTTTTTCAGGAGGTTCGTTCTTAAATACTCAGGGTTGGTAGAACCATTCAGGGAATTGCTTATAAGTGGGACTCGGTGGAGATGGGAGTCCAAGCATGATCAGGCTTTTAGAGCGCTGAAGGAAGGTTTTGAGAAAGCTGTAGTGCTGAAATATCCGTTAAAAGATAAGGAATATGTGGTTATGACAGATGCTTCACATATAGGCATTGCTGGAGTATTATGTCAGAAAGATGATGAGGGTAATCTGTGCATTGTATCTTTAGCCTCGCGAGGACTGACAGCAGCAGAGAAAAGATACACGATTACTGAGTTAGAGCTTTTAGGTATTGTTTTCAGTTTAGGGAAATTTAGAATGTATTTAGTAGGGGGGAAATTTGAGATCCACACAGATCACCATGCATTACTGTATATGAGGACTTGTAAAATCAGTTCTAACAGAGTTAGTAGGTGGATTCTTGCCCTGCAGGAATACGTATTCACAGTAAAATATATTAAAGGTAAAGATAACATTCTTGCAGACATGCTATCGAGGGACACTAATTTATGTAGGGATTATCCTGTGGTTAAAGCAGAGGACGGTATTTTAATATGTGCATGTGTGGACAGTAGCAACAGGGCATCGTTACAGACACTGAGAAATATGCTAGTGGAGCAACGTGATGACGTTAAGTTAAAGGAGCCACTGGCTAGGTTGGAAATAGGTGAAGAAGAGTATGTGAAAGTAGGACGGTTCACGTACAAGATGCAGGATGGGCTTCTTGCAAGGAAATGTAGGAATAATCGGTGGGCAATATGTGTTCCTGCCACTTTGCGGGAGGAGCTAATTTGGTTCATTCATAGGGAATTAGGACACTTTGGTGTTGCCAAGGTCTTCTATGAAATTGGTCGTGACTTCATTTAGAGTAAAATGGGAAGGGACGTTAGGAGGATTTTAGCTAAGTGTGACACCTGTCAAAGGAGTAAAATATCCAGTTAAATATTTAGTGGGGGAGAGATCTGCAGTTCTTGCCAGTAGTCCCGGCGAACTACTGTGTGTGGATTTATTTGGCCCGATCGTTAAAGGACAGTACGGCTAAGAGTACATTTTTATAGTTATTGACGCTTTTAGTAAGTATGTCAAGCTATATCCGCTAAGGAAAGCCACGGGACTAGCGTGTAGCCGTCTGATCATTAATAAGTATGTACCTGAGTTTGGCATTCCTCTCAGGATATTATCTGACAGTGGACCACAGTTTACTGCAAAGAAATGGAGAACCAGTATGCAGGAAGCTGGTATAACACACGTTCATTCCTCTGTAAGGTACCCTCAGGGTAATTCTGCAGAGCGTCCATTAAGGGAAGTGGCTCGTCATTTTCGGACTCTAGGGCATGACAAGCATGTGGCCTGGGTTGGACATCTTCCCAAGGTCGAGACTTGGCTGAATTCTGTCCAGCATGAGAGCACGAAATTGACGCCATACGAAGTTCACTTCGGAAAAAGACCACAAAATGAACTAGGGAGGGTGTTGGGATTAAATGAGGGTAAGCAACCGGGGATGGATTACATTGTCCAGTTGGCGAAACAGAATTTATCTAAGTCAGCACAAAAGAGAATTCGACAACAAAAAGAAACTAAATTTGACCTATTCGAGCCGGGAGACAGAGTCTTACTTAGAGTGCCGAAACAGTCAAATAAGCTAGAGAAAGTCATGTCCAAGTTCTTTTATCTCTACGAGGGCCCATTTATAGTTTCCAAACGTATTGGCAAAACAGCATATGTGCTGGAGGATAGTAAGGGAAACAGATTATACGGAACGTATAATATACATAGTCTACGAAAATATGTGTCATAAAGTGAGTGTGTTTAGCTGGCGAGCCAGCCTATCAAATGAGTAAGTGTGGTATTTGGTGCGTGGGAGGATCCGGTCTTCCAGGCAGGCGTATCAGAAGTCACACAGGGGGGTAGTATGTAAGTAAATGAGAGTTTTTAAGGTACAGGGAAATATGACGGGATTGTCGGATGCTCTTGAGCACTAAAAGGTCTCGATACACCAAGGCCAGAATTTGGTAGCGCTGGAGAATTCCCATTTGCCTCCAAGAGATGGATGAGCGCTTGGACAGGGTATTTTTGCTTAAGGCGTCCACGAGGCAAAAGATGGGCCATCAGAAGGCGAGACAGTCCTTCATGAAACTCATACATATCAGCACACGTGATTTCTGTTTACGGCCTCGCCATGTAAGATTTGTAAGTGTGTAATTTAAGGTAATTTGTACAAAGGTATTATTTGTGCGAGGAGAAATGGTCTGTGTTGAGAACTAGTATTAAGTAGAATATGGTCTACGGGAACTTAACAAGAAAGGGTGATTACGGCACAGAAATATTTGGTGTTATGTGTAATGCGCATTTACTGTTTTTTTTTTTTCAGAAGTCAATATTAATTTAATCTACTTTAAAGAGAGATTAAGTATTATGGTCACGAGGCGCTGCCACAATAGTGTGATCGTGTGCTCAGTGATAAGTGGGATTAATTTCACAATAAGGAAGGAACCTCCAGTGAAATTAGGAAGTTCTAGGGAGATATACATATATCAGAACACCTTCAATGCGTGTGATATGACATCGTAAATACATAGTGCTCAAACAGTAATTATGTCTATTTCTCCAACATAGAGAAATTTAAGAGGCGGAAATATCCGTGGAACACTATTCCATATGTAAAACATTGCACTGGTTGCAAAGTGCAATCCATAGTGACAACAAACTTTGACGCAAAGTGCGTGAAGAAAAATTATGAGTGTATATATCTGTAATTTAGGGTGATTTCATTTATGTAATATGTATTTTGGATGGGGTTTATTAACGTGTCTGGGATAATCGGATAATGGACCGTCGTCACGGTAAATCATCCGATGATCCGAGGCGAATATGTAACGTGTTTTTCGTGGGGGTTTTTATGCCACTGGCATAAGTCAGTAGGAAGCCATTCTATAATTATTTACGCGGCAAATTGTTCAGCCAAGATAATTTTTCATGTTAATTTATTATTATTATTAATTTATTATAATTATTATTAAGATATTTTCGGAGCATTTTATAAAAATTATAAGCATACAGATAGGTTTTCTATGTCTTAGAAAACGCTATCAAGCAAATTATTACGAACGAAAATATCATAGAAAATTATGTGATTACGGAATGTTACGGAGTTTTCGTCAGTTAGGATATATTGAGAGGCATGACTCACTGGGAATTCAAATACAAGCTGATTCCTGTCGAGAAGTATTACGCAAGGCTGGGTCGCATCGTCAAGAAAAGGCGAATGTATGGAACGGAAAACGACTTCTCCCTCCCGCGGAGTGAAATGAGCCAGAGTGGGGATCTATCGCGTAGGGTGCAGCCAATCAGTGGAGACCACGTAAGCTAGGAGTCGGCTGAAGAGTGGGGGAGCCGACAGGTGCATATATCGTCCGACGCGCCGTGGAACGTGGACAATCTGTGTAGTTCTTGCCGAGTGTGGTTATACGCGGGAGTCGCTCCGATGTTCAGTGGAACGAGGACTATCTGTGTAGAACTTAACGAGTACGGTTGTACGCGGGAGTCGCTCCGATGTTCCGTGGAGTGGAGGACTAACTTTTGTAAAACTTAACCAGTGTGGTTTTACGAGTGTTTGGGTCCGATGTACGGACCATAGAATTATCTAATCTACCAGAATATCATCAAATTTCGACGGAGATGACGACGTCCAGGAGACTGTGGGAAGCACACAGCATCATCCAGTACGAGGGAAATGCTTTGGCAATTTCCAGTGGTAAGCGCAAATGACGCAGAAATACGCAATCTCTCATTTCTCTTTGTTTTACATTTCATATTTCAGTAACTTCATAGCTTGGAAATAAGAGTAAAATCAATTTATCAGACTCCGTTTTCACGTAATTTTCTATCGGTAATATTAAAATCGCAACCCTCCAATATAAATTTTAAACTTATTATTATTATTATTATTATTATTATTAATTTTGCTATACTTGTTTTATATAATAAATTCATTTCTTTTACAATGCAATCTTTGCTTTCAGTAGGTAGCATTAGATATAGACCAATTCCTTCTCCTGATACAATTGTTTGTTGGGTTAATGATCAAATCATACCACGATCTGAGTGAATAGAGTCTTGAAGGTGTTCTGCCAGAGCTAGACGTTGTTAAATACAAATTTAGATTTCAACATTGCGTTGAAGTCTTGGCGCCCATTAAAACAACATAGCTTAGGCAAAGGTAAACAGTTACATTTATCTCCCAACAGTTAGGGGCAGTCAAACCGTTACACATGTCGTTCAACGTGAGGGCTAGCGAAACTGTTACATTTGTCGCTACCAACAAGGGGCATTAAAAACTGCTACAACTGTACTACCCATGACAACTCTAAACAGTCTGTTACTCATCATGTTATTGACTAGATTGGCAATGGTCTTGCAGGGAATTACTCGAAGTAGTTTGTAAATCAGACCTTCCCTCCAAACAGTGTCGTATGCAGCCTTGAGATCAATGAATGCCACTGATGTCTTAAGGCAATTTTGAAATCCTGCCTCAATAAATGTCGTTAGTGACAACACCTGGTCTGTACAGCTGCGATGAGGTCTAAATCCCGCTTGCTCAATGGGTATCTCCGCAAGCAATCTTGGAGCAATTCTGTTCAGGAGGAGTCGTTCCACTAATTTGTAGCAAACACTCAATAGAGATATTGGTCTGTAACTCTCTGGCTTATTATTTGGTTTCCCAGGTTTCAAAACAGCGATGATGTCATTACTTTTTCTAAACAACACCATGATCATTATTAATTCATCAGATGGGAATTCTTATATTATTGGACTCACAATTTTAACATTCGAAGCAATTAAATGCCATCATGGGGCAGAATATCACTCCCGCAATCAATCTGATTATCAGAGGACCAGCCCTCAAATCCCTGAGCTAAACTCAGTAAATATATTAGTGAATTGGGGACCATACACTTATCCCAATACCATCACTTTTCCACTTAGAAGTAAAACCATAATGCTTCGTTATAGAACATCCAATTATTTCTTAAAGATCATGAGATTCCACGCTAATACAAATTGTTTATAACAATTATCATTATTTTTAATTGTAGATCATATATCATTTATCATTTCCTCATGGGATATTACAGCTCTTTAATGCCAATTAAAGTTCATTGTTCAACCAAAATAATTGTTACTGTTATTATTATTATTATTATTATTATTATTATTATTATTATTATAGAAAAGAAAATGTTTTATTTTCATCAAAGGCGTGTTCAAAAATAGTGTCAAAGCCTTTAAGGAGCCATTATTTCTCCTGTCTCTTACTACAGTATATGGGGTAGGACATCCCATATCATTGATTATGTCGAAAGAATAAATTTGAGGATCCACCTCACCTACAAGTATTATCAGAACAGTAAATCTAAGTATTCGCCTGGCATAACAATGCAATTAAAGAATAGTAAGAATTTCGACGATGACTAGGGAACGATATTCTGCAGCGAACGATCATCCCTCGGTGCGAATTGGAACCAGGCACCACGAACCCGTGATGGCTCCATCCTAGGGAAGGATGCCAGCATTCGCCTTCTCGTCCACAGCCACATTCCCGGAACAGGCATCGCTTCAGGTACTTCATCATGCGACCATGGTATCGCTCGCCTCGCCAGGTTCCTCTTCTTAATAGACCATCATGTTGGGCCGTGACGTCATAATCCTATCGGGTCATCCTTGACTCGTCCACTTACACACACTTACTCCACTGTATTTGGCTGGTTTCTCATCTTTACTCTTAATAACAGTCATCACTGAACCTATGATGTAGAAGTTAGCGAAGTATCAATGGTTCGAGAGGGGTCATAAATAAAAGCCTGCAATTGAAACAAAGCATATTCACAGTGTATTAGACACTATTTGGGTAAAAGAAAGCATTCAGCAAAAGAGAAATTTATTGTATCTGAATTCATGTCACGAGTTGTAACGTGTTTTTCGAGGGGTTTGATGCAACTGGCATAAGTCAGTAGGAAGCCATTCTATATTTATTTACGCGGCAAATTGTTCAGCCAAGAGAATTTTTCATGTTAATTTATTATTATTATTAATTTATTATAATTATTATTAAGGTATTTTCGGAGCATTTTATAAAAATTATTAGCATTCAGATAGGTTTTCTATGTCTTAGAAAACGCTATCAAGCAAATTATTACGAACGACAATATCATAGAAAATTATGTGATTACGGAATTTTACGGAGTTTTCGTCAGTTAGGGTATATCGAGAGACGTGACTCACTGGGATTTCAAGTACAAGCTGATTCCTGTCGAGAAGTATTACGCAAGGCTGGGTCGCAAGGTCTAGAAAAGGCGAATTGTTGGAACGGAAATCGACTTCTCCCTCTCGCGCGCCGAGTGTAATGAGGCAGAGGAGGGGAACTAGCGGCGTGCTCAGCCAATCAGGGGAGACAACGTAAGCTGGAAGACGGTACCGTGGTGGGGGAGCCAACGTGTGGATATATCGGTCGACGCGCCGTGAAACGAGGACAATATGTGTAGAACTTGCAGAGTACGGTCGCAAGTGCGTGTCGCTCCGATGTTCAGTGGAGTTAGCGACGAACTTTTGTAAAACTTGGTTGTACGAGTGTTTGGGTCCGAGGTACGGACCATAGAATTATCTAATCTACCAGAATATCATCAAATAACGAAGAAGATGGCGACGTCCAGGAGACTGTGGGAAGCACACAGCATCATCCAGTACGAGGGAAATGCTTTAGCAATTTCCAGTGGTAAGCGCAAATGACGCGGAAATACGCAATCTCTCATTTTTCTTTGTTTTATATTTCATATTTCAGTAACTTCATAGCTTGGAAATAAGAGTAAAATCAATTTATCAGACTCCGTTTTCACGTAATTTTCTATCGGTAATATTCAAATCACAACGCTCCGATTTAAATTTTAAACTTCTTATTATTATTAATTTTGCTATACTTGTTTTATATAATAAATTCATTTCTTTTACAATGCAATCTTTGCTTTCAGTAGGTAGCATTAGATATAGACCAATTCCTTCTCCTGATACAATTGTTTGTTGGGTTAATGATCAAATCATACCACGATCTGAGTGAATAGATTCTTGACGGTGTTCTACCAGAGCTAGACGTTGTTAAATACAAATTTAGATTTCAGCATTGCATTGAAGTCTTGGCGCCCATTAAAACAACATAGCTTAGGCAAAGGTAAACAATTACATTTTCTCCCAACAGAATGGGCTAGCAAGACCGTTTCATTTGTCGCTACCAACATGGGGCACTAATTAACCATTACATTTGTCGCCGACAACTTGGGGCTGAAAACCTAATAACATTTGTGGAAGGAGAAGGGTATATATTTCTGTGCCTGTATTTTGGGGGTTATTTGTCTGTATCAGTGTATATCATTATGGGGGATGAGAAAGAAAGACAGATGAGGTTACGTAGTGGTCATCAGCTGGAGAGTGATGATACGAGCAGTATGTCGAGTGATGGTAGTACCGGGGTAGCGGAGGTAAATCCCGATACTGAAACAGGGAGTGTAGGCGGCCAACCAGAATTAAAAACTTTACTTCTCGAGTTCATGTATCAGAACAAAGTTAGTAGTGATGCCTTAAATGCAAAATTAGAACAGAATAATGCAAAATTAGAACAAAACAGTAGGGAAAATAAAGAAAGTACAGACGCTTTAAACGCAAAACTGGAACAAAACAGTAGGGAAAATAGAGAGAGTAATGAAACTTTAAACGCCAGATTAGAACAAAACAGTAAGGAAAATAGAGAGAGTATTGAAACTTTAAATGCTGAATTAGAACAAAACAGTAGGGAAATGAGTGACAAATTTGAACTGATTAGAGGTGAGATCAGGGGGGTGATGGAAGAAAAGGCTAAAGAGATTATTGCAGATGTAGACAGAAAATTAGGAAAAGTACAGGAGGAGTTGGAAATTAGAATCAGTACACAGGCTGAAAATTTAAAAGAACTAGTGCAACTGGAAACACAGCAGGTCAAAAAGCAATTGGGGGGAGAAATTGACAAAATTCAGGTGGCTACTAAAGAGGTTATGGAACAGCTGGGGGGTAGAATTGAGAAAGTCCACTCGCAAATAGTTGCAGAAGTAAATGATTTAAGAGAGAGTAATAGAGAGAGCATTAGCAAGATTGAGGAGAAACAAGCAAAGCTATATGATAAAGTAGAAGAATCAGAAGGAAACATTAAATTAACAGTAAACAGTATTGAGAGGAAGGCTGAGGAGAAAATCGCAGAATTAGAGTTAAAATTAAAAGCTAGGATCAGGCAAGAAAATAGTCAGAATAGGCCAGTTTTTGTGAATAGCACACACAGGGAGGTAGAACTGGGTAAGTTCAGCAATCGACAGGGGTGCCCAATGGAGTTCATGAACACTATAGAAAATAAATTCGGGGAAAGTTTGGAAAATGGTAGTATTGAGTGGTGCCAGGTAGTTGAAATTTTAGAACAAGTGTTTGTGGGGGAAACGAGGAATTGGTTTGCTGTCTACAGAGACAAGTTTACTGATATCAATGATTTTAAAATGAAATTCTGTGAAAAGTTCTGGAATGAGGTTATTCAGTCGCAGCATCGTGAGGGAGTAGTGTGTGGTAAATATAACCCTAAAGGAAGCTCCACCATGACCGAATACTTTTTAGGGCAGGTATTAGTGTGTAAATATCTGGATGGCTTGAAGGAGGAAAGTGATGTGGTGAGGTTGCTACTTAGGCACTTTCCCTATAGGATCAAGGAGGCTGCTTGTATCCAGAATGTAAAGACAATATCACAAGTAGAAAATTTGTTAAGCACATTTGATGCACTAGGGAGAGGGGGTTATGAGGACAATTTCAATAGGAACCAGGGTAATAATAATAATAGACCTAATGAAGCCAGGCATCAAGAAGTTCAAGGGAACGGTGGCGAAGGGGCCAACGCTCAAAATAGAAATAATAATAATCAGCTAAATCAGAACAGAGGAAATGGCTATGGTAATCAGTATCAAGGGAGGAATAATGATTTCAGGGGAAATCAAGGAAGGAACAATGATTACAGGGGAAATCAAGGGAGAAACAATGATTTCAGGGGAAATCAAGGGAGAAATTATAATGACAATAATTACAACCAGAATAGGGGTCAAGGAAAAGGACAGCCTAGTGGTAGTAATATACAGCCAAACAATGACAACACAGCCCAGAACAACCAGACCAGTTTAGTAGTTAGTAGTACTACGGCCAGCTGTAGCGGTTCTTTAAACGCGAACCAGGCTGCGAAGTAAGGTCAGAATCTCAGTCTGTAGCATGCCCTGTACATACAATTATACAGGAACCCTATGACCTAAATGTAAGAAATGAATTATTACATGAACTAAATGATGAAGGTATTATTCAGGAAGTGGTTAGTAAGAGCCCCATAGTTAAATTTAACGTGTCCGAGGCGTACACAGATGTTTTAATTAATAGTGGTTGTATGAAGAGTTGCATAAGTAGTGCATTTTATGATAAAATGAAAGGAACTGGAGTAAATTTTGAGGAGATGCCAATTAAAAGCACTTTTGTTATCACAGCTGTTGGGAAGAGGTCTAAAGTAATTTCTAAGCAAGTTTTAGTAGACATTAAAATTAATAATCATGTAGAGAAGCAGATTTGTCTTGTAATTCCAAATTTAGTATTCAGTGTTATCTTGGGTTCAGAGTGGCTAAGTAGAGTGTCGGGTAACTTATGTTATGATGTAGGGAGTTTGAAATTTAAATGGGGAGATTCTGAAGTAGAAGTAGCGTTCAATGACCATATTCAGAGGAGTAGTATTGTAGGTGTGATTTGTACTTTAAATGAGATATCGCCAGCCGTAGAGCGGGGTTCTCCATGTTTTGTGGGCAGTGTGATTACGAACGGAAGTCTAGAGGACTCGTTACGTGATGCTGCATTTCAGGCAAATATAGAGGATGAACAGTGTGTTCGGCTCTATGATGTGTTATGGTGTAATAGGAGAGTGTTTGAGGATCGCATTGGTATGGCCAATTGCTATACACATTCATTGAACGTTATTGATAGGTCAGTATTCACAGGACATAGATATCCCGTACCTTTCGCTTATCAGAGTGCAGTTGAGGCACAAATTAATCAGATGCTTGAAGATGGGATTATTGAGCACTCGAACAGTCCATATGTTAATTCTTTGATCACGGTACCCAATACCGACGGCACTGTTCGTATTTGTTTAGACGCTCGTTTGGTTAACAGTAGAATTAGTTCAGATCAGCTGAAATCTATGTCAATAGAAGAATTAATGCAAACATTTGAGGGGAAGAAGTATTTCACTTGTGTAGATTTGAGTTCCAGTTTTTGGCAAGTGCCACTTATGTACGAAGATAGACCATTTACAGCTTTTAGTCATAAATATAACCTTTATCAATTTTGTAGAACACCTTATGGGTTAAAGAGTAGTTCAGCAGCTTTAATTAGGGCTTTAAACATCGCATTAGGGGATGACACAGGAGAGTTTGTAACCATTTACATAGATGATATGGTAATTAGTTCACGCAGTTTTGAGGAGCATCTACGTCATTTAAATATAGTTTTTCAGAAGTTGGATCAGGCAGGGTTCACTTTGAAGCTGTCTAAGTCGTCATTCTGTCAGTCAGAAGTGACATTTTTAGGTCATAGAGTGTCGAGTAGAGGTGTAACACCAGAGGAAAGTAGGGTTAATAAGATACTTAACGCAGAGGTGCCACAGAATGTTAAACAGTTAAAAACTTACCTGGGAATTTGCAACTTTTTCAGGAGGTTCGTTCTTAAATACTCAGGGTTGGTAGAACCATTCAGGGAATTGCTTAAAAGTGGGACTCGGTGGAGATAGGAGTCCAAGCATGATCAGGCTTTTAGAGCGCTGAAGGAAGGTTTTGAGAAAGCTGTAGTGCTGAAATATCCGTTAAAAGATAAGGAATATGTGGTTATGACAGATGCTTCACATATAGGCATTGCTGGAGTATTATGTCAGAAAGATGATGAGGGTAATCTGTGCATTGTATCTTTAGCCTCGCGAGGACTGACAGCAGCGGAGAAAAGATACACGATTACTGAGTTAGAGCTTTTAGGTATTGTTTTCAGTTTAGGGAAATTTAGAATGTATTTAGTAGGGGGGAAATTTGAGATCCACACAGATCACCATGCATTACTGTATATGAGGACTTGTAAACTCAGTTCTAACAGAGTTAGTAGGTGGATTCTTGCTCTGCAGGAATACGAATTCACAGTAAAAAATATTAAAGGTAAAGATAACATTCTTGCAGACATGCTATCGAGGGACACTAATTTATGTAGGGATTATCCTGTGGTTAAAGCAGAGGACGGTATTTTAATATGTGCATGTGGGGACAGTAGCAACAGGGCATCGTTACAGACACTGAGAAATATGCTAGGTAGAGCAACGTGATGACGCTCATTTAAGGGAGCCACTGGCAAGGTTGGAAGCAGGTGACGCAGTAACATTTATAGTTTCCAAACGTATTGGAAAAACAGCATATGTGCTGGAGAATAGTGAGGGAAACAGATTATACGGGACGTATAATATACATAGTCTCCGAAAGTATGTGTCATAAAGTGAGGATGTTTAGCTGGCGAGCCAGCCTATCAAATGAGTAGTGTGGTATTTGGTGCGTGGGAGGAGATGGTCTTCCAGGCAGGCGTATCAGAAGTCACACAGGGGGGTAGTATGTAAGTAAATGAGAGTTTTTAAGGTACAGGGAAATATGACGGGATTGTCGGATGCTGTTTAGCACTAAATTGTCTCGATGCACCAAGGCCATTTTGGCAGCGCTGATGGGTTCCCATTTATCTCCAAGAGATGGGGGAGCGCTTGTATAGGGCTTGTTAGCTTAAGGCGTCCACGAGATAAAAGATGGGCCATCAGAATGCGAGACAGTCCTTCATGAAACTCATACATATCAGCACACGTGATTTCTGTTTACGGCCTCGCCATGTAAGATTTGTAAGTGTGTAATTTAAGATAATTTGTACAATGGTATTATTTGTGTGAGGAGAAATGGTCTGTGTTGAGAACTAGTATTAAGTAGAATATGGTTAACGGGAACTTAACAAGACAGGGCGATTACGGCACAGAAATATTTGGTGTTATATGTAATGCGCATTTACTGGTTTTTTTTTTAGAAGTCAATATTAATTTAATCTACTTTAAAGAAGTATTATGGTCACGAGGCGCTGCCACAATAGTGTGATCGTGTGCTCAGTGGTAAGTGGAATTAAATGTCACCATAAGGAGGGGACCTCCAGTGAAATTAGGAAGTTCTATGGTGATATAAATATATCAGAACACCTTCAATGCGTGTGATATGACATCATAAATACATAGTGCTCACACATTAATTATGTCTATTTCTCCAACATAGAGAAATTTGAGAGGCGGAAATATCCGTGGAACACTATTCCATATGTAAAACATTGGAATGGTTGCAAAGTGCAATCCATAGTGACAACAAACTTTGACGCAAAGTGCGTGAAGAAAAAATATGAGTGTATATATCTGTAATTTAGGGTGATTTCATTTATGTAATATGTATTTTGGATGGGGTTTATTAACGTGTCTGGGATAATCGGATAATGGACCGTCGTCACGGTAAATCATCCGATGATCCGAGGCGAATATGTAACGTGTTTTTCGAGGGGTTTGATGCAACTGACATAAGTCAGTAGGAAGCCATTCTATATTTATTTACGCGGCAAATTGTTCAGCCAAGAGAATTTTTCATGTTAATTTATTATTATTATTAATTTATTATAATTATTATTAAGGTATTTTCGGAGCATTTTATAAAAATTATTAGCATTCAGATAGGTTTTCTATGTCTTAGAAAACGCTATCAAGCAAATTATTACGAACGACAATATCATAGAAAATTATGTGATTACGGAATTTTACGGAGTTTTCGTCATTTAGGGTATATCGAGAGACGTGACTCACTGGGATTTCAAGTACAAGCTGATTCCTGTCGAGAAGTATTACGCAAGGCTGGGTCGCAAGGTCTAGAAAAGGCGAATTGTTGGAACGGAAATCGACTTCTCCCTCTCGCGCGCCGAGTGTAATGAGGCAGAGGAGGGGAACTAGCGGCGTGCTCAGCCAATCAGGGGAGACAACGTAAGCTGGAAGACGGTACCGTGGTGGGGGAGCCAACGTGTGGATATATCGTTCGACGCGCCGTGAAACGAGGACAATCTGTGTAGAACTTGCAGAGTACGGTCGCAAGTGCGTGTCGCTCCTATGTTCAGTGGAGTTAGCGACGAACTTTTGTAAAACTTGGTTGTACGAGTGTTTGGGTCCGAGGTACGGACCATAGAATTATCTGATCTACCAGAATATCATCAAATAACGAAGAAGATGGCGACGTCCAGGAGACTGTGGGAAGCACACAGCATCATCCAGTACGAGGGAAATGCTTTAGCAATTTCCAGTGGTAAGCGCAAATGACGCGGAAATACGCAATCTCTCATTTTTCTTTGTTTTATATTTCATATTTCAGTAACTTCATAGCTTGGAAATAAGAGTAAAATCAATTTATCAGACTCCGTTTTCACGTAATTTTCTATCGGTAATATTCAAATCACAACGCTCCGATTTAAATTTTAAACTTCTTATTATTATTAATTTTGCTATACTTGTTTTATATAATAAATTCATTTCTTTTACAATGCAATCTTTGCTTTCAGTAGGTAGCATTAGATATAGACCAATTCCTTCTCCTGATACAATTGTTTGTTGGGTTAATGATCAAATCATACCACGATCTGAGTGAATAGATTCTTGACGGTGTTCTACCAGAGCTAGACGTTATTAAATACAAATTTAGATTTCAGCATTGCATTGAAGTCTTGGCGCCCATTAAAACAACATAGCTTAGGCAAAGGTAAACAATTACATTTTCTCCCAACAGAATGGGCTAGCAAGACCGTTTCATTTGTCGCTACCAACATGGGGCACTAATTAACCATTACAGAGTGAACAGCTGATTCATAGCTATATGCATTTTTGTCCATGATTTGGGACCTCTGTATAATTTAGCCGACCATGCTATTACATTGTCTACTAGAGGATACTATGAGGCTAGGATTTAATTACCCTTAATTAAACTGTGTGTGTCTTTGAGGTATTTTTCTAGCAACTATGGACGTTTTTGTCTTGTTGATTAAGGCCACAGGCTGGAGAGCGAGTGCTATTGTGATACACTTGAGGGTGTATGTTATTTGAGTGAACGGAGGTTCACATGGTTTAGATGGTGTTATTGGATGTTCTTACCCACACTAATAATCACTCTAGATGAGTTTACTGGTCACTAAACTTTACAGATACACTCATAGGAATAAAATGAAGTTAATAATAACTATAATAATAATTTGGTAGGATTTTTAAATTTAAACATGAAGTAAATGTATTACTAGGCAAATTATAAATAAAAGATATGCTAAACTTAAATTTCATTAAGATAGTATATTGGCTTTCACGGCCGGTGAATTAAAACTCAGCAATTCTTCTAGGTTTGTGCCGTGTCCTAGGCGAAACCCCACACAAGACACGGCACAAACCTAGAAGAATTGCTGAGTTTTAAATTTCATTTCTTGACCAATACTTAGCTACCGTTTTGATATCTTCGACTACTTTAAATACAGATTGCTGAGTGTTCCCTAATTTGAGACCACTGTCAGTTAAGGACGTGAAAATTGGAAACCACGGTTTTTTTTATTAAAAACTTTGTAAAATTAACCAACGATCCAATAGCCTACTTAATTTTTTTGAATCAATATAAGAAAATTCTTTAAAAAAAATTGAAATAAGTTAAAGAAACAATTTCCAAAATTAAATCCTTCGAATAAAACCCTGCTAACAGTTGCCAACCTAACTTTTTCCACCCTTACACTCATGACCATTTATCACATACCGCGAAAATGTGTGTAGGCAGGCAGGAGCACCATTTGCGCTGCAATAGGAAGGTCTATTGTGTTATTATTTATTTTTGTTTTA
Organism: Meconema thalassinum; assembly: GCA_946902985.2. Lineage (NCBI taxonomy): Eukaryota > Metazoa > Arthropoda > Insecta > Orthoptera > Tettigoniidae > Meconema > Meconema thalassinum. The sequence goes on along the minus strand of OX336396.1, from coordinate 46,202,883 downwards.
CCTTTAGCTAGTGATTCTCCTTGTATAAATTAGGCAAAGGATGTGCAAAGTTTTGAACTTTTCTTAATTTTGAGTAAACGCGTCTCGTTTACTGTGTATTTGCATTTAAAATTCAGATAGGAATAGCTTGGATTTTCATAAAATTATATGTTGGAGATGACACCATCGTAGCTTAGCTATTATTATTGTGCCAATATTAAATTTAATGATAGCCTTGCGTTGTAAACAAGTAAATATCTTTCTTTGCTGTAGATTCATGGATGTTACTATTATTATTTGATCAATCTCCGATTTAATTTGGTAGGTAAATTTTAGCTTTTATTCTTTTCGATTCATTGTGATAGGACTTCGAAAGGCTTAAGTTAGATTTTAGATAGGAGAGTATAAACATTTTTACAGGGCAGTTTACCTCGGATTATCTGATTTTTACCTCTCTGAATTAGGCTAGGGCTCTGTCATTTAAATTCAGTGTGATTTTATTGTAAGCCTGGCCTCTTCATTTATGTTTGCGTGTGTTTTCATTTCTCTGGGCTGGTGGAAAATAGATCTCTCATATCGCCGACACCCCCGAGTGCTGTTTCTCGTGCATACCCAGTCCAAGAGTGCATTCCTTCCCCTTATATTTGTGTGTTGGTTGGAGGAGGGTCTCGGAAGGGCTGTTTAAGACCGATGGCTCCCCGAAACTCTTGTCTAACGGGCAGAATGTATACAGCCTGGAAACCACCACACTAACCAGGATGGACAATTCTTAAGTCCAAGAAGCAGAAATGTAGTTCCTGCGTTCTATGATCCAGGAATGATAAAATCAGAGAAGAGGTATATAACAATAATAATAATATCGTATTAACCACAGGGCTCAGTCAGCCTGGATGAACTGGAAAAGGTTTTCTGGCATTCTGTGTGACAAAAGGCTCAATATAAGGGTGAAAGGAAAGGCCTACAAGACAGCTGTGAGGCCAGCCATGATGTATGGTGCGGAGACATGGGCAATAACTAAGTCACAATGTCATAAGCTGGATGTGACTGAGATTAAGATGCTGCGCTGGATGAGTGGCATCACTAGGATTGATCACATCACAAATGAGAAAATCAGGGGCACAGTAAAAGTAACAGAAGTCTCCAAGAAAATCCAGGAGAGAAGACTGCTGTGGTATGGGCATGTTATGCGTCGAGATAATAACTATGTAGGTAGGAGAGCGATGTCTCTGGTTGTGGATGGCACGAGGAATAGAGGCAGATCTCGAAGAAGATGGACTGACAATATCCATGAAGACCTAATGGAGAAGCAGTTAGGGGACGACGATGTGTGGGGCAGAATAAAATGGAAAAGACTTGCCAGAAACATCGACCCCACTTGAAGTGGGATAAGATGATGAGGAAGAAGAAGAAGAAGAAGAATATTATATGGCCTCGGGCCCCGAGTGCAAGCTTTGTTATTTTACACC